>OX411332.1:0-600000 GCA_948150665.1 Conistra vaccinii | reverse complement strand
ATTGATATTTTTGTATGTTCCAAATCGAAATTTAAGTCCAATATTTTTAAAATCTTATCTAATGATAATAAGAAATAGTGAGTGTGAGTCCTTTATTCAAAATTTAATTTATTTCAACCGTTTCAACTTTTTTATTTATTTTTATTATTGAATTGTATTTTACTGTCAATTCCTTTTTTTATTTTTTATTTATTAATCTTAATTATTTTTTCTGTGATAATAAGGAACAATCGCAAGTTATTAATTTTATTCAAAATGACTATTTATCTCATTTTTATTTTTTACTTAGTTTTTTTTTTATAATTAATTTATTGTATTGTACTTTAATAATAATTAGTATTTTTCTTGTTATTTATCTGAGTAATGCTTATCTAGTGGCACTTATTACGTTATCCCAATGTTATCCTAATTTTGTTAACATGCGGATAATGTAGTGGGCTGCAATATTGTTAACACTACTTAGGAGCTTCATTATTTTTGTTTGTAAACATTTATATTGTAGCTGTTTATTGTCCCATAAATAAATAAAATAAAATAAAATAAGATAACCAATTAGAGCATCAATGGAATCAATGGGATTCACCAAAAGAGTCGGGAGATTCATGTCTTGGGACCTTATTGATCATGATGGATGTCTTAAAAACGAAGAAAAACCGCTGTGTAGCTAAAGGATTGCATGCATGACCGCGCCGGTTGTTCCATATAGGCACACACTGCGCCACTAAATAATCCATTGTATATTCATATCGATTTTACGCCTTTGCAAGGTTTTCATTGTTTTCAGTTTCGCTAAGGAAACATTCCAAATGCTTGTTGATTCAGCTGCATGTTGCAATATCCTAGTATCCAAATCCTTTTATTTCGTGGTTCCACGTGTACCTATTTCGTACGTAAATTGGAACTGTTTATTTGCACCTGACCTACTAGGTACATATTACACGATTGACGTCGTATTCGTATCCATATCAATTCAATTATCACTGATCTAGATCACCAACCACACAGAATTCCAATCCATAACGTCTTCTTAGAAACTTATTGTCCAAGAAAAATTTCGAAGCACTGGCTTAGAATGAGAAGACCTGACTACCCAATATGAAAGTCGTGTAGGTATTCTTTCTCATAGGTTTCCTTCCGATCCAATCCTTATCAAGGGAATTCTTCGCAGTTGTCGCGACTCGCGACTGTCAGCAATACGGTTTCTATTGCCAACCGACTCAACCGAGTGTGAAATGTGTGGTCAACTGGTAGCGCAGTGGTATCAAATGTTGCAATACGTAACACCTTGTCGTAACATAGACTGGGTAGCTGTGAGTCAGTCGGTCAAGGTCTGTCAAGGCCGTGGTTACGACTGGAAGGTGATTCTAAAGTGCCTGCTACACGGTTGCCAACCGCGTCCCCGACAGAGGTGAGAGGTGACACTGAACCCTTATAGGATCTCTTCGTTGTCCGTCTGTCAGTCTGTCAAGACATCAAGATGAAACACATCACATCATCATGATGATGTATATCAAGATGAAATTAATATCAAATACGTACACTTTGATTTTTTTGGGTGGTCAATTATGAAATAACTGCCGGAGCTGGGCGTACCTATCAGGTACTTGACCTAGAATCATGAAATTTGGCAAGAGGCAAGGTCTCATAGCACAAGAAAATGTCTAAAAATTGTTAATTTGTAGTTTTATCACATGACTTTTTTTTGCGATTACAAACTTACATTTGCAGTTGGAGAATTGACCGCGTGACGGACTTAAATCGATGTATAATATCCTCCGTGTTGCAAAAATAATGCTCGAAAATACATGAGCTCAAAGTGCCGGAAGTGCGTGGTTAACGATCCTGCGCTATTGCTCCTTTAATAATTCATACGCGCGGAAGTCGATCCCGCCCGTCAGAGCTATTCCTATTCTGAATATGCAATAATGTGCAATCGGTAGTGCTCATGGCGTTCCGTTATTTGATTTTTATGTTCAATGGAGGAATGCGGTGACTTCCTATTGGAACGTCTTGAGAAGTTGAGAGATACGTGTTCCTAGCTGTCTATAGTCTGCCGAAGTAAGTGAGAGAGAGTGTTATCAAATAAATGGCCGTATTGTCGCTTCTGAGACATGCAGAGATGAGGAAATGATGAAGAAGTTAAATGATCTTCATAGTAGGTGTAGGGACCTTATGCCTAGTAATGATGTTTTCATTTTGTAAGATTTTTTACTCTTATTGTTCAGAGATGTGCTTAGATGTTCAGAGATGTGCTTAGATGTTCAGAGATGTGCTTAGATGTTCAGAGATGTGCTTAGATGTTTTTCAACATTATTTATTTTAAGAGTACAAAGTACGGCGAGTGATGATAACAAACTCGCGTTTTATTTAGTATCGTTCGATTATTTACAACTTTGTTATTGCCGTCATCATAAACCATTATCAGTAAAATACATGTAAAAAACACAACCTCCGTAGATACTTAGAAGTTAACATTAAGTAGGTACATTTTTTCATAACCCATTGTTGAAAGGCAGTAAATAGTTACTAGATAATGTAATATGCAACTAATACACAAACACAACAATAAACTAAATAGTTACCTACTAGATAATGTACATGTGACATTCAAGGCCCCACGCCCGCCATTATAAATAGGCACACTCATTACAAGTTGGTACTCAATAATATGCCATTGCAATGCCAATCGAGTCTGAAAAAGTACCTAACTCTTTGGAATAAAGGGTCGTCCATTAATCACGTGATGTTTTTAGGGTTCCGTAGCCAAATGGCAAAAAACGGAACCCTTATCGTTTCGTCATGTCTGTCTGTCTGTCCGTCCGTATGTCACAGCCTCTTTTTTTCCGAAACTATAAGAACTATACTGTTGAAACTTGGTAAGTAGATGTATTCTGTGAACCGCATTAAGATTTACACACAAAAATAGAAAAAAAAACAATACATTTTGGGGGTTCCCCATACTTCGAACTGAAACTCAAATTTTTTTTTTCGTCAAACCCATACGTGTGGGGTATTTATGTTTATAATATCATTTTTCTCTAAACTGAATAGTTTGCGCGAGAGACACTTCCAAAGTGGTAAAATGTGTGTCGGGGCCCCTGTAACTTCTAAAATAAGAGAATGATAAAACTAAAAAAATTATATGATGTACATTACCATGTAAACTTCCACCGAAAATTGGTTTGAACGAGATCTAGTAAGTAGTTTTTTTTAATACGTCATAAATCGTAAACCGCAATTTACCTTTAACGAACTACAAGACCTTTTATTAACCGACTTTCCAAAAAGGAGGAGGTTCTCTATTCGGCCGGTATGTTTTTTTTTTCTATGTATGTACATAGATTACGCCGCGGTTAATCGACCGATTCGCGTGATTCTTTTTTTGTTTGACGCGAAATAGCTGCCAGGTGGTCCCATAAAAATTTATTTCAGTTTGGTTTAGTAGTTTTTATTTTATAAGCATTATTGTTATTTGGACGATGTCATTTTGACGATACTTTGTATATTAGTATGTCGATAACTTTAACATTTCTAATCCGATTTGCATAATTCTTTTTTTGTTCGTTAGGGTACATATTCAAGTTGGTACCCTGGTCATCTAGTCAGCATATGATGATGGGATCCCAAGGAAATCGAGAAGAACACTCAATTTATAAGCATATAACTGTTACGTTTCAGACAATATCATACAGTTTGTTCAATTATTTGCGTTTGATGATGATTTCCTATGGTTGAGCTGATGATGGAAGGTACAACTCCTCAAAAGTTAGGAGTTCAGAGAAAATTCTTTCAAAATTATACGTACATATGGATAGAGAATAGTATTCCTTGAGGCTATTAGGTTGACCTTGAAGGTAAATAACATTAACGTTTAGGTTTAATAGTGTTACATGATGTGCTGTGATTGTTAAATAAATAATAAGCGAACACTTCACATCAAAACCACAACTAAAAAGTGAAAAATAAAAATTTTTAACAAAAAAATTAAAACCGACTTCCAAAAAAAATACTACAAAGTGAAAAATAACTTTAATTTCGGAAGTCGGTGACAAAAAACGAAAATTAAAAACTAAAGACACCGACTTCCGAAATTAAAGTTATTTTTCACTTTGTAGTATTTTTTTTGGAAGTCGGTTTGAATTTTTTTGTTAAAATTTTTTTTTATGTTCCTTGCTGCTACGGAACCCTTCATGTGCAAGTCCGACTCGCACTTGTTTTAGCATGATTTTTAATCCCCCTTGACCCCCTTGTGATATTTCGTGTTTTTTTCCGAACCCCTGCCCGCTTTTGAGCCTCACGTGATAAATGGTCGATCCCTAAGGTCTGAGTGAAGTCACCCTAGTGACTCAATAATAACTTTTATGAATGAAAAGGCACCTAACGAGTGGAAATATTAAAAGTAAATAACAAAACAATCCTTAGGGAAAGGAAAACTAATATAAGTATAAAGACATTTTTAATTAAATATAAGTACTTAAATTAGAATTAAAATTGTGGTTTGTATGGCTAAGTCCATTTAGGTAGAAAAACACGCTTTTGACTGAAATTTACCTTTCAGTGCATGAATCAATCGTATATTTTAGGAATTGCTCTTGACAGTTAGTTCTTGACAATGAAAATATCACGCAGTAGTACTTATTGCCTAGTGTTTTACGATCCAACGTGTTGTTTGGAGGTGCTGTCGACGTTTATCAAATATAATGAGCGATTTCTTAGTATTTCTCTACGTTTAGTAAATCTTATTGACAACATTGAACAACGAACAACCTTGAATATTATAATTTATGTTTGTCTGATAAAGATACTTACCGCCTGTGTACTGCCACAGATACCGTCAGATAGCACTCGTGTTCAAGTGAGCAGATTGTGCTCGCTCCATTTATCTCTATTATTCTCAATTATATAATTTTCTGTCAAACTACAGCTGTGGCCCTAGTTTGCGGTGTAGGCTAGGACTGATGCGACGCCCGCAGGTTAGGTTCTCTTTTTTGAGCAGTAATCACAATTCGGAGCTGACAGCTGACATTTTGATTTTCACTAGAAATGTTATGTAAAACACCTAAAACACTTAAGTACTTCTGTCACCTCACATTGTATTTCATAATCGTTTTCTTTAATTTCACGCGATTGTCATTAACCGTCATTCATTACGTATATTAAAGCTTTATAAAATCGATGCCCTACCACAGTATTAATCTGTGGCCCTACTCGAAAGGTCATATCTTAAAGCCAACTCCCACGGTGCGCCATATCGCGGACGCGCACCAGCCCGCACGAGGACGCACCGCCACGCACGCGTACAACGCGCGTCTGCGCTACCACGCACGCTAGGTTTCCCACGGTGCGTCGTGCGCGTGCGTCCGCGATATGGCGCACCGTCGGAGGGCGGCTTTACGTAACTTTCGTCAGAGGGTCGATATTACAAGAAAAAGTTAAAAACCAGTTCAGCTTCGTTCAGTTAATTTCTCGTCCGACCTGTTTTAACCCGACTGCCCAAGAAGGAGGGTAATGCTTTTCGAGAGTATGTACCTATGTATATATCTATTTCTTTGGCACGCTCTGTATCCAGCACCATAATTACGTAACACACGATCAATCACAATCTGTTTAATTTTGACAGTTCAACAACATTCATTGCGTTATTTACGTTGTTGTCCTTGTTGAGCAGTCACATTTTTCGAACATACATGAAGCAATGGATTAGCATCCTTCAAAATGATTCTGATTATGATTGATCGTGTGTAACGCAATTAGGTTGCTGAACGGCTTGATCGATTTTTACATTAGGTGTCGTTAGTTAGATTCGTCTTAATTGTCCAATATATAGGCGATTATCATATTTATATTTATTGCATCTGCAAACATATTAGGCTAGTCCTCATGAGACAATCCTACTGTCCTGCTAATCCTACGAATGTGTAATCCTATATATTTTAAAGTTTTTATGTTTGTTACTCAATCACGCAAAAACGGCTGTATGGATTTGCATGAAATTTGGCACACAGACAGTTTATAACCTGGATTAACACATAGGATCGTAGCACGTTTCCGTGGGATAATTTCCGACCTCCACGCGGTTGAAACTGCGGGCGAAAGCTAGTTCCAAATATTTATAAGGATTATAACATTTTTATGCTCCCATTTCAACACAAACTAACGAAAAGTGCGTTTAAAGAAACTACAGATTCGTTCTTTAATAAATAAAACTAAAAAACTTGAAATTAAGCAAATTGTTTTTGCAGTCGGGTTTTTAGTTTTTTTAAATAATTTTTGTTAGACCAACAACAGACACCCGTCAAGTTTGAATCTTGATTGAAAGCTATATTTGAGTAAAAATATGTTTTCTGTGAAGTTTGTTTAGGCATACATGCTTGAACGTCGCTTGAATATGGGCCATGTCATAGAAAAATTAGTATTTTAATGTAGATTACAGTAGAATAATAAAAGGTATATGGTCCAATTAAGTCTACACAGCAGAAGTTAGAGGCCTTTGCTAATCCAGATTCATTGTAGTACCGCAAACATTGACTCTAACCGCCAACGAAAGAATTAAAGGTTTGACACATTGTGTCGCTACTTGATTAATTATCATTACTTACATCATGATGATTGATGTGGTACAAGAGCTGTAACATCGATGTTTTCATCATTTGAAAATAAGACTGTTCTATAATTCTTGTTTTGTCGCCAGGGAGCCCAGAAGCCGTTCAAGAGGGTGATCAAGGCAAACATCGGAGATGCGCACGCTATGGGGCAGAAGCCCATCACATTCATCAGACAGGTATGGTCATCAACAAACCTTAAAAACCCTGTTTCAAGAAGGCTTGAGTTTAATCAGTTTGTTAGATATCATGGAAATGCTTTCATTGCTTGTCATTATGGTCAACCAATACCCAAAACAAATGTTGTAATTTGGCATTAGATTTACTCATTTGGTCAAGCTATACTCTGTTCCAAAACAATTTCATGAAAATATAAATAAATGGATCAGAAAACTTGTCTGTGGATGTGGATAGCAAATTGTAGTGCCACTTACAAATTGAGTGAAAAGATTTGATTATTTTAATAATTACAATTTTCGTGGATATATCTAATAGTTTTGGAACAGGGTGTCCCTGAGTGCCTGAACATAGTGAACATTCAAGTAATAATGTAGTGCAGGTATTAATTTAACAATGCCCTAATAATATTAGTTAAGTCAACTCTGACAATATTTTACGGTTAATAACCATAGAGGTATGTATGAATGAAATCTTTTGATAAGAAAGGTAATCACCGGAAAAGGTTTTTCAATTATGTATAACAACGTAATACCAAAGGAAATGTATCGCATTATATGGTAAGCCTTTTTCCTCTTAGGTAAATAATAGGAAAATGTTATTATAGTATCATGTAGTTTACACAATAATGCTGTTAGTAAACTACCTACTTAGTATTGGCATAATGAAAGCCGTAAAGAAACAATAGTTTATTTCTAATGCAATGAAACAGCCTTCTATAGTTCACAAACAATAATATTATTGTTTATCATTACGCTTGACGCACAGATAAGGACAAGCGCATCTTGGTGTGTAGAATGACCAGAGAATAGTAAACATTTGTACCTTTATAATTATGATATTTCTTCTCCACATTCATTCAACTCATTGATAGACCGAGACCGGCCTGTTAGCTAATATCTTAATGACTTGTGTAGTTAGTTACGGAAAATTATTATTCATCTTATGTAATGTGAATGAAGTATGGCCGTCCGCTACGTTTGACAGACGTCCGCGACGGAAGGTCCGCAAGCCGATCTGATTTTGGAAAAATAATACGGTGTAGTAGGTAGTACTGATACTTTGTTTTTCGCGCAGGTTTTGGCATGCGTCGTTAACCCTGAACTCATTGAATCAGCTAAATTCCCATCCGACGTGCAGGCGAGGGCTCGTGCGATATTGGGCGCTTGTGGGTAAGTTTACATCGTTTGTAAATTGAAGAGGACACATATTCTGGAAGAATTAAAATTTGCTTAAGCCTTTATAATTAACGGGTGCACTTAATGGGTGCACCTTACTCGTAGGGGTTTACCCATTAATTTGTAGATCAGTCAGCAGAATACACCGCGTGACGCGGCGCACTGATCTTGTAATAGTCACATTATGGGAAACTAAACCCTGTTTAGATGTGCCACTCATCACTAGGCATGTCTGTATAGTTGACGGCATAATTGTTTTATCACGTTGTCTCAACTCAATGTCACTTGCACGTCATAAAACGGCAAAGTCTATTTGTCTTTAAGTAATAGATAATAACATCCTTACTAAAGTATACTAAGTATAGTATATTCAGTTCCTTTCTTCTTGCCTGGTTATATGTGTGTACGGTCGCCAAACGAGTTAAGTATCCAGTTTTGTGGGGCACACCAGTACAAAACTGGATACTTAACTCTTTTGGCGACTGTATATAAACTGTTAAATAAATAAATACATTTTCTATGAATTGTTAAAAGTGGTACAGCAATTACGAGGTCAAGTATACAATGCTCTCAAACCCACTATCAAGCAGCAAAACCCTTACACATTTATGAAGTGTAATGTAACATACTGTTACAGCGGCAAGTCGGTGGGCGCGTACACGATGTCGCACGGCATCGAGCTGATACGGCGCAACGTGGCCGACTTCATCGAGCGCCGCGACGGCCACAAGGCGAACTGGCAGAACATCTGCCTCACCGGAGGAGCCTCCAATGGCATCAAGAGCTGCCTGCAGCTGCTCTGCAACAAAGTTGATGGGAAGGACTCCGGTCAGTACATTAGAATAAGAAAGAAAAAGAAAGAAAGAAATTAAATTTATTTAGCACAGACACAGAGAAAGGCACACAACACAACAACACAAACAAACAAATAAAAAGTGCGTTGTAACATTTGGCAGGAATGTGTACCTCCCGGCTGCGCCAAATAGAATGTGTACCTCCCGGCTGCGCCAAATAGGCCCAGTTCAGCAAAAATGCCAGACAACTAGTGCCTGACGCTGGTTTTCAACTGGACCTGAAGGGTGGTGTATAACTGGTTCCATTTGTATCAAAACTAAACCACATTATCTCAATGGTTCCTTTGGGTACATTAAGTACTATCCAGCAGAAATAGTCCGTTATACATGTAAAATATCAGTTTTATATTTATTGAACTCTTCGCATCAGTGTCACATCAGCGTCATGTGTCGTGTCAGTGCCATGTTCTTTGCATCGGCAGAGATGAGATTTAAACGTTAAGAGGGCTTATCCTAAAAGCTGGCAACATAGCATATAGCTGTCAAATATTTTGTTTTGATTAATTTGACAATAATACTTTAAGGAAATATGAAATGTGTTTGACTAGTGAACTAAAATATTGATTATGAAATGCAATAAATAATTAATATTGTAACACCGAATATTTAGCTTTCCGAATGCTTTTCTTACATCTAAAACGGTTACATCATCAAATTCAGTGTTATTGCAATTCATTATTAATATTCTAGTTCGCTAGTTAGTCACACACATTTCATATTTCCGTACTGTAATATTGTCAAAATAATCAAAACAGCGAAATATTCGACATCTATTTGCGACATTGCCCACTTTCGGAATACACGCTCTTAAGAATCTTGTAATACCTATCAGTTCATTTTGGCATAACTAGGCCCCACAAGGGTTAAGGGTTTCATTTCATATTATAATATGGTCAGCAGGGCCGTCTAAAGCATATTGGGCGCTGGGGTGCGAAAATCAGCCTGCGCCCCCCTTGTCAACGAAATAAAAAACGTAATTTTTGTGTGTTCCTTTTTTATTTAAGTAATACTCTATAGAAGTGAGATGGCTCACTTCTGAGCCATATCTGCAGGCTGTTTTCAAGAGTCATCGCGAACCGTCTCGCGCGCAAGTTTGCGGAATTCCAGCCTCCCGAACAAGCTCGATTCCGTAAAGGCTTTAGCACCGTAGACCACATACATACGCTGCGGCAGACTGAAGAGTATTACCTGCCTCTCTGCTTAGCGTTTGTGGGCGACTACGAGAAAGCTTTCAATTCGATTCAGACTTGGGCTGTGCTGCAGTCTCTCCAACGGTGCCAGATTGACTATCGGTACATCGAGTTGCTGAACTGTTTATATGAAAACGCTACTATGTCAGTCCGACTCCAGGACCGGACCTCGAAACTTTTTTTCTACAGCGAGGGGTGAGACAGGGAGACGTTATCTCTCCGAAACTGTTCACTGCTGTACTGGAGGATATTTTCAAGGTTCTGGACTGGAAAGGGGTTGGCATTAAAATCGATGGCAAGAACATCACCTTCGGTTTGCCGTCGATATAGTAGTCATGGCTGAGACTATGGAGGACCTCAGTACAATGCTCGATGAACTCAGTAGAGCTTCCGAAAGAGTGGGTCTTAAAATGGACATGGACAAAACAAAGGTCATGACGAATGCCCATTAACACTCACACTCATAAAGATCGGAGTTGAAACACTCGAAGTTGTGGATTATTGTGTTTACCAGGACAGACTGTCCAGATAGGTAGGTCCAACTTCGAGAAAGAGGTCAATCGTCGAATCTAACTCGGCTGGGCGGCGTTCGGGAAGCTGAGTATCTTCTAGTCTCAAATAGCACAGTGTCTCAAGACGAAAGTTTTTGACGAGTGCGTGTTGCCAGTGATGACCTATGGCACTGAAACTACGGGCTACGTTTGGAGTTTCCCTACGTGATCGAATCGGAAATGAATAGAGATCCGTAGAAGAACCAAGATAACCGACATAGCCCGAAGAATTTCCAAACTTAAATGGCAGTGGGCAGACTGGGCAGGGCTAATTGCTCGTAGAACAGATCGCCGATGGGGCCAAAAGCTTCTGGAGTGGCGCGTGTGTTTGTTGAAATATAAATTTAATTCTTGTAGTAATAAGATCTAAATTGATTTGCACAACGCAAGTCGCAAGCCCAAAATGCCGAAAGCTGCATGTTCCACGCGCGCCTCAAAGAGATGTCAGCACAACTGACGGGGTCCGCCAGGGCTGATGCCTGCCGGGGTTGCGGGAAAGTCCTAAGGGGAGACCGTGGCCCCTGGCAACGTACAGGCAACTGAAGGAACACGGGTGGGTTTTAGTCAGTAAGACTCTGACACGCCCTTCCGCACCGCCCATACCGGGAGAAGTTATTTGATGATTTCCAACCCAAAAAAAAGAAACATACGGGGCAGTCTTTGGGGCCGATAGAAGTGAAAACTAAGTAACGCCATCTAACGAAAATGTCAGGAATTTATGTGGCTTGCTGTCAGTACAAAAACAAAAGCAGTAGCTCCATTGTTAAAAAATCCAAAAAATTCAATAGAGTGCGTTGTCAACAAAAAAGTGTTCAACGCGCCTTCGGTGACGATGACGCGAGTTCCATGATTTTTGTTCACCCAAAAAGTGCTCAATGCACCTAAAGAAGTTTTCACTTCAAAAAGAAGGCACATTTTTTGTAAACAATATTGGTGCCTATATTTTTATAGGATAAATAACGAATATTTGTTATGTATTTTTTTTCGTGATTTAAAAAAATCGTGATTAATAAGGCGATCGGCTTGCGCCCCCTAAGACCCTGCGCTCGGGTGCTACGCACCCCTTGCACCCCCGGGTAAAGACGGCCCCGATGGTCAGCCTTCCTTTAGACTCGCGTGATCTGACGGCTCACGGGCTGACCGCAACGTACAGTACAACTTTTCTCTTAATCTCCCTCGGAATATACTTCCAAGTCGATTGAGAGCGTCCGGTCTGCAGTGCACCCAGTGCAAAGGGCAACTGATAGAAATCCGACGACTGACGAAACACGAAGTTTGCCGAGGGACATTAAGAAAATAGTTGTACCTACTGTACATTACAACTATTTTCTTACTGTGTGTGTCTGTTGTTATGGCCATATGCAAGATCTATGGCCTACGACGCACGGCCACATCGAGTAACGAGATAACATTACATAACGCCTCATTTTCCCGAAGGGCTAAGTCAAAGCTGTACCTATAGAAAGTAGTACTCGTACATCCACATTTCGCCAGTTATGTGTAAGTCCCGTGTAATAGGGGGCGAGCACAAATCCCGACACTATTAAGTACCATAACCTCGTTAATCGTTAAATAACTTGCGTTTTCCTCAAGATAGGTGCTATCTTGAGGAAAACGCAAGTGCAATACATTGGCATCCTTTGGATACGTAATTAATGACGTGTCGAACTCTCGTTAGGTACTGTAAATAAATAACAAAGTTTGTTTACATTACATTACCTACCGTGTACCGCTGCACTAGTAGGTACCTACCTATAAACTTTGGTATTAAGAACGCGGCGACGATTGAATTGTCCATACAAACGTAATACCTAAATCATTTCTAATTCGAGCATATTTCCACCAAATAAATTTGATATTCGGATTGAGACAATAATTATCTAGGCTTCCAATTCTTTTTTTTTTCAAAAACCTACCTCTACATGAAGTTTAAGCGAATTGCATTTCGTACATTTTTACAGCGTAAATGACTTGTTTTCATATTGTTTTTTCTTTATTATAAACAACAATATTTGTAATATTGTTTCATCACAAGCATAGCTTATATTATCAAGTTACAAATTATAGAAAAAAAATTGGAAAAACATTAAGTTTTCATTCATAATTTTTGGTATTACGGAACACATCCAAATTTCTCATAATTTCAGATAGCTAGTAGTGCTATCGCGTCAAGCAATAATTGTCAATGTGTGTGTGCTCCCTGTAGGTGTTTATCGCTCCGACATCGGCAGGCACAAGGCACACTAACGCAACGTGCTTGGTTGGAGTTCGTTCATAGTATTTTTTCAATTTTGTCAACTTTAGACAATTAGGTACTTTACAGTGTGCTGTACCTGTACGCGCGTACTTATTTGTTTGCTAAATTGTATTGTATGTAATATTTCTGACACTCCTCTTGACTTGACCTATTTTTAACCGACTTCAAAAAAAGGAGGAGGTTCTCAGTTTGTCCGATTTTTTTTTTAATGTTTGTTCCCGGAATACTCGAAGACGGCTGGACCGATTTAGAAAATTATTTTTTTGTCAGAAAGGGTTATACTTCACAGGTGGTCCCATTGTCATCAAGTCAGGATTGGATGATGGAATCCTGGAGAAGTCGAGGGAACTCTTGAAATATTACAGGCGCACCTATAGCGATTTAGGTATTTTTTATAGTTACTCTTGAATTTGATCTCGGAAAGCACCATTTAGTGAAGTGGAAGTGATGATGAAGACCACAGATGGCCACCGGAACTTATCAATAATACGTATTTCACGGGTTGCGATTAGAGAAGATTACTTTAATATGGTTGCCAAGCAATTTATGCCCGTCACAATACATAGGTGAAGTGGAGCTAATGGTGAAGTACCAGGAGAACTCCTCAACAATGAACGTCCCTGCATCGGGAAAAGCAATATTTTGTAAAAGGTGATGAGCAGTTGACATTAGGCTATTGTAACTTAGATAAATTACAAACCGACCCACTAAAAAGGAAGAAATAAAAACTTTTTCACTCTTCTTGCTCAAAAAATCCTTCCCGTCATTGTAGCGTACCAGAGCGGAGATAAAATAGCATATCATCCTCTAGGGGTTTTTTTTTTTTTTTTGAATTTTTGTTTGTTTCCAACGAGCCTACCACCCAAAAACGAAAAAGTCTTTGTTGGATCTATATATCTATATATATAAAAATGAATCCCTATTTCCTTGGTCACGGCATCACGCGTGAACGGCTGGACCAATTTCGCTAATTCTTTTTTTGTTGTGTTTGTTATAGTAAGGAGATGGTTCTTAGTAGGTAGGTAAAGGTAGGGTAGGTAGGTATGTATGTATGTTGGTAAAGTGGGTACCTATGTAGCTAGGGTAAGTAGGTATGTATGTATGTAGGTAAGTAGGTAGGGTAGGTAGGTAAGTGGGTAGGTATGTAGGTAGGTGTAGGTAGGTAGTTAGGGTAGGTAGGTGCGCCATAGAGAGTGCTACCCGTGCGAAGCCGGGGCGGGCAGCTAGTCTATCTTATAAGTACATAATGTATATATATAAAAATGAATCCCTATTTCTTTGGTCTCAGTATCACGCGTGAACGGCTGGACCAATTTCGCTTATTCTTTTTTGTTGTGTTTGTTATAGTAAGGAGATGGTTCTTAGGATAGGTTGGTGAAGGTAGGGTAGGTAGGTAGGTAGGTATGCAAGTAGGTAGGTATGTATCTTGGTAAAGTGGGTAGGTATGTAGGTAAGGTAGGTAGGTATTTATGTATGTAGGTAAGTAAGTACCTAGGTAGGTAGGTAAGTAGGAAGGTAGGTAGGTATGTATGTAGGTAGGTGTAGTTAGGGTAGGTAGGCGAACCGTAGATGAGTGCATACCCGTGCGTAGCCAGGGCGGGCAGCTAGTTACTAATATTATTCGATAGGTACCTACTTATGTGTCTAAAGAGCCTCAGCTATGCGCTCAGCGAGTATTTTGTAGTTTGTAAGTTACACAATTGACATAAAGTTCATTATGCTTTGACCTAATTTCGTGCCAAAAACTCGCTTCCATTCCGTTCTGCGCCAATGTAATGAGCCGTAGCGTGGTGAGTATTGGCCGAGACGGTATAAGCTAGTTGCTCTCCGTACGCGACGAAGCCATAGCCACCACCAAGTTGTAGTATTGTACCTACCTATCATAACGCGGTTGTACGAAGTTTTGTCATGTCACTGTTCCTGTTCTTTATTTATGTGACCGAGCGGGCGTAATTATTGTCTCAAGGACACTATCGAACACTGCTCGCTCTAAATTGAGTTCAAAATGTATTTGCCAAACATGTAAACAAACACGAGTTTTCCACTTAGACAAATATGAACTTTATGCTAGTGTAAATAAAGTTGATTTTAGACTGACTAGTAATGTTGAAAAAGTCATAAAAAAAATATGAAGTTGTAGCGCAAACTGAACCTTATGTTGTGTGTAGCATTACAGTTATTTTTCCAAAAACTCGTGTTTGTTTAGATGTTTGGCAAATGAACTCGAACGCAGATTTTTATTTGTCGGTGCAGCAGCGGTGCGACATCAGTATGTTCGGATGATGAAAATATACCGCCACCACGTGTCGCTTGCACTTACGCACATGTCGGTAAAAAATTATGCAGAGCTGCTTGTGCCGTCGCAAAATAATGTCGAGTTCGCCCAGGTTCGCACCGCACGGGCTGTTATTTTCCGCGGGATTTTTTTTTCGCACACTGGATTTTCAACGCGTGTTTTTTCAACGCGCTAGGACGAGAGTGTCCCAGCGCGTTGGATTCTCAACGCTCGGCTCAACACCGAGAGTTTAAGAACGCGGCGACCTTTGAATTGTCCATACAAACGTAATACCTAAATCATTTCCAATTCCAGCATATTTCCACCAAATAAATTTGATATTCGGATTGAGACAATAATTATCTAGGCTTCCAATTCTTTTTTTTTTCAAAAACCTACCTCTACATGAAGTTTAAGCGAATTGCATTTCGTACATTTTTACAGCGTAAATGACTTGTTTTCATATTGTTTTTTCTTTATTATAAACAACAATATTTGTAATATTGTTTCATCACAAGCATAGCTTATATTATCAAGTTACAAATTATAGAAAAAAAATTGGAAAAACATTAAGTTTTCATTCATCATTTTTGGTATTACGGAACACATCCAAATTTCTCATAATTTCAGATAGCTAGTAGTGCTATCGCGTCAAGCAAGAATTGTCAATGTGTGTGTGCTCTCTGTAGGTGTTTATCGCTCCGACAGGCACAAGGCACACTAACGCAACGTTCTTGGTTGGAGTTCGTTCATATAGTATTTTTTGTCAACTTTAGACGATTAGGTACTTTACAGTGTGCTGTACCTGTACGCGCGTACTTATTTGTTTGCTAAATTGTATTGTATGTAATATTTCTGACACTCCTCTTGACTTGACCTATTTTTAACCGACTTCAAAAAAAGGAGGAGGGTCTCAGTTCGTCCGATTTTTTTTTTATGTTTGTTCCCGGAATACTCGAAGACGGCCGGACCGATTTAGAAAATTATTTTTTTGTCAGAAAGGGTATACTTCACAGGTGGTCCCATTGTCATCAAGTCAGGATTGGATGATGGAATCCTGGAGAAGTCGAGGGAACTCTTGAAATATTACAGGCGCACCTATAGCGATTTAGGTATTTTTTATAGTTACTCTTGAATTTGATCTCGGAAAGCACCATTTAGTGAAGTGGAAGTGATGATGAAGAACACAAATGGCCACCGGAACTTATCAATAATACGTATTTCACGGGTTGCGATTAGAGAAGATTACTTTAATATGGTTGCCAAGCAATTTATGCCTGTCACAATACATTGGGTGAAGTGGAGCTAATGGTGAAGTACCAGGAGAACTCCTCAACAATGAACGTCCCTGCATCGGGAAAAGCAATATTTTGTAAAAGGTGATGAGCAGTTGACATTAGGCTATTGTAACTTAGATAAATTACAAACCGACCCACTAAAAAGGAAGAAATAAAAACTTTTTCACTCTTCTTGCTCAAAAAATCCGTCATTGTAGCGTACCAAAGCGGAGATAAAATAGCATATCATCCTCTAGGGGAAAAAGTTCTTTTTTTTAATTTTTGTCTGTTTCCAACGAGCCTACCACCCATAAACGAAAAAGTCTGTTTGATCTATATATATTTTATAAAAAAGAATCCCTATTTCCTTGATCACGGCATCACGCGTGAACGGCTGGACCAATTTCGCTAATTCTTTTTACCCGACTGCCTCAGAAGGAGGGTATTACCCGACTGCCCCAGAAGGAGGGTAATGTTTTTCGAGAGTAGGTATGTATGTATGTATGTATGTCCATTTCTTTGGCACGCTCTGTAGCCTAAACGGCTTGATGGATTTTGACATAAGAGGTGTCGTTAGATTCGTCTTAATTGTAGAAGTGTCATAGGCTATATAATATTTATATATTGCATCTGCAAATACAAAAAAAAGGGACGGGAAGGTTTAAAAAAATAAATTATAACAATATTGGTATCAAATAAAAGCTAGTAACGAGTCAATGACAAATTTTGATTTTTATTAATAAAACTAAAAAGCTTGAAATAAAGAAAATTATTCAAAAAACAAAAAACCCGACTGCAAAAACACATAACTGAAAAGAGAAAAATAAGCATTATAATCTATAGAATTTTGGTATCGCAGGCGGGGACAAACAAAACTTACACCATACGTATATCCGGTTATTAGTATATATAAATCCAAACAAAGTATCTACTATCAAACTTTCACATTAATAGTCCTCATTTTGATAATAAATGGCTATTATAAAGATATTTTACAAAAAAGCCTCTCTGATAAGAATGTGATGACTATCAGTGTATCACTCCCCAGCTACCCAGTTATCGAACGTGGATCAAAGCCGATAGCTATTAAGATTAATAGACGATTGCATCACAGCAATAAACTCACGTTCATAGGCGATATTATATTAAATCTGGCAGTGAAATAATACTTCAGTGCCTATTAAGAGGCCGACGTACTACGGCACGAAATGCAAACTCGAGACGTGAGCAAAATGCGTTTGGAATATTGCTATCTCTGTTCGACAAAAGAAGGCGGGGCCACAGATTACGGGCGCGCTTCGCAGTGTGTGTGAGCGGATAATACTAGATGTAGGTACATGTCATTCATTCATAGCGAGTCGACAGCATAAATATTTATTATGAGTAATAATTAGGTATGTTCATTATTTGCTTTATTTTTGTTGACTAATTTGGGGAATCGCTAGTGAATGTACAGATTAGTTATGCGTTTTTTGGAAATTTCTTTACCATGCCGATGTCTCAATATTTTAGGATATCTCGATTAATCTCAAGATAGAAGGCCTTGTAGAGAAAACCTAGCTAGTAGATACGTCATACAAATAAGGTAGGTACCAACAGTTCGCGTCAAATAACTTTGCCGCTCTGAAAAGTAGACTCTATATGACTGCGGAGTAGTCAATCTGTCTTATAAAACAGTAGCGCGCATGCCAGTAGATACGCATGCGCAACCTAACTTCAGAGCGGCAAAGTTATTTGACGCGAAGTGTACCTATACTTACATCGACGAGCATGGACTTGTGGGTAATATGTGCTTGTGAGTAAATCGGCGGACCGACGGACGACGCTAGAGTAGTCATACGCACGTCGCGTAAATATAAATTATTGGGATATCTATTATTATTGTCATTATTTAATTTAAGTCTGTTTGTGTTTATTTATTTCCTTTAGAGTGGTCTCCACTTCATATTGGTGGTCTCGCACTGGATTTTAAGAGGCCGACGTACTACGGCACGAAATGCAAACTCGAGACGTGAGCAAAATGCGTTTGGAATATCGCTATCTCTGTTCGACAAAAGAAGGCGGGGCCACAGATTACGGGCGCGCTTCGCAGTGTGTGTGAGCGGATAATACTAGATGTAGGTACTGCCATTCATTCATAGCGAGTCGACAGCATAAATATTTATTATGAGTAATAATTAGGTATGTTCATTATTTGCTTTATTTTTGTTGACTAATTTGGGGAATCGCTAGTGAATGTACAGACTAGTAATGCGTTTTTTGGAAATTTCTTTACCATGCCGATGTCTCAATATTTTAGGATATATTATCTCGACTAATCTCAAGATAGAAGGCCTTGCGGCCTTGTAGAGAAAACCTAGCTAGTAGATACGTCATACAAATAAGGTAGGTAGGTACCAACAGTTCGCGTCAAATAACTTTGCCGCTCTGAAGTAGACTCTATATGACTGCGGAGTAGTCAATCTGTCTTATAAAACAGTAGCGCGCATGCCAGTAGGTACGCATGCGCAACCTAACTTCAGAGCGGCAAAGTTATTTGACGCGAAGTGTACCTATACTTCGTTATCGAGCATGGACTTGTGGGTAAATCGGCGGACCGACGGACGACGCTAGAGTAGTCATTACGCAGGTCGCGTAAATATAAATTATTGGGATAAGTATCTATTATTATTGTCATTATTTATTTTAAGTCTGTTTGTGTTTATTTATTTCCTTTAGAGTGGTCTCCACTTCTTATTGGTGGTCTCGCACTGGATTTTAAACTCTCCATGTTGAGCCGAGCGTTGAGAATCCAACGCGCTGGGACACTCTCGTCCTAGCGCGTTGAAAATCCAGTGTGCGAAAAAAAAATCCCGCGGAAAATAACAGCCCGTGCGGTGCGAACCTGGGCGAACTCGACATTATTTTGCGACGGCACAAGCAGCTCTGCATAATTTTTTACCGACATGTGCGTAAGTGCAAGCGACACGTGGTGGCGGTATATTTTCATCATCCGAACATACTGATGTCGCACCGCTGCTGCACCGACAAATCAAAATCTGCGTTCGCAGTTCATTTGCCAAACATCTAAACAAACACGAGTTTTTGGAAAAATAACTGTAATGGACTACACATAAGGTTCAGTTTGCGCTACAACTTCATATTTTTTTATGACTTTTTCAACATTACTAGTCAGTCTAAAATCAACTTTATTTACACTAGCATAAAGTTCATATTTGTCTAAGTGGAAAACTCGTGTTTGTTTACATGTTTGGCAAATACATTGCGAACTCAATTTAGAGCGAGCAGTGTTCTCAATAGTGTCCTTGAGACAATAATTACGCCCGCTCGGTCACATAAGTAAATAAAGAAAAGGAACAGTGACATGACAAAACTTCGTACAACCGCGTTATGATAAGTAGGTAGGTACTTACAATACTACAACTTGGTGGTGGGTGGCTATGGCTTCGTCGCGTACGGAGAGCAACTAGCTTATACCGTCTCGGCCAATACTCACCACGCTACGGCTCATATTACATTGGCGCAGAATGGAATGGAAGCGAGTTTTTGGCACGAAATTGGGTCAAAGCATAATGAACTTTATGTCAATTGTGTAACTTAACAAACTACAAAATACTCGCTGAGGCCATATCTGAGGCTCTTTAGACACATAAGTAGGTACCTATCGAATAATATTAGTAACTAGCTGCCCGCCCTGGCTTCGCACGGGTATGCACTCATCTACGGTTCGCCTACCTACCCTAACTACACCTTCCTACATACATATATACCTACCTATCCTACCTACCAACCTATCCTACCGACCTTCCTACTTACCTACCTAGGTAGGTAAGTAGGAAGGTAGGTAGGTATGTATTTATGTATGTATGTAGGTAAGTAGGTAGGTACCTACTTACCTACATTATATACATACCTACCTACCTTACCTACATACCCACTTTACCAAGATACATACCTACCTACCTACCTACCCTACCTTCACCAACCTATCCTAAGAACCATGTCCTTACTAGATAACAAACACAACAAAACAAAGAAAATTATTCAAAAAACAAAAAACCCGACTGCAAAAACACATAACTGAAAAGAGAAAAATAAGCATTATAATCTATAGAATTTTGGTATCGCAGGCGGGGACAAACTAATAACCGGATATACGTATGGTGTAAGTTTTGTTTGTCCCCGCCTGCGATACCAAAATTCTATAGATTATAATGCTTATTTTTCTCTTTTCAGTTATGTGTTTTTGCAGTCGGGTTTTTTGTTTTTTGAATAATTTTCTTTGTTTTGTTGTGTTTGTTATCTAGTAAGGACATGGTTCTTAGGATAGGTTGGTGAAGGTAGGGTAGGTAGGTAGGTAGGTATGTATCTTGGTAAAGTGGGTATGTAGGTAAGGTAGGTAGGTATGTATATAATGTAGGTAAGTAGGTACCTACCTACTTACCTACATACATACATAAATACATACCTACCTACCTTCCTACTTACCTACCTAGGTAGGTAAGTAGGAAGGTCGGTAGGATAGGTTGGTAGGTAGGATAGGTAGGTATATATGTATGTAGGAAGGTGTAGTTAGGGTAGGTAGGCGAACCGTAGATGAGTGCATACCCGTGCGAAGCCAGGGCGGGCAGCTAGTTACTAATATTATTCGATAGGTACCTACTTATGTGTCTAAAGAGCCTCAGATATGGCCTCAGCGAGTATTTTGTAGTTTGTTAAGTTACACAATTGACATAAAGTTCATTATGCTTTGACCCAATTTCGTGCCAAAAACTCGCTTCCATTCCATTCTGCGCCAATGTAATATGAGCCGTAGCGTGGTGAGTATTGGCCGAGACGGTATAAGCTAGTTGCTCTCCGTACGCGACGAAGCCATAGCCACCCACCACCAAGTTGTAGTATTGTAAGTACCTACCTACTTATCATAACGCGGTTGTACGAAGTTTTGTCATGTCACTGTTCCTTTTCTTTATTTACTTATGTGACCGAGCGGGCGTAATTATTGTCTCAAGGACACTATTGAGAACACTGCTCGCTCTAAATTGAGTTCGCAATGTATTTGCCAAACATGTAAACAAACACGAGTTTTCCACTTAGACAAATATGAACTTTATGCTAGTGTAAATAAAGTTGATTTTAGACTGACTAGTAATGTTGAAAAAGTCATAAAAAAATATGAAGTTGTAGCGCAAACTGAACCTTATGTGTAGTCCATTACAGTTATTTTTCCAAAAACTCGTGTTTGTTTAGATGTTTGGCAAATGAACTGCGAACGCAGATTTTGATTTGTCGGTGCAGCAGCGGTGCGACATCAGTATGTTCGGATGATGAAAATATACCGCCACCACGTGTCGCTTGCACTTACGCACATGTCGGTAAAAAATTATGCAGAGCTGCTTGTGCCGTCGCAAAATAATGTCGAGTTCGCCCAGGTTCGCACCGCACGGGCTGTTATTTTCCGCGGGATTTTTTTTTCGCACACTGGATTTTCAACGCGCTAGGACGAGAGTGTCCCAGCGCGTTGGATTCTCAACGCTCGGCTCAACATGGAGAGTTTAAAATCCAGTGCGAGACCACCAATAAGAAGTGGAGACCACTCTAAAGGAAATAAATAAACACAAACAGACTTAAAATAAATAATGACAATAATAATAGATACTTATCCCAATAATTTATATTTACGCGACCTGCGTAATGACTACTCTAGCGTCGTCCGTCGGTCCGCCGATTTACCCACAAGTCCATGCTCGATAACGAAGTATAGGTACACTTCGCGTCAAATAACTTTGCCGCTCTGAAGTTAGGTTGCGCATGCGTACCTACTGGCATGCGCGCTACTGTTTTATAAGACAGATTGACTACTCCGCAGTCATATAGAGTCTACTTCAGAGCGGCAAAGTTATTTGACGCGAACTGTTGGTACCTACCTACCTTATTTGTATGACGTATCTACTAGCTAGGTTTTCTCTACAAGGCCGCAAGGCCTTCTATCTTGAGATTAGTCGAGATAATATATCCTAAAATATTGAGACATCGGCATGGTAAAGAAATTTCCAAAAAACGCATTACTAGTCTGTACATTCACTAGCGATTCCCCAAATTAGTCAACAAAAATAAAGCAAATAATGAACATACCTAATTATTACTCATAATAAATATTTATGCTGTCGACTCGCTATGAATGAATGGCAGTACCTACATCTAGTATTATCCGCTCACACACACTGCGAAGCGCGCCCGTAATCTGTGGCCCCGCCTTCTTTTGTCGAACAGAGATAGCGATATTCCAAACGCATTTTGCTCACGTCTCGAGTTTGCATTTCGTGCCGTAGTACGTCGGCCTCTTAAAATCCAGTGCGAGACCACCAATATGAAGTGGAGACCACTCTAAAGGAAATAAATAAACACAAACAGACTTAAATTAAATAATGACAATAATAATAGATATCCCAATAATTTATATTTACGCGACGTGCGTATGACTACTCTAGCGTCGTCCGTCGGTCCGCCGATTTACTCACAAGCACATATTACCCACAAGTCCATGCTCGTCGATGTAAGTATAGGTACACTTCGCGTCAAATAACTTTGCCGCTCTGAAGTTAGGTTGCGCATGCGTATCTACTGGCATGCGCGCTACTGTTTTATAAGACAGATTGACTACTCCGCAGTCATATAGAGTCTACTTTTCAGAGCGGCAAAGTTATTTGACGCGAACTGTTGGTACCTACCTTATTTGTATGACGTATCTACTAGCTAGGTTTTCTCTACAAGGCCTTCTATCTTGAGATTAATCGAGATATCCTAAAATATTGAGACATCGGCATGGTAAAGAAATTTCCAAAAAACGCATAACTAATCTGTACATTCACTAGCGATTCCCCAAATTAGTCAACAAAAATAAAGCAAATAATGAACATACCTAATTATTACTCATAATAAATATTTATGCTGTCGACTCGCTATGAATGAATGACATGTACCTACATCTAGTATTATCCGCTCACACACACTGCGAAGCGCGCCCGTAATCTGTGGCCCCGCCTTCTTTTGTCGAACAGAGATAGCAATATTCCAAACGCATTTTGCTCACGTCTCGAGTTTGCATTTCGTGCCGTAGTACGTCGGCCTCTTAATAGGCACTGAAGTATTATTTCACTGCCAGATTTAATATAATATCGCCTATGAACGTGAGTTTATTGCTGTGATGCAATCGTCTATTAATCTTAATAGCTATCGGCTTTGATCCACGTTCGATAACTGGGTAGCTGGGGAGTGATACACTGATAGTCATCACATTCTTATCAGAGAGGCTTTTTTGTAAAATATCTTTATAATAGCCATTTATTATCAAAATGAGGACTATTAATGTGAAAGTTTGATAGTAGATACTTTGTTTGGATTTAATGAGCAATTCTAATACCGACCTTATGTAATTTTTAAAATAAGATTGACGTGTAAAAGTGTTTGTACAAACCTACTTACAGAAATAAAATTATAATATATAAATAGCCTTTATTCATGTCGTTATAGCCGTAACTTTTAATATCTTTTTATCACATCTATTCAAAAAGAGCTAGTTTATTCTTTTATTTTTTTATTGATGAATACCTTGATCTCGCCTGATGGAAAACGATGGATGAGGTCTATGATGGATCGAGCGTGCCCAGAAGATGCCTGTTCACTCTTGCTTTGAAGGCAGACGGGATATAATATGTGGAAGGGAACACAGACGCTGGCAGAGAGGTCCACACTTTGGCAGTGCGCATTATAAATGTGAAGGAGAAGCGCTGGTTACGACTGGACGGGATATCAACCAACTGCGGATGGTACCCTGCAGTACGCCTGGAAGTCCGGTGATAAAAGGGCGATGGTGGGATCAGGTCGTGAAGCACCTCTCACACTCTCCAAGTACAGTCTGTAGAAGACCGACAGGCAAGCAACATTACACCGATGAGCCATGCTGTGCAGCATAGCCTTCAAAATTTCATCGCCTTTAAGTCTTTTAGCCTTTATTCTTCGTAAATAGGGACCAAAATAGCTCTTTAATCCCTAGGGACTAAAAGTGATTTGAATTTGGAATGTATATTGTTAGTAAAAGTTCCAATCACCAAAGACATCAATCACGAACGTTGTTTGAACAAGTAACAGGTGATAAGGAAACCGCGTGCGAGCCAAACAAAAAAAAAAGCGCGAAATGCATTCCGTCTTCGTTCGTAATTTGTTTACTGAAATTCGATTTTACTTATTTTTATAAAAAAATTGTTTTTCTTCCAAGTAGTGAGAACAAAATAAATAATCGTAGGTACTATTCTTATTCATAAGTTGCACTTGCTTATTTTATCATAGAGGGTGATAAAAAGTGGAGTGTGACCTCGGGCTCAACACTATTTTAAGCTCGAGTGATGTACTTTGAATCCCTACTTTAAAATCCTTTACTTGCGGTTCTACTCTAGATTCCTTGGCTCCGCTATAGATTTAAAGAAACACTCTCGCCTTTAAAATAGTTGTTTGCTCCCTTGGCAAATAATCTACTATTTACTAGCATCTGCGCTGCACTTCTGTCCGCGCGGAAGTCAAATTACCTTAAAACTTCATACGGCACTCGACAATAGTGTAGCTTTTTATCAGTGAAAGAATTTTTGTAATCGGATCAGTTCTTCCAGAGATAACATCCTTAAAAACAAACTATTTAACTCTTTATAATGTTAGTTTGGATAAGTCAATACATTATTTACGGTATTTACAAATGAGTACATTAATCAATTCAAAATGACCGGGGAGCGTGGCTCTATCATAGAACCTTTCTCTATCTTTAATGATAGTTTATTTTGCTTTTGGTTTTATTATCCGTAAAATACAGAGTGTTTATAGAATGCATGTTAGGTATATTGAGTGTGTGAGTTGAGGGAAAATGAGGGTAATAGTCTAATTAAGCCAATCATTACACGTAAGTTGACTTCAACAACTAGTTTCTATACAATGTAATTAGCAGCGACTAGCTCGGAATAATGAGCAGGTGTGTGGATATCTAAATAATGTCACTGTATTCATGCAAATTACCGTCTCTGCTATAAAACTGATGGAAAAATTGTTAAAATAACCTTCATTAGTTCTGCCCCCCTTATCTGTAGAAGCACATAAAAAATGCTTAATGTATAATATAAAAGTGAAAAAGAAGAACCAAAGTAATAACATTATAAGACATTGTTTTCATACGCGGGAAAAGAAAACCTGCGGTCAAAGTCAAGGTTAACTCTGAGATTAAACAAAACATGTTTTATGTATTAACAGCTAAGCATGTAATGCTTGTATTATGAGATCCGTGATGTTCATTTTAATAACAAACCATAGATATTGTATGACTGTTACGCAAATAGATTATAGCAGCTAGGGCCGACTATTCAGTTGCACAACGTTACAAGATCAGCATTACATGTTTCCTACATGCTACCCGAATATTGGTGCCAATATTGTTACCCATAGTAAAATGTGTAAGTCTCGACACATTTTCGGCGAATAAGAAACGGCGACTTTTGAGCCACTAATATAGTAAGTATTGTCTGTTCCAAAAGTATAAGATGAAAGTGTAAACAAGCCTTGTTCAGGTAAATTTCATCCTCACTGAGGGAGGATTACTAACACATTCATCTGTATAATTATAGAAGGTTCAATATTATATCTCACCTCTTCTTCCAACAATTTTTGTTTGGATAACATTATTAAATTCTACTTAATTGAAATATAAAAGATCATCGACGAAAATTGAGGTTATTAAGTTAACCTCAAATCAGTATTCAAATAATAAAATTAAAGCATTCAATTTGTAAGTGGCGCTATAAATTGTTTACATTTTCATCAGTTACTTTGGGAACAGATCACAGTTTCTATTGATGATGGCCACCGGTGGCTCAGTGGCACGCTTTAGTATCGACCGGCAATAGAGTAGTTTATGCCCCATTGTCACTGTTCGTATGAGATATAACACTATTCGTGGAACGGGAGCCGACGTACCGGTACCTGTTTAATATGCTGAGGTATTTCATGTCATATGTTATGGCTACTATAGTTTTGCTACAACACAGCCGTCTTTCATTCCGTGCCATTTACATTAATGCTGGTACATATTTGTTCTATACATTTAACGTATGCGACTGAAGTCCACATCGGAACCTATTTGCTAATAACAGTCAAGGTTGAAACTCATATTCATTATATCTGCTAAATGCCTCAGTGCATAATAATTTCATGAAAAAAAATACTGTATATTTCTGTCCCTCTTCATTGTAGTCTTTTTAATTAAGACTATTTATTTATTTATTCTATGACTACACCTATGATTTAAATTTCCCTCGTACGATACAAACATGAGCTAGTCAGTAAGTAAAGATTGGTAAACATTAGCCAGTCAGTAAGGCAAGGTTGGAAAACCCAGTATCGGCACTTCTACATGGTTGCAGAGGATCTTCTTTCAATTCCGACCGTTGATTTCATGTTGACATGCATAGCACACGGCAGCCTTACTGCGATCGTTTTTTGGGAGGTAGACGAGCAAAAAGTAATATGACCTCAACCAAACTACATTCTACATTATATTATATACCTACTCCAGGAGTTAGTCACGACCCGTCCTCGTCTCGTCGTCAATTTGTCTAACAGTATGTTAGTTGGCAAGCTCACAACAGTACGATAACAGGCACGCCGGTTACCGGGTGAACAAACATTCACACACACTCGCAGTCATTAGGAACCATTCACTCGCAACCTTGAGCGGCTAACGACCGTAATGATCTGCATATTAAGTTATACTATTAGTAAGTTGTCGATACTAGACCAGATAAAGTAGATTGGATTTGATAATTTGAGATAAAGATTATGTGCCTATTCTCTCTTAGCTACAAAAATTTTACAAGTTCGAAGTTTTAAAATAGAATATTATCACATAATTTTTCCACCTTTAAGGTGAAAGCGTCAGGGTAGCCCGCGAAATTCAAATTTTCTTACGTTTTTTGCAATCTGCTCGTCAGTATCAGGTTGTATGTTGATATAAATATGATTTGCGACCGTATCAAATGTTTATTTATAAAATTATAATCATAGAAATCATCAATACAACTCTATAAGTTCATGTAATCCCTTTGTAATATAGTCATTCTATTTCATGAAATCATGACATTTGGGGATTATGCTAACCTAAGGAGTTGTATTGCTGATTCTAATGATTATAACTCTGTAAACCCATTTTGGTTACGCTCGCAAATCATATTTTAATCAACATACTGTAGCGGTTAGACCGCCACATACAAAAAACTACGAAACAAAAAGACATGACGTCACACAATTCCTACATCTCGCAGTTAGAGTTTACTGAGCGAATAACATAGATAAGACTATCCGAAATCAACATATGGGCAGTTGCCCGCCAGACATAACAACCCGTCTGGTTGGAGGATCCTCCCTTTTCTATGGGGGATGAGTGAACTTTACACCCTGTTCCTCATACCCCTAAATTGGTGACCCCGAGAATGAACGTCAACGCAGCCTTCGTGCAACTACTTCAGCGTGACGTCATCATCATCACTCCCGCAAGCTTTCGTGAGGCGAGTCACACAGCCAGCCAGCACCCACGGCTTCAACGGGTATCCTGACCACCAGCATGCAGCGAACGCGCATTCCTGGTCATCACCCTCAGCCACATCACCCCGACTCACTGGGGAATCACCGCAATCACCGCAATCACCGCAATCACCTCAATCACCGCAATCACCTCAATCACCGCAATCACCACAATCGCCGCAATCACTGCAAACAGTTCCGACCCACCGTGAACTGTGCGGCACCCGGTTCCGACTCACTGGAACCACAATCACCATCGCCGCAATCACTGCAGACAGTTCCGACCCACTGTGAACTGAGCGGCACCCGGTTCCGACTCACTGGAACCACAGCTGGCACTGTGAAGCATCGCAAGATCCAAGACTCAGCCCACTATCGACCTCCGGTCTCCGGAGGGGAGTGATGTAGCGGTTAGACCGCCACATACAAAAAACTACGAAACAAAAAGACATGACGTCACACAATTCCTACATCTCGCAGTTAGAGTTTACTGAGCGAATAACATAGATAAGACTATCCGAAACCAACATATGGGCAGTTGCCCGCCAGATACAACACCCGTCTGGTTGGAGGATCCTCCCTTTTCTATGGTGGATGAGTGAACTTTACACCCTGTTCCTCATACCCCTAAAATACAACCTGACACTGACCTTCAAATTGCAAAAAACCTAAGAAAATTTGAATTTCGCGGGCTACCTTGGCGCATCCCCCTTAATTATTAAAAAAAATATATTTAAAAAACAAAAAACAAATTCCTAATTCAAAATCAAATCCCAACCCAACAACCCAACACCCAACTGAAAGAAGCATTTTGGTATCGCAGGCACAAACTAATAACCGGAAATATGGCACCTGCGATACCAAAATTCTATAGATTATAAATATTTTATAATGCTTGTTTTTCTCTTTTCAGTTATGTGTTTTTGCGCCAACCGCAACCGTTTTTGTTTTTTAAATAATTTTATTTATTTTAAGCCTTTTAGTTTTTATAAATATATCTAAATTTGGAATTGACTCATTACTAGCTTTTATTTGATACCATAATTGTGGCAAATTAAATAAAAAATCTTCTTCTCCCTTTTTTTTTGGATTTGCATCTAACTACAATATATAAATATAATATAGCCTGTGTCACTCCCACAATTAAGACGAATCTAACGACACCTCATATGTTAAAATCCATCAAGCCGTTTAGACTACAGAGCGTGCCAAAGAAATAGACATACATACATACAAACATACATAATATATATACATACATACTCTCGAAAAATATTACCCTCCTTCTGAGGCAGTCGGGTAAAAATATGTGCATATTATGAACTTATTTACCTTATCGCCATAATTGCCCGTTTGGGTACCTAGTAGCTAGGACAGAGGGAAATCAAAAGATGAACATGATGATGAAGAAAAAATGTATACTTACTAAAACCCAACTACGACAAAAACGCCAACTAAAAAGGTTAAGGAAACGCCAATTAACAAGACATCACAGACAGACAAATAAAAAATCCGGAGTCACACGTGTTAGCATATACAGACGTGTGACTCCGGATTTTGAATTTGAATTCATGAATTCATGACCAAACCGCTAGGTGTACAAGCATACAATTTTGCAAAGTTTAACCAAAGTGAGCACTAAGGAAGGATTTTTGAAAATGTATCCTCTAAAGGGGTTGAGTGCCGATGGAATACCATCGGGAGCACAGCTTGTTAATAGATGAATTTCATGTGTGCAGGTGTGCTGATCCCGATCCCGCAGTATCCGTTGTACTCAGCTTCTTTGGCTGAGTACGGCCTGGGTCAGATCGGCTACTACCTGGACGAGGACAAGAACTGGGGCCTGGACACGGCCGAGCTCGAGCGAGCCTTCCTCGAGGGCAGCAAGCAGCACGCCGTGCGCGCGCTCGTCGTCATCAACCCGGGCAACCCCACGGGGCAGGTGGGTGGCTCACTACGCACTACTTCAGGACTTATTTGTTATTATAGCGGCAATAGAAATACACAATCTGTAAAAATTTCAACTGTCTACCCTATTACGGTTCATGAGATACAGCCCGCTGACAGACAGACAGACGGACGGACGGATGGATAGTGAAGGCTTAGTAATTGGGTTCAGTTTGGCACCCTTCGGGTACGGAACCCTAATAAAAACTAACCATTTTTAACCGACTTTCAAAAGGAGGAGGTTCTCAATTCGTCTGTTTTTTTTTTTTTGTATGTTTGTTACGCGATTTCTCCGTCAATTATGGACCGATTTTGAAAATTGTTTTTTTGTTTGAAAGGGTATACTCCCGAGGTGGTCCCATATTAATTTTATTAACTTTACTTGGATAGTTTTTGAGTTAGCTTCAATAATACGTATTTTTTTCCCACTTAGTTTATATGGATGATATAATGATAACTTCCAATCACTGTTATTTTAGCAGGTTAGTGGTATTCGAATTTGTATGGGGTAGGTACCACAACTAAAAAGTGCAAAATAAAAACTTTTTATAAAAAAAGAACAACCGACTTCCAAAAAAGACACTACAAAGTCAAAAATAACTTTAATTTCGGAAGTCGGTGGCAAAAAACGAAAGTTCAAAACCAAATACACCGACTTCCGAAATTAAAGTTATTTTTGACTTTTTTGGAAGTCGGTTGTTCTTTTTTTATAAAAAGTTTTTATTAGTTATTAGCTGTAAGGTAACCTAATAAAATAAAAATATCTGGGTACCGAGCTTTGCTCTCTTTTTTTTATACGTTTACTAATAATGAAACCTAGCTAGATCAATTTATCGCCCCCGAAACCCCCTGCATCCAAATTTCATGAAAATCGTTGGAGCCGTTTCCGAGATTCAGATTATACATACATATTTACAAGAATTACTCGTTTAAAGGTATTAGATAATAACGTAGGAAACCTATCTGTTTTAACTATACTATAAAAAGGCGTTGTTCTCCTCAGGTGCTGACTCGAGAGAACATCGAGGACATCATCAAGTTCGCGCAGAAGCACAGTCTGTTCGTGTTCGCGGACGAGGTGTACCAGGACAACGTGTACGATAAGGACAGCAAGTTCTTCTCTTTCAAGAAGGTGAGCGTACACTCATAACATTTGGAAACTTACCGGCTTGTGTTCTCTGGGCCTGATCTCATAATTTTAAAATGGAAAATACTCGGTTCGCACATAATATTTACTTAGTTTTTAATAAAAGACTTTATTCATATCGATGGGTGATAAAGTCAAATTCAAAAGTCATTTATTCAAACTAGACTGAGAGTCAGCACTTTTCGAACGACAAAATTACACAGCCTCCCAAAAACGCCCGCTCTTGCCCACTTCCTTGTGCTTCAGGGGCCGTATTATGACGTGTTAAATCCATTATTGTTCCAGTGTGAGAGAGAGAGACGGAGCTATACTGCATAAATAGCACCATCTCATTTTCACAGCGGAACAATAATGGATTTAACACGTCATAATACGGCCCCAGCTGGGAACAAGAAGTGCGCAACTAACTGTCCAGCAGCACAGCTAGAAAAACTGGATTCTATATAATAGTACTTACGCATAAATTGTAGATTATACAACAAGTGAAAAAAAGGGAATTTAATTCGGGGGTCTATGTCGTATCCCGAGAGTAGCGAAGGATTCTAGATTAGAATCCTGAGCGGAGCGAGGGATACAATACAAGGACCGCGACAGTTATTTTTTTTCACGTTTTGTGTACTGTACTGTTTTGTTTTGTGTACTCTAAATTTCCAGTTTATGGTGATCTCGCATTGTAAACAATTTCCGTACAATGCGAGGTCAGCTTAAACTGGAAATGTATAGCTTGACGTGTAGCCGTGTGTACTCTACTTTTTACCATTGACTGCGAGAAAATAAATTTCGGTTTCGGTTTTAGCTTTGGTACGCGTAACTATGTTTTAGTTTGACAGCACTAAGATTGCACTGAGTTATTAGTTTAGTGAAAATGGAAATTTTGCTATTCAGAATTTGACGTTTTTTTTTAATCAGAATAGCTTTAAGTTTCTCATAGCCAAAAGTAAGGAATTTTAGTGATAGTTTAGTTAGTTCAGTTCGGTGTACCATTGATAAGATAAGATAATTGGCACCATTGTATTCGAACGAAACTTAAAATAAGTATCTGAAACACGTCATCGTGATAGATTAGGACTAGAGCAGCGACTGGTAATGAAACAGAGTTTATTAATATCGCGTTACGATACCATGTTAAGGGCAGGATATTCGAGCGCAGTAGGCATTTAGCGCTACCTCAAACCCCGCGAGCCAGTCGCGCGGACACGCAGTTCAAATGAACTCGCTGACCCCGCTGTGCAAAAATTTTGCGTCACAGTAAAACATTATAACAGTAAGCTAACTTTGTTTTACGGAATTCATGTTAATGTTTCGGGTGTTTCGTTTTTAGGGAAATATAAGCAACACAATTTATTTTATTACCTACCTACAATTGTTTATTTTTTATGTCACTAACACTGTTTCCTTTTCTTTCATGACTGTTACAGCGCTTCCGCTTACAATGCGGTTTTTTGAATTTTTGTTTGATTAGAAAACTACTGGAGGGATTGTATTGGGAGTTTCGGTATTCTGTAGCTTTAGTTTTCACCTATAACATAGGATTTATGTTTTATAACTAGGTTATACTCCACGCGTACGAAGTCACGGGCTTAAGCTAGTAATTTATTATTACTTAAATAAATTCCAATAAAACTCATTACAATATAATACAGTGTGTATTATATTGTAATGAGTTTTATTGAAATAGTAAATTCTTCATCATTCATCAAAAATCACAAAACGGTGCTTGGACCTGGTTGCTGCAAATCTGGTTGAGGTAGAGAATGTGTACTGGATGCGCACTTATCAGGCTGCTCATTTTCCTTGTCGATAGATAGATAGATCAATGCAAAAAAGCCACTTTAAGCTGAGTTCAGACCAGCGCGACTTGTCGTGCGACGCGACACCGTTTATTGTTATACCACGGTAATACCTATTATCATACTGTAAAGTTTTGTATTGTTCGTGTCGCGTCGCGCGACGAGTCGCGCTGGTCTGCAAAAGCCTTCAGCCGCATTTGCAGGGTTATCCTTATTGCTAAGTTTCATAGGTACCTATGTAGTGTATTATAATAAAAAACGAAGTATAAAAAAAAAAAAAAAAATTAAAAAAAACAAAAAACCCGATTGCAAAAACATAACTGAAAAGAGAATAACAAGCATTATAATTAGGGCATGCAATTATCCGCTCATTTTACTATTCGAATATTTCGGATACTGCCAGACAACTATTCGAATATATCCGGATAATATGGATATTTTGGAAACCACTGTAAAAGAGGTAAATTAAACTTATATTAGTTTACAATCGACATTTTTATTACAAAAACTTCAATAATCGTATACTAAAGTATCTGTCATTGACGAGAAAAGCTATAATCCACGGGTTATCTACCAATGGTATAATAGATCGTGAGCTGGTCAAATGTTATCTTTGTTAAGATGGCTAGAACAATTGAAAGCACATTAGATGAAGACTGTAAGTCTTATAAAGTAGTGCTTGGTAATAAATGAGACAAAATCACACTACTGACATTGCTAGATGTCAAAGTATCTGATGTATAAGTTGGATCAGCACAAACTAGTAGCCGCGAATGGCATGTACTTTCATCGATTCCCTGAATATGAACTATCTTTTGTGCGTTTTGGGTCATTCAGTTCTTGTTATCGCGATTGTGCAGTCCTATCTTCCGTTGGACATATATGTGAAACTGTGGGTATTCCTAAAGAAGACTTTCAGGATTGGGTTTTTACGGTCCAGGCAGGAAACGAATTAATACAAATCATGAATGCCGAGAATCATGATGAGGCCTCTGCTCCGCATTCCTACTTCCCATATCAATCTGATTTTGGGTTGGTTACCAAAACAGCTTGTTCCAGTGTAGCAAATCCTAACCTTTTCTTTATGTTGCATTTAGCAGGAACTCTATTTTGTTCTGTGAGATCTCGTCAAGCAAGACACAATACAGAGATGAATCTAGAGAACAACACTACTAATCAAAGCCATCATTCTTGCCAATGCCTTTAAAGTAAATGCCAAGCTTGTCAATGCATTCACTGTTGATGGTCAACCTGCAGAGTCCTTTCAATTTCTTTGCTTATTTTCTCTGTTGAAGTAAATGATATTTCAGTTTCTGCTGCTTGTAATCACTGAGTGCTACGTCATCACCATCGCTGTCGTCAACTGAAGTCGAGCTCTGTGCAAAAGCACTTTTAAATTTTCTCTATGATGAATCTACATAGTAATTGTGTCATTAGATGGATTTTTGAAGATATAGCATGAATTGTCACGATTGCGAATACCTATTTTATTAAAACACAACGTTAAATGTTATATTATCAAAAGGAAAATGGAACAAAAGTAACTATCCGTATTATCCGCCCATTGTATATTTTGTAGTGTATTACTTTTTTTTTTCTTGTAATATATTATCTGATGTACAATAAAGTATATATAAATAAATAAATAAATATCCGGATAGTAAAACAAATGATATTCGGATAATATTTTCGACGGATATCCAGATAATTCGAATATCCGGATAGCATGCCCTAATTATAATCTATAGAATTTTGATATGGCAGGCAATTTCCCACAGGAAGTCAGCCAGTAAACGGTAAGTCTGCCGGTAAGTCAGTCGGTAAGTCGGTCGGTAAGTCAGGCGATAACAGATATCTACACTAGTCACTATTTTGTGTGAAAGTATAACAACATCAACAACCTTGCATTATTATTATAATTTGTACAATAGATACCTACAGTAGACGCGCGAGTTGAATTGATGCAGAGTAGGTACACTAGGTACATGTCTGACGCTCACAGAACCTACCTATTGCGCCTGAGCGAGAAGCAAATACTGCCGTCGCGTCATCGCTATTCTAAATCCCATTATAAAAATCGAGTTGTAGGGTAGGTACTTACTGTTAGCCTGTGCACTTTTTTGTAAATACGCATTTGTATCTTGGTATCGATAAACTGCAAAGATAAAAAGTTTATTTGCAAAAATGATCTTTGGTGTAGTTGTGCTACTGTTCTTTCTGTAAACTGTAATATTAAAAACGAGTAGGTAGTTTTAATATACGTAGAAAAATTATAATCAAACTTACCTTATTTTTTTTTTAAGCTTCCCCAGTTCTATCCTGGATATATTTTTTTTCCTTCTGTTCTTATTCCCCATAATTTAATCTTAAATACCTCTTATACTACAACTTAAACTAATATCTACAGTTAAATTATTAATACTAGAACCTAAAACTGTATAATATACAGACTGATTTTAAATACTAACAAACACGGAAAATAACATTAATTTATCGTATATTTTGCGGGGAACGCAGCGAGCTAGCAACAGCGACACAGGTCCTACCTCAAAGACGCCTGGCCGGCTACTGAATGGAAGCGCGCGGGCCGCCTTATTAAATAATATCTTGTTAAAACAATAAAAAACTGTTTTGAGAAAAATTAACCGTAGAATATTCTTTGTAATTTCATTGCCGATTTTTTGACATGTTTTTCGGAAGTAAAAGTTGGGTCTACTTCGAGTACGACTTAAAAAACGATCAAAAAATCGCGAAAACAGAGAGTTTTCGCGATTTTTTTTGATCGAGTGAAGTTGTTAATATCGTGTTTTGAACCGTAGAATAATCAAGAATATTTCTTAAACTACAACATGTATTTTTATCAGATCAAAACTAACAATATTTGATTGTTTAATGTTGAATCAAAAATAGGTCGATTCTGAGAGTCCTGGCCTTAATACAATAGCACTTCGCTGTTCGTTCATTAAGTACAGATTTAATCTCCATAACCGTTGAGAGTGGAGATTATATTAAAATCAGTCTTGGAACTATTACATAAACAAGTAGATGACGTTCATTTGAGCCGTGTTGCGATTAAGAAGAATACAACTTAAATATTTCAATAACCTTTTTTAATTTTAATATCAATCTGTTTGTCATGTGTTGTGCTAAAACCATATCAAAAGAACAGTTTAAAGAAATTCATGACGTAGTCGAATATGATATTATAAGACAACATTTAAATTGACGCTCCGAAGTCTTAAGCCCCCAGTACACATTGGGTTTTTTTCGGTGTTTTCTAAGAGAGTGGGTTAGAAAACACGAACCTCATCTAGTTTTAAGATATTCGTAATACGAATAAAAAAATTAATAAAAAAAAATGATCTTCCAAACGTCAGGTGATGACAGAAATGGGCGAGCCGTACAACCAGATCGAGCTGGCGTCGTTCATGTCCATCAGCAAGGGCTACATGGGCGAGTGCGGCCTGCGCGGCGGCTGGATGGAGCTGGTGAACCTGGAGCCCGACGTGCAGGCCAACCTGTACAAGGCCATCTCCGCCATGCTGTGTCCCACCACGCTCGGCCAGACGGCGGTGGACTGTGTTGTGAGTATTTGTTACTTTTTAAATAGTCTTGTGTCCACTCCTCAGCTAATTTCTCCCGCCATTCCTTCCACTTCACTCGATATTGTGCTTCTTCTCGCCAATTCATGAGGAAAGCATCCAAGAAGTCCCGCCATCTTCTCCTCGGTCCATATTAAAACTTGCTACCAAGAAAGACTGAAATATTTTAACATGGTGTCGCCGGAGAAACGCAGGATTTTGAACTTGACTTTTGAACAACTAATATAATATTTTGAATTTCCTGCAGAAAAATACCGTAGGACATAACACTATGAAAATAACTAAATACTACTATATCAATGTCAGTCTATTGTCTTTCTGACGTGCGACGTAGGCGGCTGAACTGAGCCTTCCCGCTAGACTTAATAATTATATGTGGGCCCCACTGAAGTTTGGCATCTAATGTGATACCCAAAAAAACTGCTGAGTCTACAGTTCGAAGCACCTCTTTATCTAAGACGATGTTGGGTCCTAGATTTCTAACATTCTGTAAGGCAAACTATACATTTTCTTTTCTTGGAGAACTAAGTTATTATTATAAAAATAAATAAAAGAGGTATCATCTGCAAACAGTACAATGCCACAGATACCCTTTAAATAGAATGGCAAGTCAGTGATATACACTAAGAATAAAGATGGACCCAGTATTGAGCCTTGAGTACACCTGAGTGAACTAATAGTGCCGGAAGATTTCACACAATTAACATCTTCTGCACATTGCAACCTAAGTAAATAAAAATGTATTACTTTGAGAGCTTCGTTTTAGACACCACCGTAATGACATAGTTGACACAAAAGCGTGTCATGGTGCACGCAATCAAAGGCTTTGGAAAGACCACAGTAAACGATAAAATACCATAATCTCAAGTTAAACTATCTTGTTTAACCGACTTACCAACGGGTAGTCGGTTGTTCGCATCGCGGTCGCATTGTTAATAATGTTCTAAGTGGTTCATACTTTATTATTGGAAATTTAAATTTGTATCACTTAAAAGGTTAGATTTAGCAAAAACACGATAAAAAAATACAATATTTGTCATAGTCTAGGAAAGTATTATCAAACTTGTATTTTTTCAAACCGTGTGATTCGTATAGTCTACTTTCATAAATACATAGTAGCCCGTTGGTGATAATGGTTTTGGTCTTGTGAGCTCCACAGATTTCATCATGATTCTTGTGTTCTACTATACGAGGGTATTCTGGGAGAACCGGATAAGTAGCGATTCTGTTATTTTGAGAAAAAGGCATTTAAAGATTTGGTTGATCATAGGTCAACGACGAAGCATAATTACAGAAAATGTTCACTACTTGTACTTAGATACATTATCTAAGTTTGCTTTGATACATTCTCTAAGTTTGCTTTGATACATTCATAAATGCAATAATTGTCATAAAAAGTAAAAAAAAGGGGAAAAAGGGGTAAGTTGGCGTGAAAGTATTGCAGTTATTTTGTTTTACCTGAAATACGTAAATAAGCTGTAAATCTCTTAAACACACGTTAATCTTTACCTACTATATTAGGAACAATTCACTGTCCCGAATTACTTAAATTAGTTGATGTTAAAATAAATTGAAATAATATTCTAATTAAGTCGGTAGTATTGTTTTTTTCTGTTATCTGTTTCTACCTGTAATTTGTTTTGCCTGTTAGTATAAAATACAATTATCTATAAGTGTTTTTATGGGTTAAGAAAGTAAATTGTTTTATTCTGTTGTCACTGTAATAAACTTTTTATTTTGCTTTTTAAGAGTCCATATCACTTTTTGCTTTTAAATTTATAGTATAGTAATAGTCCATTTATTTGTAAGAATATAGTTACAGAGATATTACACAGTTTTAATGAAGTACATAATATTCTGCCGTTCCCGGCGTACAAATACATTGTCAGGGTTTTGGTTCGCTAATCATACATTGATAGATATTGAATTAGATAAATAGGGATAGCATTCAAATGACAAATTAGTCAAATACTAGATATTATTATGTAAATGTCAAAAAGATTTAGTTAAGTCAAAGAGATATAGAAGCAAATAATATTATGATTATTCCTAATATTTATGTCAACTTATCATTCATAAAATCATTAGTCGAGTAGTAGCATATACTTAAGAGATAATTGAATAATTTACATTTAAATGTCCTGAAGTTTAGAGTTTTAAAACAATCTGGTAGTTTATTATAAACTTTAGTCGCCATACAAAATACATTATTAGAAAACAGATTGTTATTTCGTCGTATGCTTCGTCGCTATTAATAGAAAAATTATGCTAGATATATTCTTTACCCGGAGGAAAAAACCGTTGTGAAAGCTTCGGCAGTTATATGGTTTTGCCAGATAAAACATGCGACGAAAACTAAGTATCCTATGTTTCTAACTAATTTTTCAACAATTTTGCACTTATTTGGTTCTGCCAGAATACCCTCGTATAGATGGAGTATTCTATGGCAAGTATATTATTTTGAAACTTGTTGCAACAACTAGCAGTAAGGCTTGAATTCTTTTTTATACGGCTGTTTATGTAATAGAATAGGGAAATTAGAACCACAGTGGTCAGATGTTAAGTCACTTGCGACTAATTTATTATTGGCTTCACTATCACTAAAAATGTATATTATCAAAGCAAGTTGACGAAGATGTCATGATCCTAGTAGGTTCAAAAAACAAGTTATTAAAATATAAGATCTAAACAGATTGAAAAGTCTAATACTTAATAGAGTAACATAAGCAAAACAAAGATAATGCATTTTAACCAACGCATGCCAGATAAGAGCAATCTGCATTAATGATACAGTTAACGATGTAGTAAGTACTAAATTTCTAGAGCTAGAAATAGATAAAAAACTTAGTTGGAAACAATATAGAGTCACTTTGCAAAAAACTAAGCACATCCGCTGCTTTACATAGATAGAAGATAGATAGAATATTCTTTATTATGTACACCATAAAAAGTACAGGTATAAATGTAGAAATTTTACATAGGGTGACACAATGGGCGGTCTTATCGCTAAAAGCGATCTTTTACAGACAACCTTTGGATTTACATACTTTGTCGTCTATTGTAAATCTAGACGTACTCCTGACTAAACCTATGCGGTTTAGTCGAATGCCACCTACGATACGGCGCGGCGTTATCTTTTGGGGCAACTCCACCGAAAGATAAACTGCATTCAAAGCTCAGAAAAGATGCATACGGTCATTTTTAAAACTGCAATCTACTGATAGCTGCGTGCCATATTGTGTATTATGCATATATATTTTAGAAATCGCGGTGTTTGTAAAGTTGAACCCTGATCGTTTTGACCGCATAGCTGACGTATTTCCACGAAATAGGCGTGATAATAGTACGCTGTGTCTTACTAGTGCGAAAAGGACTTTAATGCGCAAACGTGTCTGCTACATGGCGCTAGTCATTTATAATAAACTAGCTTCCGCCAGCGGCTTCGCCCACATGATACATTTATAAATTATAGCTTACTATATTTTGCATGTATTATACATAATATATAAACCTTCCTTCTTGAATCAGTCTGTCTATTAATAAAAAAAAACCGCATAAATATCCGTTGCGAAGTTTTAAAGATCTAAGCATACATAGGGACAGACAGCGCGAAGCGACTTTGTTTTATAATATTATTATGTAGTGATTACCGAGGAGTTGGAACGAATTAATCAGGACGTTATTTAAAAAAAAAAAAACTAAGAATTTTTTTTGTAGACGAAGCTTATACAGTTTGACGATTTTTTTTAGGCAGTGTATAGAGTGCCACCATTGGCACTCTATCCCTATCGGATAAAGTGCCACTACAGGCACCCTAGTAACACCGCCTCGGCCCGGCTAAAGTGCCGCAAGCATTGGATTGTCATTGTCACTGTCACTAAGTCACGTCACTTGGTATTTTGTTTGATTGTCGAGGTTAGATCACTGTAAAACACCACATTCCCAAAACATTACATTCTCTTGTGCCTAAACGGACCCTGGCACTTCGCCGGCCGCTACCGCGGCACCGCTCGCTACGCTCGCTCGGCTCGTGCGTTGTGTGGTCACAGTTCTAACCTAACCTAACCTAACCTAAATAACAAGTGACAGTGACAATGCAACGCTCACGGCACCCTAGCCGGGCCGAGGCAGTGACACTAGAATGCCACAAGAAACTCGCGGCACTCTATACACTTCGATTTTTTTATTGAGAAAGGAATTTCTTGATTACTTTTTATAATAATTAGAAATTAGAAAAATATGACATTCAATTTTTATTTTTACTTAATTTTTATTCAGTTCAATACGAAACAAGTTGACTGCAGAAGTATTGTGTATAATATAAATAACATTGAAGTACTTTTCATAATAAAATTGTAATTATACAGGGTGTTTGGCAGAACGTTGAACATACGAAAATGGTGGCCACCTATCCACCATTTTCGTATGTTCAACGTTCGTAAAATAAATTAGGGCTGAGTAAGTAGCAGATGACCCCACCTATCCACCATTTTCGTATGTTCAACGTTCTGCTAAACACCCTGTAGTTAATCAATCTTTATATTGACATTCTTTATCTTTATTATTGTCTACTTAGCATCTCTAGTGTATTTTTGTACTTTTGTATGCCTTCTTGTTAAATATGGCTGTTGCTAATTATATTTTTTATGTCACCGTGTTTTGTACCCATATTAATGCAAAATAAATACATTATCTCTCTACATACAATTATACTTAAAAACAAACAAAATTATAGTGCTCTCAATAGAAAGATTAACTAAATCCAATATGTTGTGTACATTTCAACTTGTTTGAAACAAGAACTAAAGATCCACCGCGAATATGACTTTTTCTTACGGATGCACTTTGTATGTAGTGTTTATGAATGACGATTATGGTAAAATATTGTCATTCATAAATACTACTTGAACCAGTGTTTAGTGAAACATAACATCTGAACATCATAGCTTTCTCCATAAATAAACTTAACTCTAGCTTTTTGGCGGACAGACCCTGCGTATTTTGATGTACACCATTCAACATATCTGGCTTACCCGTTGTCGCACCTAATGGATAGTTTAAACTACAAGGTATATCAAAAATAGTATTAGCACCATGACTAACAATAATCAATGGTACACTACAGGTACCAGTGTCACTGTGTATATTGTTTGCTAAAAGATTAGCAATTTGTCTCCTACACCTAGGTGGCAATTACATTGTATAATTTGTCAGTTTTTAGTCAGTACATAATCAGCCTGTTAATGTTCCCACTGCTGGGACACAGACCTCCTCTCTGTGAGAGGGAATATAATTTAAGTCGTTAGTGACGACAAGTTCTATTTATAAATTAACATATAACACATAACATATAACACATATGTGCCTATTTTGCTCATCAGAGAAATATTGAATATAAGGCAAGGTTTCATTGAGATGTCACATTTGATGTGACATCGCAATGAAACGGACTCATTCAATGCCTTTCTTCTACTTACAAATGTTCTTCCCGCTCCCCCAGGCGCGCCCGCCCGCGCCGGGCGAGCCGTCGCACGCGCTGTGGCTGCGCGAGAAGGACGCGGTGCTGGCGTCGCTGGCGCAGCGCGCCGCCATGATCGTGAGCACCTTCAACGGCATGGAGGGCTTCAAGTGCAACACCGTGCAGGTAGGACGGACACCTTGTTAGGTAGGACGGACACCTTGTTAGGTAGGACGGACACCTTGTTAGGTAGGACGGAGACCTTGTTAGGTAGGACGGAGACCATCAACGCAAGAGAGTCATGGAGTTTCTTTACAGTTCTTCTCCATAGGATCCCACTATGATTTGGAATGGGCTTCATCTTTTTGACTGACCAAAAAACCTTGTGAATTCAAAAGTGCCTGCAATTGTTTTAATTGATATAAAACATGTTTTTCATTTCTCATGTTCGGAAAGTAGTGTTTGTTTGATCCGAGTAGCGGGTGGAAAACGCTGCTTCCCTCTCTAGGGCGGGAAAAACTCATAGTAATTACTTCCCGCCCCAGGGCGGGAATGAATTTTAAAAATAGAACTTTTGGTTAGGTTACGAAACTACGGCTACGAAACTTTTTACATAAATAATATCGAATAGAATAAAACTAATAAAAAGGCTGTGGTGTTGCGAGTGTATAAACAGCCAGTGCGAATTTAAAAAAAAAAACCTATTAAGCGGGACGGCCCGCGGCGGCAGTGTTTCCACTTTTAGGGATTTCTCCCTTTTTTAGGGAAAAATGGCCAATAATAAGCATGGTCTAGGGATATTTAATTTTGACAGGGATTTAGGGAATTTTAGGGAAAAAATGAACTTGAGTTGGTAGCCCTATTGTTTAATAGTAGGCTGCACCCAATGTACTACTTTACTCTATGGTAGCACTGATTGGGGATTCCCTGAAACTCGTAATGAATATAATTCATCTAATTTTTGCACGACTCTTAATGCGAAGCATTAGAGTGTGCTCTACGATCGAAAAATTTTTTTTGCTCCATTTCTGTAACTGTTTTTATTGTTACATCCTGCTAGTACACAGAACCTACTTAATGTATATACCATTGTATAGATGAATGGAGATTAATAAGAAATTAAATGGAGATTAATACTGTACTTTAACAATTGATTAAATGCAGCAGAAATGGAAAAAGCATCAAAATAGTTGAAAAAAAAATCCTGTCCGTCAATTTATGAACCCTGAAAACATTGTAGCTTGCGATAAAATCAATGAATTGAGTCAATTTTTTTTTTATACATTTGTTTCAGCCGACGAAGGAACCCAATTGAAAATGGCTCTTTTATTCAAAGTAGTTTAATAATAATTAATAAAATAATAAATAAAATATAATATCTTTATCTAAATATTTCCAACCTTTGACTTGATGTTGCCTAGCAACCGCCAAGTAAATATCTTTGTCAGTCTTTGACATTACGACTTCATGAAAAGTTATAAATTGTTCATTTTTGCTAGAAACCATGCTAGAAACTATGTTTTGAAATTCTTTTTCGTTTTTGAATGAGTGTTATGTATGAGGCGTGCACTTTTGGATTTTCCAAACTATATTTTAGTTTACCATATTATTGTTATTATGTTTCCTTCAAAACATAACTTGAGAAGAAGCTGTCTTAAATTTTACCGATAATAAGAATAAAAGCACTTACATTCCGTCTTCGTTACCTGTGGACTTTTCACTTTAGCAAGATTTGCGGTGACTCTCCCAACTGTCACTGTCAAAATGTCATAGCGTCTAAAAATTTTGCCGCCAACGTACGGAAAAATTTTTCACTCGTAAATTTTCAAAAAAAAAAAAATTGTGAAGTTTCAGGTAAAACTTTATAGAAAGTAATAATAGTGCTTGTAGTAAGTGATATATTAGTGTTACGCTGATCGTTAAGCCAGCGAAATGCCGGAATGGAAATCGAAAGCCGGTGCCTGCGACAAGCAACCGATCGCGATTGTAGCAACGATTCTCCTTAGTGCCAAAGTGGTGAAAAACCGGGAGGGTGAAGTCGAAATGATTTCCTGTAAGTCGGACCTACGCAATTACAATTGAATGAGTAGCCAAGTAAGTGTAAATCTGTTAATATGACACAAGTTCTACAGTACCTATATCACTAGGCTTACTGAGAAACACCATCAACGAACTTCTAAACTGCTTCTGGTCGGTGGGTAGCCTTAGGGGCGGCTTGCTAGTATAATACTTCAGAAGCGCTTTGTTGTTTTCTAAATATCCGGTTGTGTGTTAAGAGACAGAAATATTACAACTAAAAGAGTTCAGTGTAAAATATTATGATCATTAGGTAGTAATTCCTAAAGCAAATACAGAATGTCTTGAGGAGCTAAAGCTACTCCAGCAATTTCTTTGACATTCCGTCAATCCGTTATAAGGAGGAGACCTGTGCTCACCCAGCCCAGATGTTTCACACACTGAATTAAAAGTTAATGAGTGCTTATGCCACTAAACAAAACTAAAGACTATTTAACCCTTGCGGAGGGGATTTTAGCTGGATCTCTATTGTAGGTCTAGCGCAGATGGAGCTAGCTGCTAAAGCAAGGTCTATAGAGACTTGTTAATTGGGCAGCAACCTACTCACTGGGATTGTACCCTACTTTCCCTTTTGAAAGTAATCCGAACACTCCCATCCAAAAGTACTTATATTAAAGTTAAAATAGAGTGCAATACTCTCATGTGTTGTAGTTGCAGTTGTTATATTACAGCAGCATCTCCAGTTCAGCATCTCTTATGAACTCCTCTGCATTATAATCTGCATTTAGAACATTAAAGTTACTAATTAAACATGACAAAGTCTTATCATGACAGAGTCTTATAACTATTAGGAAATGGGAAATAGTTAAACAACATTAGAAGAATTATTCTTTGTTGTATTTTGTAACAATTAAAGAAAATCTTGTAGTTATGATCGGGACTATAACCATCATAACCTAGCTTGCTCTATCAAAATATTATTCATATTTTATTAGAAATGGAGCAAATACAGCCACTAAACAATTTAAAAATGACAATATATTTAGTTAATTAAAGCTGGTTTTAAAAGAAATAGTTCTTTTATATTTTTTATTTTATTTTAAAGACATGATAAATGATCATTGCAAGAATAACTAGGCCAAGATTCATACTGTTGACAAGATTCAGGCTGCCTAAAGAACCATGTTAAAGCTTGGGAATGATAAGAGCATAACAGGAAGTCAAATACTAAATAAAATAATAATATTCAGAACATTTCTATTTTGAGAAAATTCTGCAAATTTCTATAAACCCATAATATTAATCTATGCAGATTATGATATTATAATCAAATAGCCTATTGTTTACACTCAATGTGCAGGTAGCTGTGGGCTAAGCAATGGATAAACAAACAATGAGGTCTGAGTTCGAATCCTAAATAGAATGTGTACCATTTAATTTGTATTTTATGGCCTAGTTCGTCAAACTGCCAGCATGAGTATGACGACGTTTGGTAATGCGATGGTTCAGAACCAAGCCAAACAATAAACTCTTTTAGTAAGATGATGATAATTGAAAAGTAAGATGGAAGCAATGTTTTATGAATGAATGAAGGGTTTATGTAATAGTTTACACCAATGACTCCTGAGAGTCCATAAGTACCAAAATAAAAAATAAAAAATAAAAAAATAATTTGGTATGTGCCCTTTTTGGCATTTGTTCAGTTCCCTGGACATATTTGCAGTGGCAGCCAACTGAGTGATTTCTATGTCTCGGAGACTGGAAGTCCTAACAAAGCTTGGGTGACAAGTGAATCTCCTAAGTCAATTCGAAATCTCAATCAAGATTTAGAATATTTTGGCTTTTTTTGTGAACACTGCCACCTGTCACAAGGCCCTGCCTGGTTTGGTAGTTCACTGGTTTGCCAAGAGCTAATGTGGTGGCCAGAGGCTATTGATAGACCACAGCTCAGTTCCTCTAGACATGGTGAGATAACCCACTTCCTATCCACACATGACGTGGAGGAAGGGTAGGGAGCCCACATAAACGGGCTACCTAGGTACTCTATAAATCCAAAAGATGTCTTTAAAAGATTGCTTTTAGTGATAAGCCCATTGGGTCACTGTATGTAAAAATACTACTTTTATATCTGTAATTCGTATGGTATAAATTACAAAGAGTAAGTTACTATTCTACTCTTGTCAGGAACTTTACCAAACCAGGAAAAAATGGCACTCAAACCTGAGAAAGATATTTGCCATATACGCAATAATAAGCAGCCAAAAAGCCAGTCTTCAGAGTGCAAATGTTCTAGTTCATTCCGACAACCATTGAGGGATAAGTTTCCCTAGTGTTACTGAACCTTACTTGCAAAACGACGAAGTTCGCAGATTAGCTGAACATCACTCTGTCAGCGGTTTACCTCCCGGGGAGATAACGGCTTAGCCGACCGCTTTTAAGAACAGACCAGCCTGATTGGCTCCTGTTGCTCCAGGCCCCAGGCCTCGGAGGCCATGTTTCTAAGTGGGGCGTCCCTTACGTTTACGACCTTTTCGCGTCAGATAAGTCGGCCGTTGTGCGACAGTACGTGGGACTCAAATGATGGCTTGGCAAGCTTCTGCGATGCTTTTAGTCAAAGGTGACAGCATCAACTAGCATGGGTATTTTCTATTCGCCCAATTTAAAACTGAGTGTTCAGTCATCTGAACTCGGTAATGGGATGGGGACGTACTATATATAAATCGCCCCATACTAGACCCAGTAAGCCCCGCTCCCGTACTTGGGAGATGAGAGGTCTCGGAGACCCAGTACCAATACAGGATCCATGTAAGAACCTCTTAGACCTGACAAGCTACTACTACTAGCTACTGCTACTTTAATTTATTATTAAGACCCATAACTGACATAATATGCCCACAATACAGATATTTTGAATTTGAAGCCGCAACTCCTAGCTTGGAAAGCTGGGGGGGGGGGGCAGTCAGGTTGCAAGGAGCAGTGGTCGATAGAGGAAGAAGATACTTACTAAAATATATTTGGAGATAGTCCACAGTACACTAATTACTGATTATTATTAATCATTTAATTCAGAATAAATTAACATTCAAAACACAAATAAGCAATGTATGTATGTATGTGCTTATAAAGTTTCATATTCAGAGGTGAATTGTCATAGTGCATGGCATTAGTCCTAAATAACCTGATCCCAACATACTGCACCAACAGATGTTAGATCTAAACAGATTTTGTCCATTTGTTAGTTTCAAAAGCATTATCCAGTCACCCAAATGGGATAAAAAAGACCCCTTTGTATATTGGAGATTTACCTGTTTAACCTAAGATTATAAGATATCGCACAACTTTTTGACTTTGAATAACAGTGTGTGGCCAAGGTGTGGTTCAAAGTCACTGAATGTGTAGGTACTTGAAAATATACCATAATCCTTGTTGACTTTGGTTTACAATAACAGGTGTGGCTAAGCTTGCCTTGAAAGACAACGCTGTCTCTCCTCAGAATGGACTAAATTCATTTTTAAGCAGACTGAGATAAATGAGCCTCCAGAAAGTATAACGTCTGTAGCCTTCGGGAGGCTGACTGGAAAATAGATCATCAGACGAAATGAAATTGGAAGAGCCACATATTTTTGTGAAGTAGTAGAGAGGGCTACCTCTCAAGAGAATTTCTAATGCTCAGCCTATAATGTTCCCACTGAGTGGACAAAGGGCCTCCTCTCTGTGAGAGCAAAAGAGGATTTATTATAGGATAATATTTAATTCCCTAAGAAAATATTTAAATTATATATGTGAATATGATACACATTTGAAGTATATAATTAACAAATGGTGAGATGGTGAGACATCACTACCTGACTAATCTATTGGTCTTTTTAATAAAAGGTCCTAATTAAATTTCAGTTTCAATGAAATTTTAACTTTGTTATATAAAATTTATGACATTGAGTTTGTGTTTCCACATCTTTATAAAATTACTTGTCTATGAGATTCAAAGTGGTTTGTACATTATTTGATTGATCTCATAACTTCCAAGTAAATAACCTAACTTGTATTAATTAAGGATATCAGTGATCCAATTAGCCTTTATTGATGAGATTATTATTCAGACTAAGTCTCATTGATGTTCTATTATTTATCAGTATAGTGTAGCTTTATGATTCATGTTCACCTTAACCCCCTAGCATCGAACGTACCCGCCCGCAAAAACCATTAAGTACCGGAGATCGCCCGCGGCGCGTCGGAGATAAGAGCGCGCTAACATAAACAAAATCTGAGAGCTTTTTGTTACGTAAATAGTCTTATCGTTAATGGTTTTGGGTACCTGATTAGACAAAGGATTTTTTATAATACTTAGAATCTTTGTAAGCGAACGCTAGTATTGATAAATAAACATTCTTATCAGAAATTCCTTTGTCCATTGTTTTGATGATTTATAATAAAACTACTGGTTCGATTCACATGAAATTTCGCAGGATACATTATGAATACATATACTATCGGTCAAAACCATTTTTTACGGATAAACACAATAAATAAAAACACAAATAATCAAAAAAGTTCAATAAATAGGTATCCGTATCATTACGTAACATTATTTAGTTGAAAAAAAATATTGAACTCCTTTTTTTTTCCTGTAATATGCATTTTTATTATACAATAACTAATATAGAATATAAAATAAATGACTTACCAGCGATTACATACACAAAACACACACAAAACTCAAAATTACACAACAACACGTTTTTTCATTACCGAGTTTGTTTACATTTTTTGATGGGTCCGTAATAGGTAATTACGATGTTATTTAGTGCAAATATTATCTATATACGATGACGACACTACTTAATTATTTAAAAAACAACATTTCCCGTCGATTAACACTTAAAAAACAATAGAAAACAAATAAATAGAACGCGGAGTGTAGTGCGCTGCACGCCTGCGCGGACGCCATTTTGTCGTGCCAAAATGTTCAATTTTTACTTTTTTTTAGAGTTGTTCCTGCATATTTTGATGTTTTAGTCGATTTATTTGACAAGTATATTACCAATTCCATAGAATAAAATTAACCACAGACCATATTAGCCCCTATCCATAGTACAAATAGAGCTTGAATCAGCATGCGCGGACTGCGTCTTTCGCAGCACAATGGGTGTTGGATTTCGCAAAATCCGCGTCTTTCGCATGACGTTGGGTGTTAGGGGGACAACGACAAATAAATTTGCCATTAATCTATAACATCATACGGAAGATGTTTTAATTTCTTGAACTTACTAGGATAAATAGATTAAAGAATCTTCATTGTTTTATTGGAACATTTAATGAATACAGACCGAAATATTCATTAAATACATATAATTTTTAATTCACATAGCGTCTACATCCTTCAGGTACTCTTTCACCAGCAGATATCAAACAGGTCTTCAATCAAATGTTATGTTTTGAAGGAAACATAATATAACTGTTTTGCATTAAAACAAAACAGTTATTATGTTATGAAAAACATAACATTTGAGCAATGTGCTTGCTGTTGAATTTTGAAGACTACTATGACATTTTGACAGTGACAGTTGGGAGAGTCTCCGCAAATCTTGCTAAAGTGAAAAGTCCACAGGTAACGAAGACGGAATGTAAGTGCTTTTATTCTTATTATCGGTAAAATTTAAGACAGCTTCTTCAATCAAATGTTATGTTTTTCATAACATAATAACTGTTTTGTTTTAATGCAAAACAGTTATAATTTTACTATTTCCGTGGTTAAAGATGACATCGGAAATAAGTCGCGTTATACCTAGAGTTGGTTTGTTTCGTCTCTCTCGATTAATAATGAATGTTTTGTAGGTATTTAATGCTATAAAAATGAAAAATTCCCTTAAGAGGGTGCATCCTAAAAGTTGGCAACGTCGTAAATAGCTGTCAAATATTTACCTGTTTCGATTAATTTGGAAATAATACTGTATGGAAATAAGAAATGTGGCTAACTAATTGACTAGAATATTAATAATGAATTGCAATTATAACATTGAATTTGATGTTGTACCCGTTTTAGGTCAAAAAAAGCCATTTGGAAAGTTTCCAAATACTTTTTTTACATCTAAAACTAACTATTCGGTGTTACGATATTAATTATTGCATTTCATAATCAATATTCTAGTTCGCTAGTTAGCCACATTTTTTATTTCCATACAGAAATATTATCAAATTAATCAAAACAGCAAAATATTTGACATCTATTTGCGACGTTGCCAACTTTCAGAATAAACCCTCTTAACCAAGGAATTATTATATTTTAAGAGAATTTTAGGGATAATTCATTATGAAACTGGGGATAAACCAAAAACGAAAGTGGAAACACTGCGCAGAGGTGACGCGGCGCGTTCCAAATTTAAACATTTTGATAAATTGCTCTAACTTCTCAGTTAATTTGAAATAGGTTGTTGGTAAATAGGTGGTTACATGTTATTTAATATCATTAAGTATTTTAGTTTACTATTTTATACTTTCCTTATATTCGAAATGAAAAGTAGAGTGTTTAACACGGGTGAAAGATATCAATTCCTACTCGGACTGTAGCCGCCCTCGCTGCGCTCGGGCGTCTAAATACCTCGTATGGGGATTGATTCCTTTCGACCCTTGTATAACAATCTACTATTTTTGACCCACTCATAACATCAATAAATAACCATCACGCGTGTATTCCCCGAAGAGTTAGACACGCGCTCGTAATAGATGGCAAGTATTGGCCATTAACCAGACACAAATGCAGACTCTAGACTGCTACTGAGAAATTCCGAAGAAACGTAACAAGAAATAAAGATATTAACTTTATTTAGTACAAACTAAAAGGCACAACATATTCTGCAAAATAAATATAAAATAATAAATGTATGGGTCCATTCAGTCGACGTATCGTCGTGCTTGTAAACACTAGATTTTTTGACGAACTGTGTTTTGTAATATTTGACACCCTAAAAATATTGTATTACAAACAAGACATCACAGACAGACAAAATAATCCGGAGTCGCACGTCTGTTCGATTTATGTCTTAACACGACGTGTGACTCCGGATTTTAATTTGTCTGTCAATGATGTCTTGTTTATACTTTTTTAGTTGGCGGTTTTGTCGTGGTTGGGTTTTAGTTTTTATAACTTTTTTTATGTTAATTATTTAGGGATTATAAAATATTTGTTAAGCCCTTTCATTTTTTTTTTCAGTTCATGGCTTTATGTCCTCTAGAGAGCGCCATGTTCAATTTAATGTGACGTCACATAGCCTATAACTAGCAGACGATCAAGACGCTTCCAACTTTATCTGATTTATCATATTATGATAAGTCCTTTAGAAGTTACATATCGGTCAAAATTATAACCCTTCTTTTTGCTTCACTGTAGTCGGGTAAAAAGTGTGGACTGTCAGAATAATTTGTCAGATGTCAGATGGGATAAGGGTAGGAGAAAGATGATTTGTTTTTTTTTGTTTTCAGGGCGCGATGTACGCATTCCCGAGCATCGCATTGCCGCCCAAGGCGATAGAAGCGGCGAAGGCTGACAAGAAGCAGCCCGACTTGTTCTACGCCTTCAAGCTGCTTGAGGAGACTGGTGAGCTGAATATAATATTTCCTCCTTCAATATATTAATTATATTATTATACTAATATTTCCTATTTCACCTTATTCAATTTGACTCAATTTTTTATAATTTTGTGATATCATACGTCGCCGAGTCGTGCCTATCACATATGCTGGCCAAACTGTTGTGGGAGAACTAAGGGTCTCGCCGTATACTCTTATAGCAAGTCAATGTTAAACGAACATTGAAAGTATAATGGAGGACCTAATGTCCCGCAGGCATCTGCGTGGTGCCGGGCTCGGGCTTCCGCCAGCGGCCCGGCACGTACCACTTCCGCACCACCATCCTGCCGCAGCCGGCGCTGCTGCGAGAGATGCTGGACATCTTCAAGGCCTTCCACCAGAAGTTCACCCGGGAATACTCGTAGACATGCGTCTGTCTCGCGCACCATTGCTGAAGCTGAGAAGGCGATAGTTATAATGACGACTTGTATTATCTTTTGTAAGGAGTTAGAAGCTGCGATGTAGGTCTTGACATGTCTTCGAGAAGGAATCTCTCGTCCGTGGCAACAGTGTGACATCGTCTCCGCCTCTATCTCGTACCGATGAAGGCGGTTTTCTTAGAGCGAGTGTTACCACCGACGTGCGGCTTACCGCACTTATAAAGACAGTCATTCGTTTCTTAATATTTAAAATAATATCATACTGTATTCTAGAAAAGACAGTTAAAAGACATTAATGAAATTTCGTCCTTCAAATCTCTTTTACAAATTTATATTTAAATTTACCTTATCATATCATTGCTTGTGTTAAAACAAGCAATGATTTTGATAAGGTAAAGGTTTATGCAAAATTAATATTTATCTAGTAACTGTATCTAATCATATGATATAGCATTATGCAAGCAAGCCTTGAGTATGATTTGTGCAAGTATTTGTATTAGTCCTATTTCGCAGCTTCAAACTCGTTAACAAATTGTCAGTATGTGCAAATGTAGGATTACGTTCCTTGTACTATAATTAAATTATACAAATGCTGCGCAATATATATAATAACTTTATTTCAGACTATCCTATTACAGAGTCATCCATATTTGTGTTAGTAAATACTTATGAACTATGTTAATAAAACACAAAAATAAAAACACACAACATCACATTGACACATGGAGTGCGATCCAGTGCCTAAGAAATGGACCGTCTAACCGGTCCGCTACTACTTTCAGAATGCTGTTGGAGCTTGCTCGGATACGGTGCAGTATGGAGGCCGCTCTCTTTCTCATGATGGCATGAAAGCCATCAATCCGAGCCTCCTTAAACATGCCGGACGCACTGCAGCATCTCGGTAGCCCCAACAACATTCTAAAAGCGTTATTATATTGTACCCGAAGAGCATTGAGTGCCCGCTGAGTACAGCTGACCCACAGGGTGCACGAATAAAACGATTGGCAGTATGCCCTGAACATTGTGCACTTTACCTCATTCGGGCACCGTTTAAACCTGCGAGCCAGCATGTTCCCACGGACAGCCAACGCCCTTCGTTCCCTCTCAATGTCCACGTCATCACCGTGGTCTTCCGTGACCCAGTGACCCAAGTACTTAACCTGCGTCACTCTGTTCAGCGGTACACTATTTAGCGTAACCGATGGGACGGTGTCGACTTTACAATTCCGCGGTAGGAATACCAACAACTCGCTTTTGTTCGCATTGTACCTTAGCCCATGAGCCACAGCGTACTCTTCACATCTCCTAACAAGTTTCCGTAAACCGCTAATTGAAGGACTCAGCAACACCATATCATCCGCATAACTCAAGTTGTTAATAGTGGTGCCATCAATAGTGCAGCCGACTGCAGTGCTACTGAGACCCTCAATCAACTCATTGATGTACAGGTTGAAGAGTATAGGGGATGTTAAACCACCCTGTCTTACACCACACCCCAACCTGTACTCATCGGACACAACGTTCGCCCACCTTACAACATTAACTTGATTGTTATACCAGTAATCAAGGACATTAATGATCTCCTCGGGGAGTGAGGTGGCCCTCAATTTCTCCCAAAGAGTTTTATAGGACACCAAATCGAAAGCTTTCGATAAATCAAGAAAGCATCCATAAATTGGAGTCTTCCTGTCCGTGTAGTACCGGACAGTATGCTTCAGACATAAGATTGCTGTTTCTGTAGACAGTCCCGCTTGGAAGCCGAACTGTGCATCACTTATTTTAAGGTGACGACGTAATTGTTTATCCAGCATACTGTCCAGCACTTTAGCTACAGTGGTGGCTAGCGAGATGGGCCTATAGTTGGAGCCATCAGAAGGGTCTCCTGTCTTGTTCTTGATTACTGGCACAACAATAGCCTTCGTGCACTCATCCGGTAAGTATGAGTGTCTCATACAAAAAGTGTAAAACATCGATAACACTCTAGGCAAGTGTACACCAGCATGCCAAAGGTGCTCAATGCTAATACCGTCATGTCCACGGGACTTACCCCTCGTCATCTTACTAATAGTGGAAGCTACTTCCTTAGCAGAGAAACTGACTGATGGTAAATTATTCGACTTTCGAGTATCAGCGTTGAGCACCCGCGGCAACGCAGGTGGTCGACTGATCGGCACTACTTTAAACTTATTAACAAACATATTAGCAATGTCAAGTGACTCACCGAAGCCGTCGACGCTGAGAGGGGTGAACGGTCGTGGATTCAGCTTGCTGGTCTCCTTCCAAAAGCTTTTAAAGTTCTTATTCGCATGCTGTGAGGCCAGAACATCCATCTTTACCTGTTCCGCGTTATTCTGACACCATTTCAGTCTAGATTTAAAAATACGACGAGACTCTGTCATATAGAATGACACAAATATGTACATGGTGCCGCATTTTTATAGTTAGTACTAGTGAGCTGTATGTAGACTGTAGCTAATTATAACTATACCTTGCCATTTATTAAGCAAGCTAACTTTGAGATTATCTGTAGCGCAGATAAAGGCGCATATTTTTTCAGTTTCTGCGCTTTCTCCTATATTATGAATAACAGATTTACATACAATTTTAGTCGCTGCCGTCAACTACACGAATTTGTAGCTAAGGCGTTGTTCACACTGTCTCGCGCCTTCGAACCAGGGACTCATATCACTTGATTCCTTGTCAGCACTTTACAATGTATCCCATGTGCCATTTCGGGACTAGTCTCACTTTATAGTCAATGTATTTGCTTTCGTCCCAAATACACTATTATCCTGACGGTACAATTGTATTTTTGTATTTAATTTTGCATTATACTCACTACTGAACTCTTTGTAACTTTTTTATTCTACCAAGTTTGTCTCCTTCGTTTAGTTTTTCAATATTTTTTTAATTATATTATTAATTCCTTCATTAAAGTTTTTGAATATATTTTTAAATATTTCTTAAAAGACGATATAACAAAGGTTATTATTATTGTTTATTATTTATTAAATCAAGGAAACAAACAATGCATTTTATTGTTAAGTTTGATAATTATATTTTGTTTAGGTACCTGTATTTTATTCTTGCTTTTTCGTTATGTAATATTATTTAAAACTATTGTATAATTATGAAAACATTTTGAATGTATTTTTACTGCTTAAATTATCTCTAACTTTTGTTTTCGTTTTTCTGTACGAAAATACTAAGCGAATCAACAATGGTTTGTGGTGATTGTTTTTTTTTAAATAAATTCTCGTCGAATGCAATAAATGAAGTTATTTGGTGACATTCCGTGCAGGAATAGCCCGTGTAATGCAAGTTATGTGATTTCGTTACTACTCATAGTTATGTGGTTGTTATAAATCGAATAAAGTGAAAAGCAAATTGTTGTTTCATTAAAATACTCTCAACGTACGTTATGCCGAAAGATCAAGCTTTTGTGTAGAGGGGTTCAAACCGAAACTCGTCCATGAAGGATTAATAATGCTCTTAAATGAGTTGGCAATGAGATGACCTTGACGCCTTCAGACAAGACAGAGAGGAGTGGAAAGGAAAAAGGGAGGCCTTTGCCCTGTAGTGGGACAACATAAACTATAAAAGAACAAAATGAAACCATAAAAGAATTTCAATTCAATTAAAAAATATTATATTTCACACAAACCTACAAGGCACTTATGAAACGTCAGAAGCTTTTTCCTATGGAGAAGAGTCTGCAAGAAAAGTCCACGAGAGCGGAGATGTGCCAAAATTAACCAATATAGAATCGCACCTCTAGAACGCAATTTTGATTCCATTGGTTAATATTGACACGTCTCCGCTCTTCTCTCCTCTCCGCTCCGGTGGACAGGCAGCCTTAATCTTTTAAAAATAATTGGCTTTTACAATATTTTCAAAGAACAGTGTTATTAGGTATGGGAGGATAGTAGGTCTTTCAACAAGTACCGAGTACTTAACAGAATAGAAGATGGTCAACAAATCTACAGTCTACTAAGCCTATAGCGTTCTCACATTCTCAAATTAGTAAAGAATCTATATAAAAGATAAATAAAAAAAACAATTTTTCTCAAACATGCTTGGAAATTCGAACATTATTTTGCCAACCTTCTTTGAGTTGCTGTTATATACTATGAAAATCCATATCTGTCGTGTTTAGCGGCCAAATAAATTTATATGATATTTTTACTTCAACACAATGACATGGCAATCAAGGACGTAACTTATCAAAGATTTAATTGCGAACTGCCTTAGCAAATTTGTACAAATACATTTATTGGCGCGTGAAACATTTTCCTTGTCCGTCATTGATTCTGAAATTTGTAATTCATTTACTTACTTAGTTTGAATTTCCGCGCATTGTTTGAGAAAAGTACTATACAAGCCTTGGCCGCAACCAGGTATTGATGGACTCACGAAAGTGTGCCTCGGCCCACATTTTGACGATCGTCCGTCAATGCCCTCGACAGTAATGTACCTACTACTAAACGAAATTGTACGATTGCTATTACAACTGTAACAAATCTGAATAATTACCTATACTAATTATCATATCAACAAAAGCCACTAATAAGGAGTTGAAATTAAATAGTAGCTACACATGTCATGGTGGATTTTTGAGATGGGGCAGCAAGGACAGCTACCTTAACCGTTGTAGCTACAGGAAAACGGTTTTAAGAGACTCCTTAACTTTTTGATTTGCATTCACAGATTTTGAAAAAAAATTAGGTATAGTCAGAAAGAAAATGCGCAGTTTTCACAAAAACTTATTTTGATGCCAATCGACCCTGTTTCGTATACTTAAGGATCAAAACCCTCTATTGGACCAACTGAGGTTTGAGTACTAGAAAAGTCGGAAATCACTAAAAACTTTTGTTAAAGGTTTCAATAAATGGCCTATTACTCATTATTTATTTAATAAAAAAAGAGAACTCACAGGTACCTATATCTGCAATCATATTCGCTGTGGGTCTATGAACTATTTTAGTAGAATTATCTTGAACAGCATTTCGAAAAAAACTTTTTATAAAAAAAAAACAACCGACTTCCAAAAAAAACACTACAAACTGAAAAATAACTTTAATTTCGGAAGTCGGTGTCTTTCGTTTTAAATTTTGTTTTTGGCCACCGACTTCCGAAATTAAAGTTATTTTTCAGTTTGTAGTGTTTTTTTTGGAAGTCGGTTGTTTTTTTTTTATAAAAAGTTTTTATTTTTCACTTTTTAGTTGTGGTACCTACCCCACACAAATTCAAATACCACTAACAAGCTTCAAGGTAGGTAGGGTAGTGGCACCAATAAATGAACGATTAAGCTTTTTTGACAACTTTAAATAGCTGTAACTCAGTTATTTTATGACATTCATGCATTTTTGATTTGATTACATTAGGCCATAATCCTCAGGATGTGACTGTTTAAAAAAAGAACCGTCTAGATCTACAATTTATTTTTATAAGTTGCTTTTTGTCAAAAATAAGGGGATTTACCCCTATAGTTGAACACTGAGCCCTAATTATGAACATTTTGGACCCATTACTTGAACTAGCATTTTAATATTACCGATATCGGTCCACTTTGTGAGGGTGGGCTCCCAACGCTATGTCTTCCAGTACGCAGTCGCATATCCAGAACCTTTCGGCCCCATTGGCCATCTATTCAGCGAGCAATGTGCCCTGCCCACTGCTGCTTAAGTTTGGCAATTCTTCAGCTATGTCGGTTACCTTGGTTCTCCTACGGATCTTTTCATTTCTGATTCGATCACGTAAAGAAACTCCAAACATAGACCTCTCCATTACCCTTTGGGTGACTTTCAGCCTGCTTATGAGACCCATTGAGAGCAACTATGTTTCAGTGCCATAATAGGTCATCACTGGCAGGCAACACGCACTGGTCAAAAACTTTCGTCTTGAGACATTGTAGTATATGATATGAGAAGCAGATTCCCGAACGCCGCCCAGCCGAGTCGGATTCGACGATTGACCTCTTTCTCGAAGTTAAACCTACCTAGCTGAACAGTTTGCCCTAGGTAAACATAATCGTCCACAACTTGTGAGAGTGTAGAGTCTCCGATTTTTATGAGCGTAGGTGTTACAATGGGCTTTCGATATGACCTTCCATTTTGTCCATGTTCATTTTAAGACTCTCTTTCTGAAGCTCTACTGAATTACTGAAGACATCGACAATTGTACCGAAGTCCTTCATGGTCTTAGTTACGACTAATCGTAGGCAAACCGAATGTGATTGATATATTCGCCATTGTAATTGATGCCAACCCTTTTCCAGTTCAGAACCTGGAAGACATCCTCCAGGGCAGTGGCGAACAGTTTAGGAGAGATAACGTCTCCCTGTCTCACCACTCAGTCACACAGTTTTCGAGGTCTGGTCATGGGAACAGACCTCGAAACCTATTCTTCTGCAGCGAGAGTGCTGATGTTTTTGACGTTTCAAAAACGGTTAGCACCTCGATGTACCGATACTCAATCTGGCACCGTTGGAGAGACTGCAGTACAGCCCAAGTCTCGATCGAATCGAAGGCTCTCTCGTAGTTCACAAACGCTAAGCAGAGGGGCAGTTTATACTCTTCGGTCTACGGTGCTAAAGCTTTTGCGGAATCCGGGAGGCTGGAAGTCGTCAAACCAGCAAGCGAGATGATTCGTGATGACTCTTGAAAGCAGCTTGTAGTCAACAACTTCGGAGGGCCTTAAGAATGGGTTTTCCATCGGCCTTCAGGAGTTCGGCCGTAATTCCATCATCACCTGGCGCCTTGTTGTTCTTGAGCTGCTTCAGAGACATCCTAATCTCGTACTAGCTGACGTCCGGGATGTCTTCGGTATACTGTCGGGTAAATCTAGTTCTTGGGTGGTTTGCCAGATTCGTGACAGGGTAACTGGTTGACGTGTATAGAACCTCTCAATCTCTCTCAGTAGTTCAGGTTGACGGATACGATTCTGCCATCTTCGGGCTTCTGTTTCGCAAACTGGCTCTGCCCAATAGACAGTTCTTTGCCACTCGCTGCAGGTCTTGAAAAGTGACCTTCGCCAGAATACGGACTGTGTTAAGGAATAAGGTCCGTCTATTTAGCTGAAAGTATTTGAGTGCATCATCTGAAGACGATAAACAACAATTCAATTCGTTCATTTTTTGGATTAGGTAAAGAACCACAAAATGAACAAATAAAATCACTTCAGCGTTCAACTTATGGGCACGAAACCCAAAATTTGAACGAATAAAATATGAACATATTCCTTAGTTCAAATTTTGGGCATGAATCCTAAAGATGAACAGTACAAGATTTCATACTAAAATAAAACCTTAAAACCAATCAAAAACACTAAAATAATGTGTTCAACTTTTGGTAACTAAGTTCATACATTTATTAAAATTCATTAGAGTTGATTTGTTTTGGTCTATAAGCGTGAGTTTATAAGTAATGATAGCTGTAAAAATATGCCTTTACTCCATTACCTGAACGCCGTTCATCTATTGGATCAAGCAAACAAAATTGAATCCATTACTTGAACACTAAATTTCTCTAAAAATACGGTATATAATGTTTAAAACTATCAATATAATCAAAGCCAGATATAACAAGATTTTATTCTAACCAAATCCATTGAAATCTATCATTAATTCTTTCTTTAAGCTGACAAAATCCTTAAATTAGGAGGGCACTTTCCTTAAGTAGGTTTCCATATAAAACTGATTTTTGGTGGGAAGCGCTCACACAGTGGCAGATTGCGAGCGCGTCTGAGTGGTCACTGTCAAAGCTGTTATGATATCGGGAAGAAAATAAGTTACTCTAACTTGAAAAAAATATTGTTGACATGTATCTAGCGGAGTTTTTTATATTTTTTAATTTTTCGGTCGATCGTTCATCTATTGGGGGTCGTTCATCTTTTGGTGCCACTACCCTACGACATTGGAGAGGGCGGTAATAGACCTCGGGAAAAGAATATTGCAAAAGGTCAGATATATGTGGCTTTAAGTCGTGTGAAGAATTTAGATGGTGTGGCATTAAGTGATTTGGAGCCGTCAAAATTACTGAACAGACCACATGATGACAAAGCACTAAAGGAAATGCAAAGATTAAGACTAAATCAAGATTAAATATTTTATTTCTCCTCGCCGACATCATTGAAGTTGAGGTTGTCAATTCGGGTGGTACCTATGTTTTCTCTTCTTTTGGTTTTCATTTTATTACGTGTGTACCGATTTACGTGATGTTTTTTTGTTCGACGCGAAATATCTGATGGTTCAGGTGCACCAGGCGGAGAACGCACACCCATGTTACTCTGGGCAAAAGGGCTGTAGGCTATGATGTGAAGTGTTCGCTTATTATTTATTTAACAATCACAGCACATCATTTAACACTATTAAACCTAAACGTTAATGAGATTTACCTTCAAGGTCAACCTAATAGCCTCAAGGAATACTATTCTCTATCCATATGTACGTATAATTTTGAAAGAAGTTTCTCTGAACTCCTAACCTTTGAGGAGTTGTACCTTCCATCATCAGCTCATCCATAGGAAATCATCATCAAACGCAAATAATTGAACAAACTGTATGATATTGTCTGAAACGTAACAGTTATATGCTTATAAATTGAGTGTTCTTCTCGATTTCCTTGGGATCCCATCATCATATGCTGACTAGATGACCAGGGTACCAACTTGAATATATACCCTAACGAACAAAAAAAGAATTACTCAAATCGGATAAGAAATGTTAAAGTTATCGACATACTAATATACAAAGTATCGTCAAAATGACATCGTCCAAATAACAATAATGCTTATAAAATAAAAACTACTGAACCAAACTGAAAGAAATTTTTATGGGACCACCTGGCAGCTATTTCGCGTCGAACAAAAAAAGAATCACGCGAATCGGTTCATTAACCGCGGCGTAATCGATGTACATACATAGAAAAAAAAAATATACCGGCCGAATAGAGAACCTCCTCCTTTTTGGGAAGTCGGTTAATAAAATGATGACGGATATCAATATGCTTGCTCCTGCGATGACATAAATTATTTTCAACAATATTATGAGCACTTAAATTATCATTGTAAACAGTAATTGCAGGCAAACAGTAATCAAATATATCAATAAAGAAATTACGCAAATATTTACTTTCTTTTACTGCTTCTCCTATACTATAATACTCGGCTTCAGTGCTGGAATATGCTACTGATTGCTGTTTGCGTGCTTTTGGCGTGCTTCCCAATTAATAAGACATTCTCCATACTTAACTACTAACCCACTAAATAATTTTCTGTCATCTATATCATTTCCCCAATCAGCATTAGCAAATATTTCAAATTTATTATTTCCTTTCTTAAATTGCAACCCATAATTAGATGTCCCAGCGAGATATCTTAGTACCCGTTTTGCTGCTTGCCAATGTATCTCAGTATAACAATAAATTATTATACTGTCCTAACTTGCTACATGCAAATGAAATGTCTAGACGTGTACATACCGACAAATACATCAACCCACCTATCAACTCTTGATAAGGGTATTTAGAATCACATATCTCAGATTTTTCTAATAGAACATTCACTCGCATTGGGGTGGAAACTGGTTTACATTGTGTCATGCCAAATCGTGTTAACAAGTTTTTTACATATTCCTCTTGGGATAATTTCAATAAACCATTGTTTCTATCTTTTTCAACCTTCATTCCTAGACAACTCTTAACTTCACCTAACTCTTTTATGTCAAAATTTTGGATTTTTTTTAACATTTTTCAATACCGGTATTGACATGACCAATACCACAGGTATTACCGGTACTGGTGATTTTATTTTATTATCAGTAGATACCACTGCGAAACAATTTATTTTTACTACAAATTATATTTCTAAACAATTTTTTATGTGGGTTAGTTATAAAAACTGCGTATTTTAATTATCTCGTGGTTTATTTAGACAATTAGTTACATTTTCATTAGTCCCAAAGTTGAATTTAGCATCTAAAAACAACTGGAGGCAGAAATAGAAGTTAAAACTCAAAGGGAAGTGAAGAGTAAGACCCAAGCTTCTTCCAGCACTGATATAGAGTCTATTTTAAGAGTGGAAAATGGAAATAGGCATTTATAATAGTACTGGAGTAGTGCTTTCAATACCGGTATTCCGGGATCCCATAATACCGTGATCATGGATTTTATTTTGGCCTTTTTCAATACCGGTATCGACGCCCCAATACCGTGATCACGGTATTACAAACATTAGATATGAATGATGTGATCTTATTCTCACACTTGTTTTCACCAACGCAAGCGTTCGCTGTTATCTTTAGCTCACTCTCCCGCGCCCCGCCTGAGACAATGCCCGAAATAGAGCTGTTCTTAATACGATATTATATTGACGATAATTTGTTCAATCAATCAATCATTTATTTCTTTAGAAATGGTAAATTTGTACATAGGTGTTGTCATTTAAGTTAGTTCTCCATGTTCTGCCGTCACATGGGAATGCAAATCATAATCAATTAACATAATTTATAAAAAACGTTAGAAATATCATTTTAATCCCATTTTATAAATTTTACAGATTATTGTCAAATCATTAGAAACACAATAAACATAAAATGTCATATTATTATTACATCAAATGTTAATATTGTAGCCAATGGGCTACAATACTATGTCAATGGATGCAATACGAGCATACACAAATAATGATACCTATGTTGATTTTCACGTGGGACATGATGACATTTAGATAAGTTTATTATTTTGATATTGTGTTTTACAAAGTCTATGTGAAATGCCTTCCTGCAAAAAGACTATAATATTAAGTTTTGATTACGTTTCTAATTTCGAGACCTACCAGAATAATCAACCAATACCAAATTGTTATATAAGACAGCTATGTATAAAAATATTTTATTTTTCAATACTTAATAAGAACAATTAAGACGGATTTGAAAATAAAAACATGTATTTTAATAGTTTTATTAATGTCCTAATTGAACTTACGTTCAATACCGGATTACCGGTATTAATACCGTAATACCGGTATTGACTTTACCAATACCGGTATTGATACCGGTATTGAAAAAATCCGGTATTTGAAAGCCCTAGTAACATGCTTGACTAATATTGAGGCAAATCTTTGCGCAAGCTCGTTGATTGTGTGAATCATCATTGTGATCACCAGTCACATGTATCCAAAGCCCTGCATCAATGAGCAAAAGCTTCATTTGAAACTTCCATGCAGAATAATTTCGAGCACCTTCTAGTTTTTCAATAGATACCACGTGGGGATGACTGGGATTCATTCGGATTGGGTTTCGTCTGAGACGGCGAACGTGGTGGCGAACATGGCGGCGATGGCATTGCATCAATTTCTATTAAAAACTTTATAACCAACTTGTTTCTGTTCACTAATTAACGTATCTGGGCCCATAACCTGTTAAATGTTTCAATAAATGGCCAAAGGATGAAAGGACATCATTCATTTTGGGCTAAATGTGAAAATGCCGGCCAAACAAAAAAAAAGTTATATTCCGTTAGAACATGTTATTCTCTTCACTTTTCACTATGGGACCAAATCTGTAGGGCCATTCCCTGCGCTGTTATACGTCTTTGTAAAATACTGTTTTCAGTATGTTTTAGTTAAGAGAATAACAGTAATCTAATATATAAAATTCTCGTGTCACGGTGTTTGTTGCCAAACTCCTCCGAAACGGCTTGACCGATTTTTATGATTTTTTTTGTGTATATTAGGTAGGTATGAGAATAGGATGTAAACTATTTTTCGTACCCCTAAGTGATAAGGGTGGTCCACCCCAAGTTATTTTTTTTTATTTTTTTGGTCGATTTTTATTACTATAATTTTTTATGATTTGGCATTAAAAAATACATACAACCCTAAATTTTCACTCTTCTACCACCAACCCCTTTTTTTTAATAGCGATATTAGTACTTTAATTTTCTACTCTTGGCGGTCGATAATTGATCAGTTACCACTCGATCAGTTATTCCCGTCAGGCGTCTACCAGTGTCACTTCTCATCCCGTAAACAGCACAGAGTAAGGATGAGAACGAAGCCGGTCTCCTGTCGTTCTCTCACAATAAGCTTTCTCTCTCTCACTCACTAAAGTTTAGGGCCTAAAATAAATCCCTATTTGAACACGCGTGAACGGCTGGACCGATTTCACAAATTCTTTTTTCTTTATTGTAAGGAGAAGGTTCATAGGATAGGTAGGTGAAGGTAGGGTGTAAGGTAGGTAGGTAGGTAGGGCAGGGTAGGTAGGTAGGGTAGGTAGGTAGGTCGGGCAGTGTAGGGAAGGTAGGTAGGTAGGTATGTAGGTAGGTCGGGCCGGGTAAGGTAGGTAGATAAGGCAGGGTAGGTAGATAGGAAGGTAGGTAGGTAGGTCGGGCAGTGTAGGGTAGATAGGTAGGTAGGGTAGGTAGGTAGGTCGGGCAGTGTAGGGTAGGTAAGGCAGGGTAGGGTAGGTAGGTAGGTAAGTCGGGCCGGGTAGGGTAGATAGGTAGGTAGGTCGGGCCGGGTAGGGTAGGTAGATAGGGCAGGGTAGGTACATAGGGCAGGGTAGGTATGTAGGGTAGATAGGTAGGTAGGCTAGGTAGGTAGGTAGGGTAGGTAGGTAGGTCGGGCAGTGTAGGGTAGGTAGGGCAGGGCAGTGTAGGGTAGGTAGGTAGGTGGGTCGAGCCGGGTAGGGTAGGTAGATAGGGCAGGGTAGGTAGATAGGAAGGTAGGGTAGATAGGTAGGTAGGGTAGGTAGGTAGGTAGGGTAGGTAGGTAGTTCGGGCAGGGTAGGGAGGTAGGGCAGGGTAGGTAGGTCAGGCAGTGTAGGGTAGGTAGTTAGTTAGGGCAGGGTAGGTAGGTAGGTCGGGCAGTGTAGGGTAGGTAGGTAGGGCAGAGTAGGTAGGTGCGCCGTAGATAAGTACTTACTGCTACCCGTGCGAAGCCGGGGAGGGCAGCTAGTATAATTATAATAATAGCTTTTTATGGCAGTAATCATTACAGTCATCATCATTTATTGTGAAACTAAGGTTCTAGGGTTATTCTCCACATAACTACAGTATGTGAAATAAAGTTTTTTTTATAGTAGGTACTAGTCTAAGCTGATTGAAATAGGTATCACTAGTATTAACTGGTTTTATGTCCATAAAACGCCACAGGCATGGAACAGAGGTGTGGTACTCTTCTGTAAAAAGGGCGACAATGCCCTGCTTAAGAACTATAGGCCCATCACACTTCTGACCCATATCTACAAGCTGTTTTCAAGAGTCATCACGAACCGTCTCGCGTGCAGGTTTGACGACTTCCAGCCTCCCGAACAAGCCGGACTCCGTAAAGGCTTTAACACCGTGGACCACATACATACGCTGCGGCAGGTTATACAGAAGACCGAAGAGTATAACTTGCCTCTCTGCTTAGCGTTTGTGGATTACGAGAAAGCCTTCGATTCGATCGAGACATGGGCTGTACTGCAGTCTCTTCAACGGTGCCAGATCGACTATCGGTACGAGTATATCGAGGTGTTAAAGTGCCTATACGAAAACGCCACTATGTCAGTCCGACTCCAAGACCAGACCTCGAAACCTATCCTTCTGCAGCGAGGTGTGAGACAAGGAGACGTTATCTCTCCGAAACTGTTCACCGCTGCACTGGAGGATGTCTTCAAGGTTCTGGACTGGAAAGAACTAGGCATCAACATCAATGGCGAGTATATCACTAACCTTCGGTTTGCCGACGATATGGTTACCATGGCTGAGATCATGGAGGACCTCAGTATACTGCTCGATGACCTCAGTGGAGCCTCCAAAAGAGTGGGTCTTAAAATGAACATGGATAAGACAAAAGTCATGTCAAATGCCCATGTAACTCCCACTCTAATAAAGATCGGAGACGCTACGCTCGAAGTTGTAGACGAGTATGTTTACCTAGGACAAACTGTCCAGCTAGGTAGGTCCAACTTCGAGAAAGAGGTCAAACGTCGCATCCGACTCGGCTGGGCAGCGTTTGGGAAGCTACGCAATATCTTCTCGTCCCAGATACCACAATGTCTCAAGACGAAAGTCTTTGACCAGTGCGTGTTGCCAGTGATGATTTATGGCACTGAAACGTGGTCGCTCACAATGGACCTTATCAGAAGGCTAAAAGAAGGCTTTGGGTGACCCCAAAGAGCAATGGAGAGGACTATGCTTGGAGTTTCCCTACGTGATCGAATCAGAAATGAAGAGATCCGCAGGAGAACCAAGGTAACCGACATAGCCCGAAGAATTGCTAAACTTAAGTGGCAATGGGTAGGACACATTGCTCGCAGACCAGATGACCGATGGGGCCGAAAGATTCTGGAGTGGCGACCGCGTACCGGAAGACGTAGCGTTGGAAGACCTCCCACAAGTTGAACCGATGACCTAGTAAAGGCCGCAGGAATCCGCTGGATGTGGGAAGCACAGAATCGATCGAAGTGGCGGGGCTTGGGGGAGGCCTATGTCCAGCAGTGGACGTCTTTCGGCTAATATAATGAAATAGACCTAAAACCAGTTAATACTATAAGTGATAACTATTTTAATCAGCTAATAATAGTAGGTACTGTCGAAAAAAAAACTTTATTTCTCATACTATAGGTATGTGGAGAATAACCCTAGAACCTTAGTTTCACAATAAATGATGATGACTGTAATGATTACTGCCATAAAAAGCTATTATTATAATTATATTACTGTTATTCTCTTAACTAAAACATACTGAAAACAGTATTTTACAAAGACGTATAACAGCGCAGGGAATGGCCCTACAGATTTGGTCCTATAGTAAAAAGTGAAGAGAATAACATGTTCTAACGGAATATAACTTTTTTTTTGTTTGGCCGGCACTTTCACATTTAGCCCAAAAATGTATGGACCGTGAATGTTCTCCTTTGATAATATTACTCATTATTTATTTAATCATAACCCTTCCTTTTGGCTTTGCCGTAGTCGGGTAATAAACAATTTTAACAACTTTTTCCATACATTTCGTAGGCAATGAGACTAAAAAAAAACCGCAAAAAAACAAAAAACAAAAAAACTTCCTGATTTCGAACGTATACGCGTCATAATTTAAAAAATGAACTTAATGAAAAGAAATACGACAGTTCAGGAACTCAAAGATTCACTTACCACGATTCTGTCTGGAATGAATCCTAGCACATTATCAGCTGCTACTGCTAGGTACTTGTTCTGTAGTAAACATAGTAAGGGCTGTGGCAAGGGCCTGTTTTACCACCTAAGATTAAGTTCCTATTAACTTGGCAGATAAACTCATACAAATTCTGTTCCATTTTTTAATTTATTCGGTAAGTATATGGCTATTCAGAAATCGTGAAATAAATAGGCCCTTGGCCCTAAACCTATGCCTACGTCAAAACAGCTACCAGTTTGAGCACCTCATATCTTACAGCATAAAAGTAAAATTCCTTGGTGAGTCCAAATGTAAAGTTTAAAGTTAATAATACCTAAAGTAGAATTTATTGTTTTTTATTTGTTCTTCGACCAGTCTTTTTGTAGCAGCCAGTATATCGATGGTAAAAAATGTAAGTTAGAGTCTCATTGCCTACAAAATGTATGGGAAAATTTTCGTGATTTCTGACTTTTCTCTAGTACTTACTCAAAACTCAGTTGATCAGGTTAGGTTTTTGATCCTTTTATGAAACAGGATCTATTAGCATCAACAAAAGTTTTTGTGAAAACTACCCATTTTCTTGCTGACTGTACCAATTTTTTTTTTAAATCTGTGAATGCAGATCAAAATGTTTCAAAAAGTTAAGGACAGTCTCCTAAGACCGCTTCCTGTAGTTACAACGGTTAAGGTAGCTGACCTTGCTGCCCCATCTCAAAAATCCACCTGTATAATGTCAAATAATATGATGATAATGTCAAGGTAGAATGAAAAAATTATGTAATGGTAATTTGGGAGCAGTTAATAGAATCTTACATAAAAATCAATCTTCCTAGCCTTTTTCGTCGTCGGCTTCTAGTCTAACTGGATGCAGCTGAATACCAGTATTTTACATGGAGTGACTGCCTATCTGACCTCCACACCCCAGTAACTGGGTAATACCTACGATACCCCTTGGTAAGACTGGTGTCAGATTTTCGGGCTTCTGACGACTCGTAACGACACACTAACGACTGTCAAAGATCCACGAATGACAGCCGGGACCAACGGCTTAATGTACTTTCCGAGGCATGGAGGAGTCTCGGTATGTAAAGACGGTCACCCATCCACTGACAAACCCCCGGCAAGCGTAGCTTAACCTGATGGATCGACCCGTGTGGCTTGTTGTTACTTAGCCACGAGCTCCTCGAGAATAACTGTGATAATACACTCTTACATAATTTGCCGTTAATGATCCGAGGTACCAGGGAACCAAGATGTGCAGAAGGAATTATTGCCAAACGTCTTCAACGTATGTAGGTACAGTACGACACAACTTAGATGTAGCATCGGCAAAATTCGTAAAACCGATCACCATCCGAACTGAGTGCGCCTTCAAAATCACCAATCTTTATTACTGCTTTAGGTGAAAATGATCTTTCGAAAACGCAATAACTTGTTAAGTCTTATACCGAAATACATTCGTGAAATTGAAATGAATAAATGAAAATTTTCAAATCTATGCTACATCTAAGTTGTGTCGTACTGTACCTATTCTTAAATTTTATAATAATGTTTTCTTGACAAAGACTCGTTTGATGTGGGTTTTGAAGTTCCCATCGCCAAGTTCTGTAAGTCAGACTATGTTTTCCCTTCCATACGTTTCCCCAGTTGGTTTCAAAGCATAAATTAAATCTAAAATCATATTCAGTGTAAAAAACTCCTGATCAAATGAACAGAGCAAACATGTAGTCGTAGGAATTACTAAATTCCTGATAACAATATTGAACAAGGACGAAAAGGCGGAAACTAGGTAAAACTGAAATCTATGATTATTCATAAAAGGTGGAAGAAAATAAATCAATGCTTACTGAATGCGGAATAACGCCACCATACTTTGACCCCTCGAAGCTCTTTGAAAGCGAGAGCTTGCGTGCTTAGGCAACGAAAGAATTAATTCCTAAGCTACGAATGTAGAGGGCGCTAGTAGGCACGAGTTGGAACCATTTCCCAGGGCTGCCGTGCGGCCCTGCCCAGTGCCCAATGGTTGTTGTACTCTTGCCAAGATTCGATACTTTACCTACTCAATGAGTAGGTCAACTTAATCGATTATACTAATGAACGAATCTGAATGCAGCTAATGCAGATAAAAATAAATGTCCCGTCCCGTGAGGACGGGTCATTTATTTTTTATCATTGTGGAAAGTGGAAACCAATACTGTTTTATTTTTTTATTTTTTTGTTTGCCTTTTTATTGCCAAGTTTATTTTTATTTTTAGACACTAACATAACGTGGGCCTATGTAGTCTGTAAATAAAAGATTTTTATTTTTATTTATTAGAAGATCTAACGTCCCACCTACTAGGCTTCATGATGAGAAATGGCTAGGTTCTAAATGTCATTCTAAAGTCACCTAGAAAAATTCTAGACACCAAGTTGTAAAACTGTGGACCTACATGCAATGTGATGCAGGACATAGACAGTAGCGCTGCGTAAAAAGGACTTCAGTGGTGGCGCGGACTCTAAATATTAAACAGTAGATAGTTGTTGTGTTGCCCCTAGATGGTGCTGCAAGTACCGGTAACTGATTCTTAAATAAATAAACCAAGGTTAACAAACATGTCCTAGAGGCGGTGCAAGTTGTAATACACTTATTACAAGCGCCTCTCGATCGTCATAATCCCCGGACGCGTAAATACAAAGCCGGATGCAACACAGCACCCATAGTCTGTGCTGCATTATCTTACGAATGGCCCGGACCCAAGTGCAACACAGCGGTTTGTAGTGCAGCCGCATTTGTTTGTATAATAAGGCAATGAAAATGCAAATTCAACGCAGACACACCATAGTATTATTTCCGTTAGAATATAAACTGTCGAAAAGTTGTGAACGGGCTGAAATGGGTTAGGTTAGAACTGTGACCAACCGCGCGAGCCGAGCGAGCGTACCGAGCGGTGCCGCTGCAGCGGCTGGCGAGGGCTACTTCCAAGTTGGTCGCAGCTTGGCACTGCATTACGTCGCAAGCAAGTTTGAAACCAGCAGTGTAGACAGAGCGAGTACTTTTAAGCTGTATTGTAGTCGATTTTATAAAAACAATGTCTTTCGGAGCCGATCAAATTGCAGACAGTTTTCAAATGTCTTTGGTGTAGTTGTGTTTGTATTACTTTATTCATACGGACGCGGCTAGGTTACAGAACAGCCACTGTCTGTGTTGCATCCGCCTTTGTATTTACGCTCCTTGTACACTTGATGAAGTACAGTCGTCCACACGTCTATGTCAATAATTTTGCTTCGTCAGCGCCTTTCTTTCGTACCTAGCAGTAGGTGAGTAGCACCGTTTTCATACTCCAAGTGCTGACGTGCAGTTGACCGTACCTATAAGAAAACTTAGTACCTAGGTAGCAAGAGTAACGTATCGAATGTAACGAGAACGGTGAGCCCCGCGGGAGTGGTGAACAGACTCGATTTGAGTTCGATTACAGAGTAACTGCAACGCCACAACGATGATGTTACGTATTGCTGCTACATTGAGAACTCCTTGGAGTATGTTCATATAATAAATAATATATATAAGCCCTTTCGCCCTTCGTCTGCGTATATTTCCATAACGATCGATTCGGTGATCAAGGAGTGAGAAGGTAACGGAGCGAGTTATTTTCGCATTTATGATATTTGTATGGATTTGGGGATTTGTTTCTGCCTAAGTGCCTTTATAGCCTAAGGCTATCCTACCTATGGCTGTAGCTATCCTTGCAGCTGTGCTGTTCTTGAGGAAATAGGCATGTTTTCATGTAATAAATTATCATGCATGAATTGCTTGAGTTTGAGTGCGTCTTGGCAACTTATCGAACCGTTTGAAGCGTGATTCCAGGATTCTTCCAGGTGCAAGTTTTGAAACCGCTAGGCTACAGTTGCTTCAGTGTATCCTAACACCTATTATAAGTGCACAATCTCGCTTTAGCAGCATCTCGCACAAAACTGCGATGCGATACGATACGACGCCGCATCGCAGGTTTTTAGAGGAGCTTTGTTTTTAGGATCTCGCAGATTTTCGCAATGCGATGCGGATTCGCAGTTTTGTGTCCCGCCCTCTACATAATTATAAACTTTTCTATCCTACCTCGGACACTTCGCCGTTTTGCCAGGGTAAGTAATATATGGTATAATTACAAAATGACTAATATTTACAAGATATAACAACTGAATCTATAATTTTATTTGATATAATCATCAGTTAATATAATAAACGATTGATATAATTTTAAAATAACTAATTTTTATAATCATAACATACATTTAATATAATATCGTTTGATATACCACTCAAAAGACATAAAATATATTTAGTCTAATATGTAATTTCTATCACAGTAAATAACCTGAGTAGATACTGTAGATATACTTAACTGATTACCACCTGCCAAGATGGTCACTCGCTACGCTCGCTCGCCTTCGCGCGTTAATAGTCACTGTTCTAACCTAACCCCAATGGTTCACCAAGAATAGAGGGGATCTGGCACTCGGCGGCCGCTGCTGCGGCACGCTCCCTACGGTCGCTCGCCTTCGCGCGTTAATGATCACTGTTCTAACCTAACCTAACCCAAGTGGTTCACCAACAAGGGAGGAGATCTGGCACTCGGCGGCCGCTGCCGCGGCACGCTCCCTACGGTCGCTCGCCTTCGTGCGTTAATGGTCACTGTTCTAACCTAACCTAACCCAAATGATTCACCAACAAGAGAGGGGGGATCTGGCACTCGGCGGCCGCTGCCGCGGCACGCTCCCTTCGGTCGCTCGCCTTCGCGCGTTAATGGTCACTGTTCTAACCTAACCTAACCCAAATGGTTCACCAACAAGAGAGGGGGGATCTGGCACTCGGCGGCCGCTACCGCGGCACGCTCCCTTCGGTCGCTCGCCTTCGCGCGTTAATGGTCACTGTTCTAACCTAACCTAACCCAAATGGTTCACCACCGCTCGGCGGCCGCTCACGCAAGTTTTGTGTGTGTATGCAGACCAGCCGCTGTGTGCAGCCAGACCGACACCGGTTATTTAGTGCGAGAGCCGATTGCAAAAACACCTACCTTATAAGATACCCCAATAGGCTACTTGTAGATCGTTAACCAACACTTAAACACGTAAAAAAAATGAGGTCTGCCAGAGCCGATCCTGCCGGGTCATAGAAATAATCGCCATTTTTTGACGTAATTTTTTAGTGAAAATTACCTCATAAGATACCCGAATTAAAGTGCTGGCAACAGTTAACCACTGATTAATTATGTAAAAAAAAGTTGGTCTGCCATTCCGCACCCTGCCGGAAGTACTTGGCAGACCCCTAAAATATACCCCTTCCGACACCCTAAACCTACCTCATCGACTACCTGGATGGATCCTACGCCAAATAATAACCAAGATGCCCCTGATACTGGATCAAAAGGTCTGCCAGGTCTAAGCTTGCCGGAACTTTGTGTTCAAAGCATTTGAAGATGGAAGAGAGCATAATTTCACCTGAAATCAAAATCACATTTATGTCTAAATTTATACAAATTTATAAATATTAACTGCTTTTTTACCCGACTACGGCAAAGCCAAAAGGAAGGGTTGAGATTTTAGCAGTTTATGTATGTATATAAGTATGTACATATGTTTGCTTTTACGTGTGTTCCACCGTAGCGCCTAAATTACTGTACCGATTTTGATGAATGAGGTATCAATAGATTCGTAATAATGGTCCGGGTGACATAGGCTATATAAATTCTCCCTAAATGTAATATGGTGGACATAACACATAAAATTATAACCTCGAAAAAATTAAATTGTGATAATCATGACATGTTTGCTATCAAAAAAAAGGTCTTAACGAGCACATTACAAATATGTATATACAGGGTGGATTTTTAGAACCCCACCTCGATTGAAAGTACTCTAAATACTGACGATAGCATATTTTACTTAAAGGAACAAGCCTTTATTAAAAAAAAGAAACAATTCTGCGTTCAATGATTTTCGAAAATTCACTTCCCACTATCGAGAATCGAACCAGCTAAAATCCGAAAAAATAACACCCTGTATTTTTATGGGATCAATCGATAGAGTCAATCATAAGCATCAAATCTCTCTAACAAACATGATTAATTAAATTAAAGGAAAATCATAAAATCTAAACTTATAAATATAAAGCACTAGACAAGATAAAGCACTTTTACTCAAAGGTCCACCAGATTACATCAGTAAGTACCTAACTAACAATTGTCTTTAGATTTTTTAAGGGGATATTATGTCTAGAATCAAATTTACCAAAAATCCTATGCAACTGTAAACGAGTTAAGAAAAAATAAATAAAATGTATTTATTTCCAAGTATATAGAACTGAGGTTCACACTACGATTTTCAATATTCATCACAACTCGCTATTTAAAGTTTACTGCAAACGAATTCCTTTACTATTTGAATTTAAAATAGGTTTATTACTGACAAATTTATTATATCACTCTTATTTACGTTGTCGTAACGTTTAAATAGATAAATAAATACTAAATTATGATAAATCAATAATTTGACAAATTAGCATGCATATTAGTTGCGCCCACCAACGAGTTCGAGTCGTGAGTGAGTTCCACAATCTTACTGTATGTACAGAGAAGGAATATGAATAGTAGCTTGTTTTATGAGAGTGAGATTTAAGGAGGGTTCTAAGGTGTGATCTACACGGTGCGTCGCTAGGGCGAGCGTAAGAAAAACGCTCACGCAGGTAAGAAGGATGGGTTGTGTCAGATGTTGAAGAGGAGACATAAAATCCGAGTGTTCCTGCGAAGGCGGATTCGGAGCCACTTGAGTTCCTTGCGAATATGAGAAACATGGTGATACTTTCGAAGACCGAAAACAAAGCGAATGCGCAAGTTTTGCAAGCGCTCAAGCTTGTTTAATAGCTCCTCAGTAGCATCCAGGTAGCAGGCGTCGGCATAATCTATTATCGGCTAAATAAGTGTTTGAGCCAAAGAAATTTTAGTCTTAAGGGGTAGGAGACTTTGAAGGCTTTTCAATGAATGAAAGGAGAAATGTACTTTTCGACTGACCTCATTGACCTGAGCACGCCACGAAAGATTGGAGTCAAAAATGACGCCCAGATCTTTGGCGGTTTCGGTATAGTGAATGCGAACACCATCGAGATATAAAGGCATCAATGTTACAACATCAGCCGCATTGCGAACGAATCTACTGCATATGATCATGGCCTGGGATTTAGATGGATTTATTTGCAAACCAAATGACCTGGCCCAAGCGCTGATGCAAGCCAGGTCATGATTCATAGCAGCAATTGTAGAACCCACATCAGCTACAGTAAAATGTCGGTAGAGCTGCAAGTCATCTGCGTAGAGATGAAAACTAGAGGAAATTACTCTGGTAACAATATTAATGAAAATTGAAAAAAGAAGAGGAGAGAGAACGCTACTCTGAGGAACACCCTCAGTGAGGCTACACCAGTCAGAGAAAGACTCCTCCAGGCGAACACACTGAGAGCGCCCCGAAGATAAGAACTGAACCAAGCTAATGCGGAAGAAGAGAAATTGATAGATTTGAGGACACCTAGTAAAATGTCGAAGTCCACTGAGTTGAAGGCGCTACTACAGTCAAGCAAAACAAGAACAGTGACTTATTCTCCATTGCCCAGCGGATGTCGTCAGTTACTTTCAAAAGCGCGGTAATCACAACATTCTCAGTAACATCGCTAAGCTTAAAGTGAGAATTTGTGAAAAATGTGATATGAAAAAGTGAGAAAGTGAAAACATTGTGGTAACGGGAAACTAGCTAGACTCTCTAGTGTCGCAGCTTTGACAGACGGTTCAAAAGAAAAAGGAAGTAGAGAGAAATGCTTATTGAGATCATTGAGGTTCACATCCTTACACTGGTTGGTAGGTGACTTGTAGGTGACATGCCTACAGATTTGAGAAAATTCCATACATCGGAAGAACTGCGGTTATTGAGTTGATCGTGGAAATAGCGTCTCTTAGCATCTTGACACAGACGACTGCAGCGATTACGCAAGGATTTGTAATAAAAGAGATTCAGCTCTGAGGGTCTGCGCTTATATCTGCTCTTAGCTTTATCCTGCGAGCCATAAGCTCTTTAATTTGTTGCGTTATCCATGGTGCAGGGTTATGTCAAACTTTGACAAGTCGGATAGGAGGATGCTGATTAAATAAGTCGAGAACAGTTGCATTTAAACAATTCACCTTATCGTCGATGTCATCGTTCTCAACTAGAGGGGTCCAGTCGAGATCGCCAGCATCACGCTTCAAAGCCTCCAGGTCTATGCCCTTGTAGTTGCGGAGATATAAAAACTCGGACTTATGCTTGGGAACACGGATACGATATGAAAGGTAAATGAGATCGTGGTAAGAAGATTTTATGGTTTTCCTTTAATTTAATTTATCAGTTTGTTAGAGAGATTTGATGCTTATGATTGACTCTATCGATTGATCCCATAAAAATACAGGGTGTTATTTTTTCGGATTTTAGCTGGTTCGATTCTCGATAGTGGGAAGTGAATTTTCGAAAATCATTGAACGCAGAATTGTTTCTTTTTTTTAATTTAAATAAAGGCTTGTTCCTTTGAGTAAAATTTGCTATCGTCAGTATTTAGAAAACTTTCAATCGAGGTGGGGTTCATAAAATCCACCCTGTATATACATATTTGTAATGTGCTCGTTAAGGCCTTTCTTTTGATACCAAACATGTCATGATTATCTCAATTTAATTTTTTTCGAGGTTATAAATTTATGTGTTAATAAATAAATAAATAAAATAAAATCATTTTATTTCGGATAACTGAAGAAGATCCATAAATTGTTAGTAAACATGTTTGCACTTAATCACTATTGTTAGTAACTTAAACTAAAGACGAAGTTGTGAGAAGACCATCCAACATCTAGACACAAAGAGACAAGGTAATGGTCTAACTATGGTATAAGTCTTCGCACAAATTGCCTTATTATGGCGGAGGAAGTGTCTTCCGCCACAGCCTTCAGGATGCTATTGTGACTGCCTCTTATTCTGCTCAGAAGTGAGGCCGTTTTTTTGCGGATGATGGCATGAAATCCATCAGTATGGTTTACCGCAAACATTTCTGATGCACTGCAAAAGCGCGGCAGTCGCAATAGCAACCTAAAAACATTATTGTACTGGACGCGTAGGACATCCAGCGATCTTTTCGAGTAGTTGACCCAAAGATTCCCGGTGTAAAAACTCTGACAATAAGCTTTAAAAAGCGTTATCTTTACTTGGTCAGTACACCGAGAAAATCTTCGTGCCAACATATTACCCCTGACCGCCAGAGCCCTACGCTCCCTCTCAATGTCACCATGGTCACTGCGGTCGCTGGTAAGAAAATGCCCAAGATATTTAAATTTTGAGACTTTACGAATTGGCGTACCGTTTATGGCAAGTTCGAGGGCATCTTCCCGGCACTTACCAGCAACCCCAAAGACCATGTATTCACATTTTTTGGCATTATAGACCAGTCCATGTGCAGCAGCGTAGGTCTCACATACTTTGAGCATCTCCGCGATCGACCCCGGCGACGGGCCCAGCAGCACCATGTCATCCGCATAACTAATGTTGTTACAACTAACACCATTAACCTTGCATCCGACACGCATGCTGCTGAGCTCGGCAATAAGGTCATTTACATATAGATTGAAGAGCCGGGGAGACGACAAACCCCCCTGCCTCACCCCGCACTCCAACCCATATGATTGCGAGAGCGTATCAGACCATCGGACACGGTTTGTCTGGTTTAGATACCAAAACTGCAGTACTCTGAGCAGCTCCTCCGGTATACCCCTACTCCTCAATTTACTCCAAAGCACATCATAAGAAACGAGATCGAAAGCCTTGGAGAGATCAAGGAAGCAGGCGTACACCGGCGTCTTACGGTCAGTGTAGTATTTGACAGCATGCTTGACACCCAGGATAGCACTTTCGGTTGACAGTCCAGGACGAAACCCAAACTGTGCATCGTGCAGCTTTACATATTTTTCCAAATAGGAGTCAAGCATACTGTCCAACACCTTAGCCGCAACAGTTGCAAGAGAGATCGGGCGATAATTGTTTTTGTCCGAGATGTCTCCTGTCCTATTCTTCACGATGGGTACAACGATGGTCTTTATTAAGTCTGCCGGTAAATACGAATGGCTGAGACACATCGTATAGAATAAGGACAGGACCCTAGGCATATGTATGCCTGCATATTTCAGATGTTCTATGCTAAGCCCATCATGACCTGGGGATTTGCCCCTACTCATACTATTTATGACCGACGTTACTTGCTTCGTGGTGAAACGTAGTAACGGCTCATCCCCCCGGCCGTGAGATACAGAGCCAATTCCCGAGACTGAGGGGCCAAGTGGAGACCTCACTTTGAGATGATCTCTAAATAAATTAGCAATGTCCCCATGCTTAGTTATCCCTCCTACATCCGCCGCGAGACCAGGCCTAGCCTCCAATTTACCTGTTGACTTCCAAAATGCACAGAAATTATTATTTGCTCGTTGTTCTGCTAATACGTCCATTTTAATTTGGTCTTGTCTATTTTGGCAGTACTTTAGCCGGCTTTTGAAAATTTTACGCGTCTCGTACATTTGGTCATAAACAGAACCAGAGGTTGGTCGATCAGCCAAAACCCAGGCCTGGAATCCAAACCTGGCCTCCCGGTGCGCGTCTCGAACATGCTTGTTCCAGCCACATAACGGATTACCTCGCTTAGGTCTCTGATGAACTGTATTAGATTCCCTCGCTGCCTCACAAAGGACATCTACAATGTTCTTGTACAGCCTATCAAGGACAAGTTTGTGATCAGCCAAGTTACATGACCCATGACTGCACACCGCAAACTCCTGTGGGAAGTCGATCTCTCTCAGTTTTTCAAGTCCACCATATTAAATTTAGGGAGAATTTATATAGCCTATGTCACCCGGACCATTATTACAAATCTATTGATACCTCATTCATCAAAATCGGTACAGTAATTTAGGCGCTACGGTGGAACACACGTAAAAGCAAACATATATACATACTTATATACATACATAAACTGCTAAAATCACAACCCTGCCTTTTGGCTTTGCCGTAGTCGGGTAAGAAAGCAGTTCATATTTATAAATTTGTATAAATTTAGACATAAATGTGATTTTGATTTCAGGTGAAATTATGCTCTCTTCCATCTTCAAATGCTTTAAACACAAAGTTCCGGCAAGCTTAGACCTGGCAGACCTTTTGATCCAGTATCAGGGGCATCTTGGTTATTATTTGGCGTAGGATCCATCCAGGTAGTCGATGAGGTAGGTTTAGGGTGTCGGAAGGGGTATATTTTAGGGGTCTGCCAAGTACTTCCGGCAGGGTGCGGAATGGCAGACCAACTTTTTTTTACATAATTAATCAGTGGTTAACTGTTGCCAGCACTTTAATTCGGGTATCTTATGAGGTAATTTTCACTAAAAAATTACGTCAAAAAATGGCGATTATTTCTATGACCCGGCAGGATCGGCCCTGGCAGACCTCATTTTTTTTACGTGTTTAAGTGTTGGTTAACGATCTACAAGTAGCCTATTGGGGTATCTTATAAGGTAGGTGTTTTTGCAATCGGCTCTCGCACTAATTGTTATACCGTGAAGTTTTCTTAGAAATTGTATTGTTCGTGTCGCGTCGCGCTGGTCTGCAAAAGCCTTTAGCCTTCTAACCTAACCTATCCGAGTTGGATGGCTTTGAATCGGGGTGTTAACCATAATGATGGTATCAATATATAATTTAAACGATAGACCTAATGATTTTCGATTAAATAAACGTTATATCCAATAACGGTGAGCATCAAGATGACGGGACCAAGCCCCCAATTTAAAATGCATCACATTCAAGAGTTAGTACTACATATGTACTAATTGTACCCTAAACAAGACATTTGTACCTCTAAAGGTAAAGGAATTATGTCAAGATTTCCCTGCATCGCGCATCCAAAAGGTCCCGCCACTTTGATATCAAAGTGGCGGGACCTTTTGGATGCGCTATTCAGAGGCAGGTAATACACACCTGAAGACTTAGTACTACATTTGTACTGGTATATACTCAGTTTTCAATACAATTGTAAGTGCCAAATTAAAGTTATGTGATTAAAACATTGGTCCCGCCATTTTGATGATTCATGTTATCGCTGAATTCATATGAAAAACGTTAAAACTCGTGCAAAATCAAATGTGGAAACTTAGTACGTCATACGTACTTCGTCGTGTGTAATTTTCATATTCGTAACCTAAGTACATCAAAAATTATCTATCATTCGTAATTTTCTTTGAAATGGTCACATCTATGCAGAAATGAAACAAACCAAAATTGTTTTGAAAAATGTTTATTATTATATATTGATCCAATTTAACTACTTATACAGGGTGGATTTTTGAGACGGGGCAGCAACAGTGTTGGGCAATGGGACAATTCAATTAATTTTTAAATTGTAGAAGCAAACAATTACAATTTTTATTGCAATTGATTTAATTCAATTGTATTTTAATTGTGAGATGCAATTGAAATCAATTGCAATTAAATCCATTAATTGTGGTTCACAATTAATTTAATTGCAATTAAAAAGTTAATTGTTATTTACAATTAACTTAATCGTCAATTGTTTATTATAACAATTAATACTATTTTGATGAATGTAAAAACTCACGCACGGGAATGTACTCCCGGGATTAAAAGTATTCTATGTGTTAATCCAGGTTACAAACACATAGAATGCTACATAAACTGATAATATTAGTAGGAAGTAGGATAGGATTAACTGTAATTGTAAACATGCAAACAATTAACAATTAATTAATTGTAATTGCAAAGTTTTACAAGCACAATTAATTAACTGTTAATTGTCTATCTTGCAATTACAATTAATTATTTTAAGGATTTTCAAGCCAACACTATCCAGCTTCTGCTGCCATTTCTCCAGTCTGCTCTGGATCTCAGGTTAATCTCACCGACAAGAACAATGTTATCAGCAAACATAGCTATCAATATATTAATGAACGCGACTGTACATAGCACGAATTAACTCTACATACTTCCCAGGCAAACCTTTCTCTTTCAAGGCCCATCACAACACATCCCGAGGTATTATCATACGCTTTCTCCAGATCAATGAACACATGTGCCAGTTTTTGTGTGCACGTCTGTACTTCTCGCACAATTGGCGCAGTGCAAAGGTGGCGTTCATTGTTCCTCGACCTGGTATAAACCCAAACTGTTTTGGGGTAATCTCACTCTCCTCTCTCAGTCTTTTCTCTATTTCTTTCTCCCATAACTTCAATTTATGTGACATGAGCTTTATCCCTCGATAGTTGTTGCTGTCCCGTACATCACTTTTATTCTTGAAGATGGATCAGTCAACACTTTATGCCTTATTTAACAGATGAATACAATCATCTGCTAATTAAGACATTGTCTTTGCCAATTAACTAACTTGTATTTTACTAAATAAATGAACCCAGCACATACAGCACTTTCCCTGCATGAGATACAGTCATACAGAGTTATGACCATACAAAAAAAAATACACTCATTGAGATCTTTCATACGATATAGGTAGAAAAGTGTTACAACACTTGGGACGGAGCCACCCATTCTTCTTTGTAGTCATTATTTAATAGTAATGATTAATTTGTAGAATTTGTATTTGTGTTTGTTGTTTTTTGTTTGTTTGTATACGGTAATTGTTTTGTTTTTGTTTGTTTGCGTGTTGTGTATTTGTAGATGGATTTGTGTTGTTTGTTTTGTTGTTTGTGTTTGTTGTGTGTTTGTGTGTGTTTTGTTTGTTTGTTTGTTTGTTTGGGTATTAGTATTAATTCGCACTTTCCCTCGAGGTGAGGTTCAAAAATACCTCCCTGTACATCAGAATCATAAAGCTCGTTTGGTTCATTTCTGCATACATCTTTCCAATTCTATAAAAATAAAATTTTCTATAGTAAAATATGATACTTGATGAACTTTTATCATTAAAACACTAAAGGCAACATTTATATTGAATCAATATACATATATATCATTATCAAAACCATTTTTTCTTAGATGTGACCATTTCTGCATAGATGTGACCATTTCAAAGAAAACTTCGAATGATAGATAATTTTTGATGTACTTAGGTTACGAATATGAAAATTACACACGATGAAGTACGTATGACGTACTAAGTTTCCACATTTGATTTTGCACGAGTTTTAACGTTTTTCATATGAATTCAGCGATAACATGAATCATCAAAATGGCGGGACCAATGTTTTAATCACATAACTTTAATTTGGCACTTACAATTGTATTGAAAACTGAGTATATACCAGTACAAATGTAGTACTAAGTCTTCGGGTGTGTATTACCTGCCTCTGAATAGCGCATCCAAAAGGTCCCGCCACTTTGATATCAAAGTGGCGGGACCAGGGAAATCTTGACATAATTCCTTTACCTTTAGAGGTACAAATGTCTTGTTTAGGGTACAATTAGTACATATGTAGTACTAACTCTCGAATGTGATGCATTTTAAATTGGGGGCTTGGTCCCGTCATCTTGATGCTCACCAATAACGTTATACGAAATAAGTTTTAGAGTATATAAATGTTATATGTAAAGAAATTATATCAACAGTTGGTATATCTCTCGTTTATTATATCTTGTGAACGTTATTGAAATGAAAATATACCAAATAACTTTATATGATATGAGACGCACCCGTTTTGCCAAGGCTCTGGAAGTCTAACGAAGTATCGAAGCAATAACAATGAATTGGGTACTAACATAGTAGGTACTATCCAAGGTTCATGTACTTAATTTTGTTATTTTTAATTTTGTTATTTAAGTATTTTAAAAAAGAAACTTTTATTTGTATAAAATGAATTTGTTAGTACTTTTTAAATTATTATTCAGTGACTTATCAAAACATTTTTTCTTGAACTATTGATTTTCGAGTACCTACTTAATGTATTTTGATTAATTTTAAGATAGATAATAATTATGTGAAAGATGTGGTCATAATTGGAAGCGCACACTGGTATTTGTCCCTGTTATAACATGCATGTAATTGTGTAGCCTCTGTTGGCAATCCAAGAAATAAATAAATAAAATAATCTACGTATTGGTAGGTATGTATTCATTTCCTACGAGGGAAAGCCCTATATTATTTTCCTGTAGATTTTCAAAGCAATTGGAATCGCTCCTACGACTGTTGACATTTCTAATTAGCATTCGTTTATTGCATGCAATTTAGTAGTTACCCAGGTACTTACCTCTTTTTTCGTAAAGTCATACATTAAAAAAAACCGGCAAAGTGCGAGTCGGACCACGCACAATGAAGGGTTCCGTAGTTGGGATGAATTTATGCCAAGAACAAACTTAACATTGTACTTAGTTAAAAAACATGTTCTCCTATACGGAATGAATGGGACAATATGTTTTTGCAACACCTTTAAGTTGGTCGATTATTACTCGTTAACTTGTAGAGCCTACTTAGGTGTGTAGTTTTCCTTTTAATATTACTATTGCTGTGAATTTTTTCACATATCCAAAATCAACCATTTAGCTGGCAGGGGTGGGGGTGACACTTGACTGTAACAAATATTAGCGTTTTAAAACTTAATATTTCGCAAACGGATACTTGAATCCAAAATCGGTCTTCACAAACTCGCAATATTTTTTAAAGAACACTGACGACATTGACACCCCACTAAATTGGATAGGCGAGAAAAAAAAAACATCCCCACTTTACGTTTAGGTTCATGATTTTATTTTACCACTTTGTCGGCGTAAATAATATACCCATGCCAAAATACAGCTTTCTGGTACTAAGGCTGTCTGTCCACAGGAGCGGAGAAGAGAGGAGAGGAGCGGAGATGTGCCAATATTAACCAATAGAATCTAAGATCCGCTCCAGAGGTGCAATTCTATTGGAAAAATTTTACACATCTCCGCTCCTCTCCTCTCCTCTCCGCTCCGGTGGACAGGCAGCCTTAGTACCAGAAAGCTGTATTTTAGCTAACAGTCTCTAAGCTAAGCCGCGGACAGACAGACGGACATGGCGAAACGATAAGGGTTCCTTGTTGACTATGGATTCCTAAAAATTACACGATTTACCTGTAGCACAGTATGTACCTACTATGCCTCTAGGTACAGTCCCTACCTACTTTACCTACTTATATGGTGCGGCCATTGGTCACAGATACATTGGCATCGTTTCCAAAAATGTGGGGATCCCCGTCGATGCACACGTAGTTTATTAGCTGATAGTAACTATTATAATGTGAGGAAAATCTTATTATTTTCCTTGTTGCCGGTTACCAAAAGATTACTGATAGTGATAATTGTAGCGTGACCCACATATCTTCATGTCAAAGACTATCGTTGTCAGGGAATTGGGAATTACAAAATCTTGTTAGCTATCAGGTCACGGCACGACCTAAGAATAATTTGCAATTGAGAAGTATATTTTATTATTAAGTAGGTAATCATTATCTGGGAATCACCTTGCTGACTGATAGCACGGGGGTTCGCCCCTTGAACGTCTGCACACACTGACTTATGAGAATTTAGTCCTACCTATTAATATTTTGCTGTTTTTTTGTAATCTGCAAATTATATTTTGAATTATGGTAAGTATGAGGTTTCTGCTAACTTGGCATGTCTTGAAGAATTAAAAAAGTTATCACAGGAAGTCGTGCAAGGCTTAAGTTCGGGTGCTATTTGGTAAAAATGCCGCAGAGCCCCGAACCTCGTGTTGATAAAGTGGCGGGTGGCCGGCGTCAGGCGAGATTGATGGCCGAGGATAGCGGCATACCGTCGTCAAATGAGCTGGAAAAATGTAATAATTTGCCTGGAATGTTTATAAAATTAGGCTTATGTGAAACAGGACACAAGTTGTGACAGTGCGTGTGCTTAAGAAAAACAAAACTCCTCTTCCTAGCATTTGAGTTTTCTGACATTCCTAGACCTAAAACGATTTGGGATGTGGGTCCTCCTGGGCAGGAACTCGACAAGCAATATCGGTTTTTCTTTGTAAATCAGTGATCAGTACTGATCAGTCTTATAATCCATTTTCTGTGGAGATCAAAATTAAAACCTGCATTAGAAATTTTTTTTTTGGATGTCGGAGTCACGGATGTATAAACGGTTTATGAGATTGTAAATGGTAAATCTCACATGAAGGCGTATCGAGAATGGCGGGATATCCTTACTGCGGCAACATTACCAATTTCCCTTGTTGGGAAATGCTGATATCTCTTGTATGGGATAAAGACGGGTAGCTGGTACATTACGATAGGATCACTGAATACCACGGTTAAATAAATAAAACTTAGAAATAATTTTGGTATTACAGAGTTTGATCCCTGTACTAGGATAGCCCAGTGTCACAGGCAGCACGAGTTCTTACAATTACTAGCCTTCTACCGTGTATAGAAATTATATTTATGAACCTTAGAATAATAACGCAGTATGAACCTGACAGCGGCCTGCGCAGTCTCCCTGCGAAGCCCTAGCCGTTACAATAGTATAGAAAGAACATAACATACATAACATCACGCATGTGATCCCCGAAGGGTTGGGCAGAGGTGTACCTACAGTACAGCCATATTTCGCCAGTTATGTTTAAGTCCCATGTAATAGGGGGCGAGCCTATTGCTATACATCGGGCACAAATCCAGACGCCGGGATGCTACTGAGAAATTCCTGATGGGAAAACCCAATAACACTTTGCCCGACTTGGGAATCGAACCCAGGACCTCATGCTCAGCAGTAGGGCTTGCGACCACTGGACCAACGAGGCAGTCAGTTCAGTATAGAAATAACTAATTACTTAATCATGGCAACTTCTCAGTTAAAGGATGTTGAAATATTTGCGTGTTTGTTAAATTATGGCCTGTTGTTACCCCTATGGATAACACAACAGAATTGCCAGCCATAATGTGAGCAAACCTTTAATACGAGCATCACGCGCGGGGGGGGGGTAGGTACATTTAAATAATACCGTTGGCTGCTCCTGGGCAGTGCATTACGCCGTTGTATTGCGTCGACTGCGTTAACCGTAACTACTACAATTAAATAGTACGATGAAGCTGGACAACAGCCTGACTCTCGAGAACATCAACCAGAACCTGCTGAACATACAGTATGCGGTACGGGGACCCATCCTGCAACGGGCCGTGCAGATTGAGAGGGAGCTGCTAAAGGTAGGATTACGGAAATTGTATTTGTTTGTGTGTATACCTAGGTTTTTAAGAATCCAAGACACCTATTTCTACAATGCCGCCCGTCAATCTTCCTAGCCTTTACCCAACTATCTTGGGGTCGGCTTCCAGTCTAACCGGATGTAGTTGAATACCAGTATTCTACAATGCCGTCCGTATTTTTCTGAATTTTCATGATAATAGAAAATTAACTTTAAAAGGGGGGTTTATCTTCAATATCTATTACAGCTCTCATAACCTTTTAGAAATAATAAACAGAATCCAAATCAAGCCAATAACAACGGAGATATGGCAAAAAATTAAAACAAAGTCAAAAATTAAAACAAATTATTTTGAATATTCAGAAAAATACGTGCGGCTCAAGCCCATGGGCGGCATTAATGTATGCGGTGTTTAATGTTGATAAGCAAGTAGTTATTTAAAATAAATGAGAAGAACTTGTAAAGGGCTTCGAATCGGACAGTCAGCCAACATTTAAGGTGATTTAAGATTGCACGAGAATCCGTGAAATTGATTTCTTACAGCCAATAAAATTGATAGGGTTGTGTTGTGAGAAAATGGCAGTCATTTAATGTTGGAGATTTTTATGGGGAAAGGAATTATATTTTATGCGGTTTATTTAAATACCTAGCTGTAAGAACAAAACATGATGTTTAAGGAGAAAGGTAGTGTTATTTTTTCATAATTTTAAAAGTGGACAAAGTTTGAGCACGTCTAGGGTTAGAAATAAAAGAAAAAAACAAATATTTGTGGTAAAACATGACACAGACGTCGTGCGTTGATCTTACGCAGATCATAAATATGATTGTTCCTTGCGGGAATCGAACCCGTAGATTAGCGAAGAAGCGAGTATCTATCGTACCATTTGAATCTTCTCATGGCATAGGCATAGGAACCCAGCCCAGTGACTTCCCAAGAAAATCTGCCACGTTCTCACTAAGAGAACGTGATGTTTACTTTTGTGTTATTGAGAAACCTAATCGTATAATATAATATATATAATTAAAACACGAACAAAGGCGTTTAATTTAATGTAAAATATATAATATAGTATTTATTTATTCACTAATCGTTGGACGAAACTCATTTGATTATTGCCTACTTGACGTCGAATTTTCGTTAGTTACGTGTAGGTAGGCTTTGTTTGAAGTGCTGTTTCAACGTCTAAGGCTACTTGTCATAAAATATGGATCGCACGGCTTCAGAGAAAAACGATCGTTCATTTAGATCTAGCCAAGTCAAGAAAAACGTTAAGGGTGTTTTTTTAGCAGATATTCTCAAGTTTTCTTTTACTTTACTATCTATATTCAGTACTTTATCTACGAGTGTTTAACTCAACACTTTCCATCACCATTCAGAACCTTTCCATAATACATTGAAATGGCTTTTCGAAGTTAAACAGTTTCTTTACTAAAGGTCGCATAGTGGGCGTTTCACAAAAAATATAGCGTGTGATTGGGACCGTCATAAAGCCGGCAGGTACGGGTTACTACGGGTTAATCTGGCGGTGGGGTCGCGGGGCCCCGGGTCCCGGGACCCCAGCCTGCTCAGTGCTCGGGAATGATAAAGGTTTAGTTCTTATTGGATTCCCTATAAATAAGTATTACTGGGGCCGTGAGGCCACGTGCACGTCGCGCGTCGTTCTCTCGCAGTTTACCGATATTAAGCGATATTTTTTTCGTTTAATGTTTATTAAGTCAAAACACATATGCCTTTTTATAACTAAGCTACGTAGTGTTTAATATCGATTCAGGATTATGATAATGATTCTATCAGTATAGTAGACTGTAGACGTAGTTTTAAGTGGTCTATAGGTACCGTCAAAGACAAAAGTCAATTAACGAACACTTTAGTTTTGTAAATCTTATTTGTAATATGGTCAAATGAACTTAGCCAGCGAAATTTCTCAGACATTATGGGTAGATATCGATATCAACATGATAAAACAATAATCAAACAGAGCATTGTTTGCATTGCCACACGAATACAAATAAAAACTATACTAACATCCAGGCACTAAACTTATTCAAACCATATACTCGTAACTCGTTAGTCTCGCTTTTGTTTTATTAATACCAGGAGTAGCTCATTGGCCAACGGTGTCTTGAAAGTAGATTGGTACTCTTTTTTCACAACATCAATAAAAGGGCTTTACAGATTCAATTAGGATTCTCGTGTTAGAACATGAGAATCCTAATTGAATCTGTGAATGAGTACTATGGGTGCCTAGACCGTCGGTGCTCCATGGACCAATTGAAATTTGACCAATTGGTCTATGGGGAAAATTACATGTTTCCATCGTCCAACTATCAGCTGGGCTATGGAGAACATTGGACTTAAACAAAAATTATGTTCCGTTATAACATTATAAGCCTGTGTTCACACCAGTTTCACTTTTGGTTCAAAGAAGCTTTTGTTATATTTTTTGGTTCAAATCAAACTGAATTGAAAAATATTATAATTAAATAGATACAATATACCTAATATTAGCAAATTATAGTTATTTATATTAGAATCTTCAATAGATAAAAGATAGGGAAGTATAATTAGTGGAGTGCCTGGAGCGTTAAACTACATGAAAACCTCGGAATCGGATGTCTGTTACCTACAGCAAATGAAATTTAAAAATTCAAAATATAATGTTTACTTAGTTAAAAAAAATACAAAAAAAAGTAGTGTATAAAAAGAAAATTATTCAAAAAACAAAAAACCCGACTGCAAAGACACATAACTGAAAAGAGAAAAACAAGCATTATAATCTATAGAATTTTGGTATCGCAGGCGGGGACAAACAAAAGTTACACCATATTTCCGGTTATTATTGTTATATTATTATTGTGCCCGCCTGCGATACCAAAATTCTATAGATTATAATGCTTGTTTTTCTCTTTTCAGTTATGTGTTTTTGCAGTCGGGTTTTTTGTTTTTTGAATAATTGTCTTTATTTCAAGTTTTTTAGTTTTATTAATTTCGAATTGACTAATAACCAGCTTTTATTTGATACCAATATTGTGGTAATTTATTTTTAAAAAAACCTTCCCCTCCCTTTTTTTTGTATTTGCAGATGCAATACATAAATATTATATAGCCTATGTCACTTCTACGATTAAGACGAATCTAACGACACCTCATATGTTAAAATCCATCAAGCCGTTTAGGCTACAGAGCGTGCCAAAGAAATAGACATACATACATACATACATACATACTCTCGAAAAACATTACCCACCTTCTGGGGCAGTCGGGTAAAAATCCATCAAGCCGTTTAGGCTACAGAGCGTGCCAAAGAAATAGACATACATACATACATACATACATACATACTCTCGAAAAACATTACCCTCCTTCTGGGGCAGTCGGGTAAAAAAACCTTCCCCTCCCTTTTTTTGTATTTGCAGATGCAATACATAAATATTATATAGCCTATGTCACTTCTACGATTAAGACGAATCTAACGACACCTCATATGTTAAAATCCATCAAGTCGTTTAGGCTACAGAGCGTGCCAAAGAAATAGACATACATACATACATACATACATACATACATACTCTCGAAAAACATTACCCTCCTTCTGGGGCAGTCGGGTAAAAAAGAAGACATGAAACAAAAAAAATATTTGGAACAATTCAAGTAGGATACATAATAGGCTGCAGAATATTTTTGTATATCAAAATTAAGTTAACCTATTGTTTATGAAAAAAATATTTTTTAATATGGACAAGCCTTTACTATACTATTAAACTGGGCAGCGGAACATTTCTCAATTCTCCATAGCCCAGCTGATAGTTGGACGATGGAAACATGTAATTTTCCCCATAGACCAATTGGTCAAATTTCAATTGGTCCATGGAGCACCGACGGCCTAGACTACTAAGAGTAACTGGTAATGAGTGAACACATGACTGTAACCGTAACTGTTTGTTAATTTCTTTACCAGTATCCCACTTATAACTACTGAAACCTTAAATTCTTCGCCCTCGCGTTCTATTGATTTATTAAGAGCAAAAGTTTCATCCTGCCCGATTGAATTTAAATTCATGCATATAAACCCTGTAACGGTATTAAACGCTTTCAAGCAAATTAAGATCAAATTAACCGAAGATCTATGGGGAATGTCAATCAAAGTTTGTACCTCCAGTATTGACTATAGCGCCGTACTTAGCCTTAATATTTAATTTGTGTGTGGAATGTGTGGATCAAGGAGTCTTCCCTGATATATAATGAAATATAGTAAGGTAAATCCACTTTTTAAATCCGGGGACAGTAAAGACAACAATAATTATAAAACCATATCCGTGTTGCCGGTTTTCAGCAAGGTGTTTAAAAAGATAATGCTTAATCAAATGCTCAATCATTTTAATACCAATAAAATCTTACATGATCAACAGTATGGCTTCACCAAGGGACGTTGTACGAGTTACGACTGACGCCGGTGTCACCTTATTAAAACACATATTTACGGCGTGGGAAGAGGCCCAAGACGCCATAGGAATTTTCTGTGACCTCTCCAAGGCATTTGTCTACGTCGACCATGAAACCTTAGTCTTGAAACTTGAGCATTACGGACTTGGAAAACTTGCGTTCAGTTTAGTAAAATCTTATTTAAATGATAAATAACAGCAAGTTCAAATAAATGGTGTCAATTCACTCGGTTTAAAAGTAAAAATGATACACGAGCAGTGATAGCCTACTGGCGTGACTGCCAAGTCATAGGTCTCGAGTTCGAACTCACGGCACGCACCTCTGACTTTTCGGATTCATGTGCGTATTGTATATATTATCACTTGCTTCAAAAACGGTGAAGGAAAACATCGTGACGAAACCGGCATGCCTGAGAGATATTTCTCGACGGAATGTGAAGCCAAGTCTTTAAAACTCTGAACCAGGTTAGTCACTAACCACACGAGAAGAAGAAGAAGTAAAAATTGGTGTTCCACAAGGATCAATATTGGGTCCTTGCCTCTTTTAATGATCTACCCCATTGGTTAAAAACTCAACCACAAATGGTATTATTTGCTGATGACTAACTTCCTTAATTTTTAAAATTAAAGACGTACATGTAATCACGATGACGCCGACGTAAATAACGCCCTACAGCAGAACCAAAATTGGTTCACTGCTGATAATTTAGTATTAAATAGGAAAAAAAACTCAGTACATAAGATTTTCTTTATCATTTTTAAATGTCAAAAGTAGTAATTGTGAGATAGTATTGAATCGTGAGATAGTATTGAATCAAGAGAAACTACACTGAACAGCAAAGAAACCGGGCCACCCGCTACCTTGGAACTCTGATTAGATTTTCTCAAAAAGCTTCTAACTTACAACTATCAAAGTTATACCTACAGAAAGTGCGTTTCATGATGATTAAAATAAATGGAAACTCATTGGGATTAATCAATTTATTAAGTGTTTATTAAGGATTTTACAAAGAAGAGTCATTTTCCGGCCGTGTTAATCGTTAGTAATCACAAAATAAAAAAAGAAATTAAAGCGAGAAACAAAGAAAAAAATTAAAAAAAGGTTTTCGTCTGTATTCAGTATTCCCTACCCTTGCTCGGATAACTGCCAGCATCCTCGTATTCATCGACCTCACGACCCTGGTGATGAAATCTTGAGGAATACCACTCCTCTTCAATTGTGATTCGCAGCTCTGGAAGCCTTATTGGAGCAGGTACTTGGGCTCGAACCCGACGTTTCAACTCATCCCATAAGTTTTCTATCGGTTTCAAGTCCGGGTTTCGAGCTGGCCAGTCCATTGTGCGAATGCGGCACGTCGCGTAGATACTGGGTCACCCATGACTATAAGCAACATAAGGGAGTGTATTATCATGCATCAACTGCATATCCTGCCCGATATATCCTGCGTAAGGTCTGCGCACCACATGGTCTGCGAGGATTTCAGTAATGTAGCAATGAGAAGTCAATCCAAGTGTACGGCCCGCCGGTTCAACGAAAACTACCGCTGTATGTGCGGTTAACAAGATGCCGTCCCAAACCACTACAGGTCCTCCTCCATAAGCAACAGTTTCCTCGATGCAACACTGAGAATAACGTTCTCCAGGGCGTCGATATGCTCTCCGTCGTCAATCACTTCCATGTAGACTCACCCTGGTCTCATCAGTGAAGAATATATTACGCCACTGCTCTAAAGTCCAATCCCTATGCTCTCGAGCAAATTCAAGTCGTGCTCGACGGTGGGCTACCGTTGATGCTAGGCCTGTTGCAGCTCTCTTTGGAGTCAGGTTCCGTTCAGCAAGTCTCCTTCTGACTGTAATGAATTTATAGCCACTTGGCGTTCATCACGCAGACTTTGTTGGACTTGAACTGCGTTGAGGCGGCGATTTCGCCGAACAGTAAGTTGGATATAACGATCATCTGCTGCTGATGTAGCCCTAGGTCTGCCTGAACCTGGACTGCGATCGAATGTTCCAGTATCTAGGTATCTTCTGTAAACTCGTTGCACCAAAGATCTGCTAATTCGAAGTCTTCGAGCGACCTCACGTTGCGAAACACCTGTTTGAAGTAGTGCTAAAGCTTGCTTTAATTCAATTTCTTAGCATTGTGTAACTGCATAGCACATGTGTGAGTACTATGTACCGACTATAAAGCTACTATTTAGGTACTGGGTATGTATATCTTTCATGACTTGAATGTGCCCTGGCGGCTGAGAGTATGTCATGCTCACTCTAATGTCCCGCTGACGGTGGTGTGTTTTGGATCATTTAGCTCCCTTCAAAATGGTTGAGCTGAATGGTGCTAATCCATGCGTCATGTTCGTGAACGGGCGCCGTCAGTTGGGACTGGTCATCTCATAGCTGCAATGGCTTATTTTAATTTAATTTAAGCTCAGAGTAATAACTAAGTTATTACTCTGAGAATTTAAGTTTTGAGTTGTTTTTTGTTTCTATCTTTTTATTACGGACGCTTTTAACGTTTTGCATCATTCTCTCATGTATAACTTCAACATGAATGATGTAACCAATATTTTGTAACCATATTTTGATTTAAAAGAGCGTCCGTGGAGTTTCTAGCCAGTTCTTCTCCATAGGAACCGTAGTAGATAAAGATAAAGATAAAGATCAATTTATTTGTTCAAACATGTGTAACATGATACATAAATATGCACATATAGATGGAGACATTTTGCAATTTTGCCGGACCAACATGTTTTGCCTCACTCGGCGTACAAATATGGTTTTTAAATATGTTATTTGATTGGCGATTATAAATTAATTAAGAATGTCAGACTCATACATAATTTGAGTCAGTGAAAAATATAGTCAATAATTCAATTTACGATCAAAGTCAGTACAAAAAGTAGTCAGTATTCATTACAGGCAAAATATGTCAATAGGGTATAATAAAATAAAATCAACAATAAAATTCAAAATTTATCATTTAAAAAGTCAACAATGCTATAGTAGCACTTATCAGTAAGGAGCTTTTTAAGTGTTTTCTTAAATAAATTAAAATTCAATTGCTTAATGTCATTCGGAATTTTATTGTATATTAATGGGGCCATGCATACAACACTTTTTCTTAGAAGTGCTGTTTTGACCGAGTGTGACTGCACCCAAAGTCTATACTTCTCACGTCTATTTCTATCGGAATTATTTGACAAAAGAGGAAACCATTGAGGATTACTTTTTACAAATACCGATATTTCCAATATGTACAGTGACGGAAGTGTTAAAATTTTGTGCTTAAGGAACATTGGTCTGCAACTGTCAATAGTTTGCAACCCAAACATAGCCCGTATACAACGCTTTTGCGCTTTGAATACTGCGTCTTTGTTTGTTGAATTGCCCCAGAAAATTATCCCAAATCTCAATAAAGATTCAACAAGTCCGTAATAAGCCGTGAGTAAGGTGTTTGTATTGACAGTAGGAGCAAGTTTATAGAGAGCATACGACGAGCTACTGATTTTTTTGCTAAGGACAGTAATCTGGTTTTTCCAATTTAATTGGGGATCAATGATTAGTCCCAGAAATCGGGCTGTATCTGTTTCTTGTATATTATTGTCATTGTAAGATAAATTGAATTTTGATAAATTATGTAATTTTTCACGTTGTCTGAAATGCATTATGCTAGTTTTATTTAGATTAATTTTCAAATTATTGTTGCTAAGCCAGGTAATTATAGAGTTTAATGAATTATGTGCGTCAAAACTATAGTCAGATAAATTTTTGGATGTAATAGTTACAGTACTGTCATCTGCGAATAATGTCATGGGTTCATTGGTTGCATTTGGTAGGTCATTTATATATAATAAGAACAGGGGAGGGCCCAATACACTTCCCTGGGGCACACCATGCTTAATAAGACGCTTTTGAGAGGAGAACATCTGTGCTTTTTTAGCGTTAACATTGAATTTAGATATTTCAGTTATTTGTTGACGGTCAGTTAGATATGATTTCAACAATTCCAAGACATTACCTCTTATACCGTAGGCTTCAAGTTTATCTAGCAGAATATTGTGGTCTACACAATCGAATGCTTGGGACATGTCACAGTAAATAGAACAGACAGGGAGAGATTTATCAACATGTGTTGAGACAGTGAATAAAAAGTCGTAAACCGCCATATTAATGTTTCTATTTTTTCTGAAACCTTTCTGTTCATCACATAGGATTGAATGTTGTTCTAAGTATCTGTTGAGTTCATTATAAATGTATTTCTCAAAAATTTTTGAGAATGCGGAAATTAATGCTATGGGTCTATAGTTATCCATTAAGAATTTATCGCCTTTTTTAAATAGAGGTTTAATTATTGTCAATTTAAGATCGTTTGGAAATGTCCCACTTAGTATACAAAGGTTCATAATATGGCTTAAGTGTTGAGAAATATCTTCATTCACTGCTTTGATCACATTCGTTGAAATACCGTCATACCCTACACTGCTCGTGTTTTTTAGACTTGTTATAATCTTCTGCATATGATAAGGCAGACTTGGCGATAAAAACATTGAGTTGGGTTGGTGATTGATTAGAGCTGTGGCATCATCGTAGTAGGTTCCTTTGCTTTGGAATGGGCAACTAGCTTCATCTTTCTGAATGACCGACCCCTTGACAATTCAAAAGTGCCTGTAATTGGTTTATTTGAAATAAAGGTAAGTTTGAGTTTGAACATATGAAAAAACTCTACTTATGTCTTTCCCGGGCAGAACCTCCATGAACAATTTTTTGATAATTACTAAGAAAAAACAAAAAGTAGGTAATGCCATGAAAATAGAAAAACTAGTGTAGCACGTATAAATGTTGCGAACGAGTCCAACGACGAATCGTAATATAATAACACAATAATATCTACATGGCACGTCTATACCGCAGTTTCTCAAGGACAACAATTTGATGTATCTACGCCTAACGCATTCGCCTCCCAACAGGGTTAGTGTACCAGCACAGCGACGCGACCAGGGACAGCGCTTTAAATCAATCATTAAGTTCATTCATTATTTAATCAATCATTACGGCATATATAGCGTAACGTAACATAAACAACTGCTACAAATCAGCTGATAAACTACTCTCTTCTATTCATGAAACGGAAAACAACAAAGACAAAATATTTTTCGAAAAACGTAACTTTGTTTCACCAAAAACCCATATTACAAGGCAACACCGTGAAACACTAGTGAACAGGCAATTTGAGCTGAAAAATAACAAAATTAACGCGACTGGCAACATTGTGAATCCTGTGATGTAATATGATATCGCGGAAAACACGGAAGGGGTGAGCCACACTGTTTGTAACTATAGAAGGTCCACCTCTGCAGAAACTAGTCGGATTTCGAAGTAATAATACCAACATTTATAGTACAAAGTAAAGAGAACCCCCTTAAGGTTCGCCTTTCCTATTGATGATAATTATAATGACGCTGAGACACTCTGGTTCCTAGAATACGTAATTATAAAACTCTGACTGCGATAGGTATTCGATCTTGTGTCTGCAAACAACATTAGACTCGGCCAGAGATTAGCGCTGCCCTATGGAACTAGTATCTGCTATACATATAATCTGCCCTTATCGATTCGTGGGCTCAGCATGGACGATGACCATGACCAATCCTTGTTGGTTGATTTGTTGGTAAGGTTTCATTTTGTTTTCTTTACTAAATAGGTACCTACCAAGTTCATAATCATTGTTAGCGATATTCAAAGCGAGCCTTCTGTATCTCCATTTTCTGTGTAAATGGTGAATGTAGGATTATTTTTTGCTCCATTGTTGGTCGTCAGGGCTGGCGGTGGGCAATAAAAACATATTTTCGTCCAGGGTTGTCTCGCATGTGTTCAGCAATAAGGGAGATTTATCGTACTGTTTGTTACTTGTTACCGCACGACGAGGGGTCGCGAGGGATGTAGCCATGGCGTAGCTCCGTTGCGGTTAATCGGATCAAATCGACTGGAAAATCTAAAAGAAGAAGACTAAAAGGACAAAATAGATAACATGTCGAAATATTTTCTTCTTGTTGCTAAACAAATAGCTTGCTTCATAGTTCATACAGCAACAAGCACAATCTAGAGAGCGAGCTCTAGCTACAATTGGAGAATAAACAGTGTACCGACTTATACCTCAGTCTTCGAATTGTATCGAGTCAGAGTGCAGATCGACTGTGGTCCACCGTCCACCCCATCGCTGCGCGGCTGCGGTCCCATCTCTATTGTCATTTGTGTCTGATGAATGTCTTTGTAGCCCCTAATGGGGATAGTTGGACACAATAGCGGCTTCACATACCTTGCCCTACAGATAACGTTATCTATGCCATATAGCTTAACTTTCCTCTTACTAATGTGTTGGTGGTTTCGTGTGACATAATTTTTATGGATCTAGGAATGTCTATAAGTATAATAATAAAGATAAATACATAGGTTAACCGCCTATAGGTACAGGTAACTACCTAACGGGTAGGTATAAGATTTGAATGTATCTACTGTTAAATTTCTTTAAAAAAAAACAAGTATGTCGCATATAACATAACTATTATTTCCTTTATTTCATTTAAATCCTTATTATGACATTTTCGCGCATTTGATCATTGTGTGCCGCTCTACTCGGTCCACCACCACTATTGGCAACAATAGTCCTGTCAGTACGATGTGAATTTCCATTTTCGAGAACTGGGTCGGGCACATACCCGAAGTACGGCACTTCCGATTCCACAAGGCTTCAATCGTTGGTGCACAACTTAGTGAAATAAGTTAGGCGCCTATTTTCTGTTCACTTCTGTCACCCTGGTACTTTACAAAACAACAAATGATTCAATTTCAAAACCTCTATTTTTACCGTTAGGTATTGAGTTAAGTATTAAGTCGCTAAGACCCAATTTCACCAAACACAAAAATTTGCTAACAGGTCATTAAACTCAGGTTACTGCTTTGATTGGCTCACTGACATGACAACAGCCAATCACAGCAGTTGACATGTGTGTTATGTAGCAGCTAGGGCTGCACAGGGTAGGCTGCGCAGGCTGCCAAGAGATAGGTAGGTAGTTAGGTAGATATAATAGAAACAGCTTGACAAGTTTATACATATAATTAGATTAGATAGATAGTAACACGGCTAGGTCGCGGGTCAGGTCCTGTACACTGAATCTGGGCACTCGCACTTATAGATAGATAGGAAGGGTACCGTCCTTGGCAGCACGTGGTAGACGTGGTGGCCTGTCAGCACAGGCTCCGCAGTAGTAGGGCGGACGGCCCTCGTAGGACGCCAGGTGGTGAGCGTCGGTAGATGGTGGAGACGTGGCCTGTTAAGCACAGGCTTCCGGCGGTAGGCCGTAGGTAGGCGTGCAGTACTGCCACGCCTCAGGTTGAGGTAGCCGGCAGGAACGGGTAAGGGGTCCTGCCCTCAACCCGTATGGTGAACCCCTAGATTCGGGGCACATAGTAGATTATAGGTTAGCTGTCAACGGTACAGCGAACGGAAGTCAAATGACCAGATGAATGCCAGAATGCCAGATTCAGTATGTTATAATGTACTCTGTGGCCAAGAGCTATACTGAGACAGATCGTGTAGTGACATGTGTTTTAGTGTTGTGATTAGTAACTTACTAAATATCATTATAGCAACATTCGACTATTCAGTTGCACAACGTTACAGTACCCCGGCTGCAGAGAGAGGATTTTACCTATACAAAATCCGCTAGAACTACCACTTCCCACTTGCTGTCTAATCCATAGCACAAGTCTGTATCCAGTCCAATAATAGGAAAGACTGGAACCATACCCAGCAGCCATGAGTGAAACTACACACATCAAAAGTGTCTAGGGATCAAGCATTTTTATGCGGATTTCTTGAGATTGAGATGTGGCTTTGTAATAAATTTATGATTTTATAAATTTATATGGATCCTTTTTGGTGCATTTCATAATTTGAATCAGGAACTGTGAATCCAATTCGAGTAAAAGATGAAAATCAGCTGTCAATATTTTCCCTATAAAAACATACAACGCATTGAAGACATTATTAGTGCTACTGTTTCCCTACTACTGATTAAAACCAACGTTATTATGGAGCAGCGACGTCATTTAAGCAGGGAAGAAATGCTCAGAGCCGTGGGAATGATAGAAGCTGGTTCCCGGCAACGTACTGTGGCTTTAGCTCTGAATACAAGTCAGAGTGTTATCAGTCGACTTTGGACACGTTACCGAAGCACTGGTACCGTGGCTGAGCGCCATGGAGGACGGTATCGCTGCACCACACGGAGACAAGACCGATACATTCAAATCTTAGCTCGAAGAGCTCCAACAATAACCGCCATGATGTTAGCCGTGAGGCTTCATCACTCTTCAGGGAACTTAATTAGCGACCAAACAGTCAGAAACCGCTTGCATGAAGTGAACCTTCATTCCCGAAGACCACTACGGGTACCACCTATAGCAATGCACAATCGTAGGATTCGATATCAATGGGCTCTTGAACACAGAAATTGGGCAGAAGAACAATGGCGTTTCGTGTGCTTTTCTGATGAGTCTCGTTTTGGTATGAGACCGGATACAAGACGTATACGACACTGGAGAACCCCTGGACGCCAACAGCGATTAAAATCCTGCCAGGAAGTCCATCCTTATAGTGGTGGAACCATCATGGTATGGGCGGGTATTTGGATCGGCGGAAGAACTGAGTTGATTTGGATTAGAGGCAACCTCAACGCTCAAATTTATGCTGAGACAATTGTATCAGACGTCATCGTTCCTCTACAAGTGCAAATCGGTCCCTTATTTCAGTTAATGCATGATAATGCACGACCGCACACCGCAAGAGTTGTAAGACAGACTCTCGCCGCAGCTAACATCAATGTCCTGCCCTGGCCTGCTCAGTCGCCAGACTTGAACCCGATTGAGCATGCATGGGATATGCTACAGAGAAGAGCTCTGCCGAATATGGAGGGTATCCAGTCGCAAGAAGACCTTTTTTTGTTGTTGCAACGAACATGGGCGGCCATTCCACAGCGTGATTTGGATGAACTCATTTTGAGTATGCCAAACCGATGTTCTTGTGTTGTTAGTGTTCGCGGTAGAAACACGGATTATTAATTGTTTAAGTTACCCAATAAAATTTTAAAGAAAACTGTTATTTCAGTCTTTTTTTCGAACTTTAATGTTAGTGGTTCAAATGTCAAAAATCCCTTTATTAGGAAAATGGCAAATTTCTTTATTAATGCAAAGGTGACTTGGTTTATCGTTACTGTGACAAACGAAAACACTTTATTTGATGAATCCTTAAAGAAAATTTTAATTAATATCAATCAGGAGAAAAGTTATTGCAAAAATATATGTTGATCCCTAGACACTTTTGATGTGTGTAGTTAGATAGATCACTCAAGATTAACAGACAGCAAGCAAAGAAATACACAAGTGTTAGAGCAAGTGTATCTCAGTCGGTAGAGTTCTATTAGTAGCAGGTGCCAGTGTTATTAGTAGTATTCCTACATGTGAGTAGAGTTGTAATGTATTAGGTATACTGGCTTTAGGTATGTATAGGTAAGTGAGTTCAGTATGTACTTGTAGGTGTAGTTAGGTATGTATACACATGTAGTTAGAATGCCAAAGTATTAGATTTAATTTTAGTATGTACTTTGGGCATTTAGTTAACAGATAGACAAACACAAAAGCTAAGGGTAGTTATAATAGTGAACTGCTATGCAATAGTAAATAGACATCCCTTGGGATCAACAGCATTCCCTAAAATAGCGCCAGTACAGCATTATGTTAAGGATAGTTTTAGGTAGTAGATATAGTTTGTTATTAGTTATAGATAATAGTTTTATTTAGTATGTAGTAGTGTGTAGTATAGTTTTATTTTATTCATAGATTTAATAATCATAAGTATTCCCATAACATCTTTAGATAATTATCAGAGATAATAGAATAGTTGTGGGAGTAGATTATTCAGTGAGTAGATTACTGTTGTAGGTAAGTTCAATCTAGGTCCCTATAGTATAATCACACAAGACTAGAAATTAGGATGTAGTCCACAGTACAAAGTAGTAGCAGTTTTTTTTTTTCTTTTTATAAATATATTTATTTGTATGTTAGGTATAGTTAGATTTTATTATTTAGAATTATAGTTATTAGTGTTTCCATATCATTAGATATAGTCATGGATAATAGAATACATATACTAGCAACAGATCAGATTTCAACAAGTAGGTAGATTACTGTTGTAGTTTCAACCAAATTCCCAATAGTATAATGCACACACAAGAGAAATTAGAGTCTAGTCCATAGTACTAAGTAACCACTAGTGTAGGTTTTATTTAGTACAAAATTCCCTAAACTGCATAGGAATACCAACAATTACATAGATTGTCAGTTTACATAAATATATAGTTTTGGTTTAGACTTATTTAGGGAGTAACCATTCGCTCCATAGAATATATTTATGTAATAGATAGATAATTTGGTTTAGGCTTATTTAGGCAGTAACCGTCCGCTGCTTAGAATACACATATGTAATAGATAGGTAGTTTGGTTTTGGCTTATTTAGGCAGTAACCGACCGCTGCTTATAGTATACATAAGTGATAGATAGATAGTTTGGTTTAGGCTTATTTAGGCAGTAACCGTCCGCTGCTTAGAGTATACATAAGTGATAGATAGGTGATTTGGTTTAGGCTTATTTAGGCAGTAACCATCCGCTGCTTAGAGTATACATAAGTGATAGATAGGTGATTTGGTTTAGGCTTATTTAGGCAGTAACCATCCGCTGCTGTAAGGGCTTGTTTATAGAGTTACACCGCTCTTTAGAATTTTATAAATAGTACATATATGTAGATAGGTTAGTAGTATTAGGTTGCTTAGGGTTACCAATGGTGTAGGGCCAATTGATAAAGCAAACCCACTGATCAATGGGGTAGGCCATCATGATCATTACAACTAGGCTGTTAGGCCGATAGTTATGGAAGGTAGGTGAATAATGGGGTAGAGCCATCATTCGTTTTTAAACTATGGTTGTAGACCAATAGTTATAGAGGGTAGGTGATAAATGGGGTAGGGCCATTATCAATTACAACTGTGGCTGTAGGGCCAATAGTTAAAGAAAGAAGCATAAGATGGATGGGGTAGGCCATCATCCTATAGAACCGTTTGGATTTTCCAAATAGTTGAAGTGTAGATATTATATAATTGTTGGTTATAATAGGTAGGTAGGTAGTTGTAGTGGGTGTGTGCAACTTGTAGTAGTTTATAGGGCAGGATTGGTTTAGTTAGTGGTGGTAGGTTAGTAGGTTAGAATGTTAGTTTAGTAGTGGTAGATTAGTATGTTAGTGGGGTTTGATCTGTTGTTTCATTACTGGTAGTCAGTTGTTTAATTGATTGCATAGGTTTAGTTGATATTGAATTTAGTTTAGTTTTATAAGTAATTGTTGTTGTTGTGTATTTTATTATTTTGACAACAATCCAGTATTAGTGTTGGATATAGTTTTGATTTGTATGTATGAATGTATGTATATAGATAGGAAACAGTAGTAGGTATTTTTGGTTATAGTTCATACAATGTTTAGGCATAAGTTAAATTTTTTGGTTATGTGTAGGTAGTTTTTTATTTTATTTATTAATATTTTATAGCAATTGTGCCAATTATGTTATTAGGCAATTGATTGTTTCCATGTAGTAGTAGTATTGCAACACTGTATATTGTTATAGTTTGTCAGTGAAGTGAGTAAATAAGTTGTTGTTAATTATGTAGGTAGACTAGGAAACAATTCAAGTTCAAGTTCAGTTTATTTTAACCAGCCATTGAATGTATTGTAGTATTAATTGGGTAGGTAGTGTTATTTTATTGTAGTAAGTAGTAATTAATTTAGCTAATAGTGATTGGACAAACAGTAGTAGTTAGCAATGAAGTTTATTTTATTTGGTAGTTTATTTATAGTGATAGCTGTCCTTAGTGTTTAATTTTGGCCACAGTAGTTATATATTTATGTTGATTTTTATTTGTGAGCCAGTAGATAAGTTATGTAGATTGTAATTATGGAGTTATATTGCATTTAAAAGATGTATGAAGGTTTATCAAGATTGAGTTCTGCAAAGTTAGAAGTTAGGTTAGGTTATTATTTTTATAATCACAATGTTTGTAAGTAGTTGATTTTATCACTGATTTAGGTTAATTATGGTTTGACAGCTATCCATAGTTGATTTTAGAAGTCACAAGTCACTTTTTAGAAAAATATGCACTTCACCGCTGCCAGCACAGAGATAAAAGTTTTTTTAAAATTAAATTACACAAGAGTTACACATCAGGTGAGTTCCCATTATGTACAGAAGTAGTAGATACACATAATTAGTAGACACAATAGGTTATACAATAGCTAGAAGAACTTAAAACTATACCGCTACGATGTGTAGCGAGGAAAGTGAGTGCGAGGGCTCAGTCAGGTCAGCGTGTTGGGTTTGGTAGGTAGTTTTAGAGTTGGGCGCCACTGTAGCAGCTAGGGCTGCACAGGGTAGGCTGCGCAGGCTGCCAAGAGATAGGTAGGTAGTTAGGTAGATATAATAGAAACAGCTTGACAAGTTTATACATATAATTAGATTAGATAGATAGTAACACGGCTAGGTCGCGGGTCAGGTCCTGTACACTGAATCTGGGCACTCGCACTTATAGATAGATAGGAAGGGTACCGTCCTTGGCAGCACGTGGTAGACGTGGTGGCCTGTCAGCACAGGCTCCGCAGTAGTAGGGCGGACGGCCCTCGTAGGACGCCAGGTGGTGAGCGTCGGTAGATGGTGGAGACGTGGCCTGTTAAGCACAGGCTTCCGGCGGTAGGCCGTAGGTAGGCGTGCAGTACTGCTACGCCTCAGGTTGAGGTAGCCGGCAGGAACGGGTAAGGGGTCCTGCCCTCAACCCGTATGGTGAACCCCTAGATTCGGGGCACATAGTAGATTATAGGTTAGCTGTCAACGGTACAGCGAACGGAAGTCAAATGACCAGATGAATGCCAGAATGCCAGATTCAGTATGTTATAATGTACTCTGTGGCCAAGAGCTATACTGAGACAGATCGTGTAGTGACATGTGTTTTAGTGTTGTGATTAGTAACTTACTAAATATCATTATAGCAACACTCGACTATTCAGTTGCACAACGTTACAGTTAACAGTCTGTTATATCTAACAGAGTATGGCGAAATTGATTCTAAGACTCAATTTCACCATACTCTGTTTCGTGTGTTGTCGATCTCTTCTCTATGTTTCATCGTTGGTGCGTTTCGAGGAATACTTTTGGTGCGTTTCAAGGAATACTTTTGGTGCGCTTCATTTGGTGCGTTTTAAAGTTGGTGCGCTTCGAGGAATACCCCTTTTATTTTATGTTTCGCAATTGACTTAATTTTATCGTGGATCACTGCAGTTAAATATTTGTTCTTATAATCTATCCACATAATATCCACATTATTTATCTATGAATATGGTATCTAGAAAGTATAGGAACCTTTAGAAAAGTTAGAACTTGCTCGTAAAGTGGATCTTATTTAACCGCTTTTAGGTTCATAATGCAGTGTATTATAGACACGTGCTTTTTTCTTTACATAATCGCACTAGTGCGGTAATGTGCGCCATAGATAACTATTTACTAGTCGGAGTAATGACATGGCAATCTGGCAGTATGGAATTAGTAAGTACTATCAAGGCACGACATGTCTTTCTTATTGCGACTTAAATAGTGTGACAAAGTAAACAGGTTTTTGGAACGAAGTTCTTTAACGCGGGCTCATTCTTGCGTCTGTCTTTTTCTAATTCGATAGAGAGAGAAAGAGAAAGTGTGAATTTCGTCAAAATGGAAATCTATGATGGCGGCTGCGAAAATTTTCTCATTTTTCGTTATGGGTATCGTTTTCGTGTTGTCGATGGTTCTAAAGCCGATAGTGAGGTGAAAATGGAAATCCAAGATGGCGGCTCCGAAATTTTTCTCATTTTTCGTCATGGGTGTCGTTTTCGTAGGTTTCGATGGTTCTAAGGCTGATAGTGAGGTCAAAATGGAAATCCGAGATGGCGCTTCATGGGTAATGCCCAATACAGCACACTCGTATCATAATGTACTATTACTTACAACCACATGATTAAGAATAACTTATTCTATTTGTTAGTAGGTATTATGGCTGTCTCTATTACGATATTTGACAAAGCCTCTCAGCCAGCAGTTCTACACCAACCCAGCAAAAGAAAACGTATAACAGTAAACAGAACATAACTTAGATGTTATTATTGTGACGTAACGAGCCGACCAGCCTCTTGTAACTCGGCGGATAGCATCAAAACAAGTAGTCAATCGAGTTGATCTGAGCCATGAGCCCCACTTGCGGCCCACAGGGGGCTCAGAGGGGCTCGCTACACATATTTTATGGCTAGTGTAAGTGTTATTTGTAAGCAATAACCGTTTGGGAGGCAGTTGTCAACATCGACACCACAGAGAAGGGAGCTACAGAAGGCCAAAAGTACACGCCAGCAAAAGAAATGATCGGAAAACAAAACGAATGTTCACGAAGTGACTGCGACAACGTATCGTCAGGGTCAGGAAGGGCTCGGGTTCAGGGTATGTCGTTATATTAATTAAGTAGAATTAGGCAATTAATTGGTAAGCAAATTGACAATCAACCTAAATTGTCCGAATATTCAACTCATTTTGACAGTTGTAAGTAATCGCTATAAAACGGCAAATTGCCGTAGGATGATCATTGGCTTAACCGCTTGACTGTTACTAATGAGACACAATAAAATTTTAATTGTTATCGAGCTGCATCAGTCAATCTACCTATTAATTTCCCTGGCTGTATAATCGATTTGCAAACAAACTAGTCACTGTGCAAAAGTGGGAAGTATTTTATTGCGCGTCCAGTATGGGCAGTATGATGATATTTACTTACCGCTTATTTAATGCGGATACTTTTGTATGGTGTGGATCTTCTGTAACTTATACTGGTGTATAAGTTAGGCCGTAGTAAATAGAGTGCGGTAGAAGATGGCGCATATTCCCTGATTTACATAGGTCCGGGCCGGGAGCGACTGAGCGAGTCGGTCGAGGACTGACTACGACAGAATGTGTTGTCAAACGGTCGGGTCACATGTATGTTACGATAACGTCTGTTCACTCGACTTCCTAATCCTATAAATACCTACATTATATTTTTAGGGCTACCAGTCGTTTGCTTTTCACGTTAGAAAACAACACTAACAATACCGACTGTCACCTTTAACTTTGTGAACACAGTGTATTACAATATTACAATTAAATGAAAGAAAATTTAAAACTCATGTAAAAAGTACACTTTGTAAACAAGCATATTACAGATTAGAGATAAATCCAAGATAAGAATGCTTGGAAACATGCTGGTCCTGCTCCATAGAACAATTTAGAGTCTAAAAAAAATCAAACTGGTTGCTTACTTAATTGTATTTATTTTTCATTATATGACATTGATTTCATTATAATATTGACAGGATTTTACATCCTGTGATTAGTTCCTCACACACTGACTTATTAATTGTAAATTTTTAGTAGATTCGTCTATTTTTACAATGTTTGTGAATATATGTGAACACCATGTATCTACCACATAATTAATGTATCTGTCGTTTGCTCCAATTTAAATCATTTTTACTGTATACAGTAATTTTATTCTAGGTGCATCGTCTTCACATATTATAATTATATAAATAATGTACTTATACAAAATATTGTAAAACATTTTAAAAGAGTAACGGTGGAGTTTCTTGCCCATTCTTCTCCATACGAAAACTACATTTTGGAAGGGGCGGTAGAATCAATAATATATAACAACTATAATTTGTAAATTTTGACGTTCAAAAGTGCATTCAAAGGCCTATTTGAAATAAATGCTTTGACTTTGACTTTGACTTTGACTTTGACAGTGGGTCGCACTTACTTTTATTTTTATCCTATAAGTACTTTTCTCAATATGGTGAACTGTAAAGCTTTTTTTTTTAACCGACTTTGAAAAGGAGGAGGTTCTCAATTCGACTGTATGTTGTCAATTGTGGACCGATTTTTAAAATTGTTGTTGTTTTTAGTTTGAAAGGGTACCTATGCTCCTGAGGTGGTCCAATATAAATTTTATTAATTTTGCTTGGATAGTTTTTGAATTAGATTCCAGAATATGTATTTTTCCCACTTAGTTTATATGGATGATAATTATGATGATAAGTTCTTGTCACTGTTATTTACATAGTAGGTAGTGGTCATAGATATAAGAAAATTTCTATGGTAGTGGTATTCGCATTTGTGTGGGTAGGTATCAACCACAAGTACACCGACTTCCGAAATTGAAGATATTTTTGACTTTGTAGTGTCTTTTTTAGAAGTCGTTCTATTTTTGTAAAAAGTTTTTATCCTTATCCTTATCCTTATCCTTACATATTATAAAACAAAGTCGCCCGCCGCGTCTGTCTGTCTGTCTGTCTGTCTGAACGCGATAAACTCAAAAACTGCCGAACGGATTTTCAAACGGTTTTCACCATTGGACGGAGTGATTCACGTGGAAGGTTTTAGTGTATAATTCATTAAGGTTTTGTGTAAATTGGCTGAAATATGACGATTATTGTTGAAGATGTCGGAAAAAATCATGCCGACTGGGAGCTTTACTGGCGTGCGCTGCGTAAATCGTGAGAGATAAATCAAATTTATGTTCTAGAGTATTGTATATCTTAAAAATTGCAACAAAAAAGTCCGCGATGGCATATGTCTATCTTTTAAGGGTGACCCACAATAACCATTTTTATCTTTCAAAATTGTATAAAATTTTCATTGTTATTTCCGAAGCTATTTTGACCGGTATCTTATTAATCCTTATCCAATTAAATAGGTTATTTAAATTGGGCATTCAATTTCATTTAAATGAATAGTTTAAGAGATATCACAGTTTCAAAATTACGCGTAACAAAATAATTATGGTTGATCACGCGGGAGCTGTAGTAGCCTACCACTGCGTCCGCTGAAAGTTAGTCAATGATCTTTTCCTTGGCTATTAGGTATTCCCGGTAGAACGTTCCCATGGGATATTTTGCGACATCCACGTGGGCGAAGCCGCGGGTAAAAGCTAGTTAGAGATAATAATGGCTTTAAACCGAATATTAACACACATTTTAATGTCCCTAGCGAGTCCTAGAGGTCGTTCTACTCCCAGAAAATTCTCAAGGATGTATAAAATGCACTTTCTCTGTGTCAATTCTTTCGGGAAATTTTATATGTAAGTACGTTCGGGAATGAAGCTGAACATTCTGCAGTTTATCTTTCTAGGGGAATACAGGCATCACAGTTATGACTAGGTATAACTCACTCTTGCAAAAATCCGCGGTTTTATACCTTGCACATGACGCTCTCACCCTTTTAGCCAGGTGTCGGCCGATAGTTGGTAGTAATGTGCCGGGCCTGAGTCGGGTGACCGCGTTTGACCGACCGCCATAAAACACATCCCTTAGAAATGAACAAGCTCGTAAAACAACAGTTTTGAGCCTAGTTACAGATAGACAACAACATCTTGAAAACATGAATTTACCTGTACCTGACAAAGCACTATCATTTATTTTGTACTTACGTAATTTACCTATAAATTATTTATTAAGTATTATTTATTGGAATCGAGTAGGTAGATTTCACAGTTTGTTAGCTTCAGACATATTTCCAACCAAGTAGAAAGGGACTATAAAGTTAGACTCATCGAGCTCAAAGTAAATGATTAAAATCACGAATTATGTAGGTTATGTACATGTACTACAAACGAAACATGCAGCTGTAACACACTGGCTCCTACATAAAACGTGCAGAACTCAAAAATTCTAACAAGCGCAGCGTTTCCCTTAGATTCGACTTCACAGCATTTTACAAGAATAAAAAGTGAAGCAAAAAGAACGAAGTGTGTGTTCTGAAAGAAATTGTCGGAACTAACTAACGAGTTCCAGACTTCCAGAGCTTTGAATGTTAGGTGTGAAAATACGCTCCAACACTGCACTGTTTCAAATTCGGGAGGATGTTATACATTCAGAAGTATCTAGCTGACGACAACCCTGTGTTCATAATATGTTAACATCGGTTTTATTTTTAAGGACGGTAAAAAAAGATTAACATTGTAATATTAAGCTATTAATAAAAATACTTAGGTACTTACATAGAATTGTCTAGTCAGGCAAAAGCCCTATTAATGGGACAACTCTGTCTGTTGCTGTGACATACAGCGGATTGAATTATATTCTCTCCCTAAACATAAACTTTCTCCCTCACCTACTACGGCTGCTCAAAGTTGTACTTCAAAAGTAAAAGTATTAGATTGTCAGATTGCTCTCAACTCTCTTTCTGCGCCGCGCAGCAATTAGCGCCAACAATCTACGGAGTGACTTACAAAAAGTCTTGGTTGGCGAGCACCCGAGCACCCCAACACCTGTGTACCGTGTATTTCCATTATCCTATCTGGGTGTTCACAAAAACCCCAGCTCAGGGGGGCAGGGGGAGGGAGGGCAGTCTGTGTATGGCAGCTACGTAATGCGGTTTTTGCTCCGCGCTTCGAAACAGCCCCGGTATACTCGGTTATTGTTCAGCTTGCCGACGATGTAAATAACGTTAAACCTACTGTGAAATTGTCTGATAATAATTTGTAAAACTTTAAGTAGGGTTCAAGCTTACAAGAACCGATTATTTTAAATAATTGGTCATTGGTTGAGGATTCCGGGAGAAGCTCGCTTCCACCTTCGGCCTGATCATCACTTACCATCAGGTGAGATACAGGCCAAGAGCTTCACCGTTCTACGTATGTAAAAAAAACAACTGCTTAACACTTTTACAGAACCATAGCGTTTTTTATAGCCAATATTTGATCGTATAAATAGAAAAGCCTTAAAACAAATAATAGTTCTGTAACGGCGAACCATCAGTCAATTCCACAAAACCGTTTTGTTTACATTGTAGAAAGAGAAACAATAAAACTGGCCGGACATTGTTCCAACAACGCTGCGGGAATTTTTAACACTGGCATGTTATTTCGTGTGCATATTATTGTTGTATGCTGACATGCGTTTCAGAAGCAGTGGCCAACTGACCATGATGTGGAAGCTCTCGGGTTGGATAAGCGACTGGTTCTAATATTTTTGATTTAACCTTCTAGGTGGCCCTTTTTAACTAAGCGAAACATGCTTGTCATATCTAGATGACACTGTAACTGTTATGGAAAGTCCAAGTAGATTCAGCCAACCTTGAAATAGGTTCACTGTCTGTTTTAAACCTCAATCATTTTAATTATGACCTATTTTCCTCGTCGTCTTCCTAACCTCGGGTTTTATCGATTCATTTTAACGTTCCATTACTTGTCCTAAGTCCGGGGTCATACAGTTATGTCCATGTGCGAGCTGGTCGTTACCTCGAGGCTCCTGCTAGTGGCCAGGATTGGGCACCTGTCCAAGATGGCGGCAGTTCGTTTCGCGCCCGTCGTTTGGCTCGGCTCAGCGAAGTCACTGCAAGCCTGGAGATTGCCGCAGCGATCCATTTCCTTTGAACCAATGATAACTTTTATTGAAATGGCACGGAAACTGTTAAGTATCTTCCGGGTGATATTTCCTTCTGTTTGAGCCAAAGTTGTATGAAAAGTGCATTGGATATTCTGCACTTTTACCTACAACTTATAACGTTTAGTATAGTGGGTTATCTGATAAGCCAGAAAATAAGTTTTGAAGAAAAGAACCCTATTTCTAAGTTTGACTAGAATGTTACTAAGTATAATAATACTCCATTTGAAATAAGAATTAGACATTTAACTAAACCTTTTTTACAGTCCGTTCAACCAATTTTGACTTCTATTGCGTTGGTGATATGACAAATGGCAGCTGCAGCTGGTATTGTAAGTACTGCCATCCTTAGGTCTACGGTATAGAAGTCAGAATCGGTTGAACGGACTGTGTAAAAAAGGTTTGTTTTAAATGTCTAATCTTTTTTCTAATGGATTATAGCACAGACATATAAAGAGTAGCAGACCAAACATTCGCTAAAAATTGCGTAGCCATTACGCACACATAGGGATAGTTGTCAATACAGGGCCGGCCTAGGGCTGGTTGCCGGTATTATGTAACGATATTGAAACAACCAATAGGTACTTACTAAAATTCGCAACAATCGATACTCCCTGGGTATAAGAAGTGTAGATTACTTATCAATAAAGTCAATCAAACAATGATTAGATTATTACCTGCCGAATAAAATTTCAAAATTATGTGAATAACCTATTTATGTACACCTATATCACACACATGTGTGATATAGGTTCATGTCATCCATCACACAGACACAAGGTAACATAATTAATTTTATAATTTATTATAATAGCATCTGTGTTTACACTGAAAATCTGCACTGCAGTATTCTGGAACTATGTCACCAAAACAATTAATAAAAAAATCGTAGAGTAACTTGAGGCTGTTTGATAATTCAATGGTAAATATTTTACAAAAAAAAATTCGTCTTTGTTGCCAAATCCGTCCCTGACTATCTAACGCAGTTGAAACTTAGAACGCGATGCAGAAGATGCTGCTTGTCAATATGGCGGCGCGGGATAGACAAGCTACGCGTCAAATTTTGTCTATGTGTGAGTCAGTATGACAACAGGTGACAGAACGAGATAGAATTTACGGCTTGTCTATTAGCAAAAAAAGGATAAAGAATCATATTCATCTGTATAAATATAACTATGGATTTATGTTTGGTCTGCTACTCTTTATATGTCTGTGGATTATAGGTAGTAGTAATCATAGCATAGAACACTTTCATATCAGTAGAAGAGAAGTAGGCTAATGACTAATGATGGACATTTACGAGTATGTTGCATATTCTTGCATACCCTGAAAACTAGATTTTGCGGAATATCATTAGGTATTGAGAAAAACGGTGGCCCAGTGGTATTGGCCCCGACTTACGAGTTGTAGGTTGTGGGTTCGAACTCAAGCAGACGCTTTACTTTGTGTAAATAATTTCATCACCACTGCTCTCCAAACGGTGAAGGAAAACATCGTGCGGAAACCGGCATGTCTTAGAACCAAAAGTTCGAAGACAAGTGACATCTACCAACCCGCACTGGGCCCGCGTGGTAGATTAAGGCCCACTCCCTCTCACAGAGAGGAGGCCTGTGTCCCAGCAGTGGGAACATTACTAGGCTGATTATGTTATGTATGTATGAGTTTGTATGTTACGGTTTCACGCTAAAACGGGTAAACAGATTTGGATGAAATTTAGCACATGGGAAACCATGACCTGGCTTAGGATAACGCGCATAGTAACGTATTCCCTCTAACGGTTAAATCCTTAGATTTTACTGACTTTTTTTTTTTTTTTTTGGGTGGGAAATCATCAAATGACTTCTCCCGCTCTGGGCGGAGCGGAAGGGCGTGTCAGACTTTTACTGACTAAAACCCACCCGTGTTCCTTCCCTTGCCTAGACCAGGGCCACGGTTTCCCCTAAGGACTTATCCGCAACCCCAGTGGTAGGCATCGGTCCTGACGGACCCCTTCAGCTTCGCTGACAACTCTTTGAGGCGCGCGTGGAACACTACGCGCCGTCGACCCGGGCAGATTTTACTGACTAAGGTCTAACGTCTGAACTTGATAAAACGTTTTTTCGGACTATACATACCTACAACATTCATTATCAGTCGACCCTGCGATCTCCAGCGTACCAACCTAAACGATTACCTCCAGTGAGTTCGTCGGCAATCTCCCCAACTTACCTACCGAACGACTTTCTCTGAGAGTAATTGCCACCATATTAATTCAGTCCCATCGGTATAATTCCTGCGCTGCCTCTCACGACTCCCGGGGGCTCAGGGGGTTGATCTTCACTCTAATTTATATTCCCGTTGTTTTTCCACTGCTTCTGTCAAACTAACTTACTGCTGTCATTATTTTCCTCACGTCGGATTTAAAACCGCGACGATAAGGTGGTTTGGAGACGAATAAAGTTTATCTCGACTCAACATTAGCTGCAGCTTCACTACTTGCTTGAGACTAGCTAGACTAAAGGTCTTATGTAATGCTACTGTTAAAAGTATAATACTTACCCTTTTCACTTTTTTTTTTTAAACTACAGGATTACCAGTACCTACTCTTTTAATTTGCATGATATATTTGCCTTCACAGGGTGTCCCGAAGCCGTTCGAGCGGGTAGTTCGCGCCAACATCGGAGACTGCCACGCCCTGGAGCAGAAACCCATCACCTTCATCAGACAGGTCAGTCTACTCAGCTTAGCATTATCTTTTAGCTGAGTGAAGAGAAACTTTGTACACGTAAACACTTAGCAAAATAATCATGCGACATTCTCGTAGAGTATTGGTGTAGTTGTTCAAATGAAATACAGTTTACATAAAAACGTTGTTACAAATAAATCAACCGACTTCCAAAAAACACTACAAAGTGCCAAACTGCCAAAATATCAAAGTCCTTTCTAGCCATATGACTGTGTGACAGATGATATCATCTGTCACAGTCCACCCATCGATAAGCACACGTATAATTTCAATCAATATTTTAGGAGAACATTGTTGTTAGTGGTGGTATACACATTTTTGTCCTTGACTGCACACAGTGAGTGGGTGGAATAAATACATGTTGAGCGAGTATTTACGGTGTGAACGCATTCTTATCGGAAATAGAAAGGGTTCCGCATGTAGATGCGATGGGATCGGAATTCGGAGATAATGATCATATTAGCATAGCGGATATGGGAGGCGGTTTGTGCACAAAAGGGATCAGAATGAGATACGGGGTTTTACTAAACTAAAACTAAGAAAGAAAAAGGGTAAAAGATAATTTGTAATAGAGATGGTTCTAAGACGAGTTCTCAAGTGGGCATCGGCAACCGTAGAGTGCGACCAAGCAGAGAATCAAATGTTGTACCGCAAATTGGGAAAGGCGTGAGTACCTCTGTATATCCAGCATATGAGGATGACCACCGTACCCAAACGGAAGAAACGAAACTCAAACTTACAGATAGTACAAACATGTCTACAGCACGATGTCAGCAATGAAGAAAATTAACCGCCTTTGTGGTCTAGTGGTTTAACCACCTGTCTCAGACCCAGAGGTCCCGGGTTCGATTCCCAGTGGGAGCAAAATTTTCTGCTCGGTTTGGTTGGTGGTAGGGCTTGTTCTAATTCCACCTGGTTAGGTTAGGTTAGCTACCACCATCTTATCTAAGTCTATCGCCATAACAACAATGTTAACAGCATTGTTGTGTTTCGGCAGTTAGAGATAAGATAGCCAGTTCCTCCGTGGTTGAGGATTCCGGGTGAAGCTCGCTTCCACCTTCGGCCTGTTCAGCACTTACCATCAGGTGAGATGCAGGCCAAGAGCTTCCCCGACGTGAGCAAAAAATAAAACACTATGAAAGAGATAAGACATGTCTATTCTTCGTAGAGTAGAGTTAGGAGTGGTCCAGGTCGTGCTGCGCGTGCAGCGGTGGACTGCGACACGCTGTAAGATTGATTGATTGATGATTTGATGCATCCAACTTACCTTCTCAGCTTTGGCCAGAAGACGTCTTCTTTCTTAGTTTGTGTTAGTAAATAAACATTATCTGTTTCTACTAGGTGCTCGCTCTGGCGGCATGCCCCGAGCTGGCCAGTTCAGCAGACGTGCCGGACGATGTGCGACAGAGAGCGAAGGAGATACTGGATGACTGCACGTGAGTACATAGCATAATTTGATACAATAGGCCCAGGTAGGATGCCGAATGATACTTCGACTTCGAGTTAGATAGTATTAATAATATAAATTATGTAATTATGTGTATTTTTATCCGACTACGGTGGAGGGTTATGATTTCGATCGGTATTTATGTGGGTATGTATGCTCATCTGTTCCCTTTAATCTACTAAACTACTCATCATAATTTGACAAATGCGGTATCGTTGGAAATGGTAACAAAACCAGGTTTTGTGCTCCGTGGTTCGAAGAGTGACGTCACATTAAATTGAATATGGCGCCTTGTAGATGACTTAAAATCAAGAAATAAAAAATAAAAAACCAACATGGCATCATCAATATGATGCCATGTTGGTTAACAAATGAAAGATCTTGACGAGCACATTACAAATATGTATTAGTAAATAAATATGTTCAAATTGAATGAGACTGCTACGTACGGCGCGGCTGTAAAATTAATACCTATTATACAATAAAACTCCATTTAAAAAAAATAGCGGCTTTGTAAATAATTTATCACAAAATGGGTCAGCATTTCCTATCTGACTACTCTGAGAAGAAACTTCTCAGAGTAGTCAGATAGGAAATGCCGACCTCATCTAATTTAAAAAATATAATTATGATTGACGTGTAAAACTGTTTATACAGGCCAGGCCTACTTATAGAAATAAAATCATTTATTTATTTCACCCCAAAATAATTTAAATAAAAACTAAGTTCAAAAACTAAAACCCGACTACTGAAAAATCACGGTCTAAAAAGTATGAAACAAGAAAATATTTTTGTCTGAAATCAAGACAGGTATAAAAATGGTGACGCTTCCAGCGAATCTATGCGAAACAAACGCGGAACCGCAAAAAACCGGCGGACTGCGCGCGGAGGTGTAACCGGTTTCCCAGAAGATCCGCGAAATCACGCGAGAAAGAGATAAAATAATAATCAAATCTGTACGATAGAGCAGGCAGTTTCGCTTTTCCTACAACGGACACGTCATGGCGAAACTATTGCGTTTCCGCTGCTACGGTTTCGCGGCGCACATGTGCCAGCGGCGTCAGAGTAAAGCCATCGTCGCATGCCATTATAATTTTGTAGGTGTACATACATGCGACTACGGCTTTACTTTGACCATTTTTGTGTTTAATCGCAGTGCGGACTAAGCTTTAGTCCCGCACTAGTCCCGCACCAGTTATGAGTAACACGTCCCCTAATGATTTTCTAATTACATAATATACAGATCATTAGCCAAACTACATATTCCTCCCGACACATCGCTGTGGTAATACCCGCTACCTGCGCTGATTGATTCCAACTGATTCCAATGATTGATTGATTGACATCCGTATTCGATTTAGATTGATTCGCTCGACGTTTATAGCAGCCGGTCGCATTAGCGTTTCAAATCCAATTGATATTGTTGCTCAAATAACAGACAGCTGGACGCGAAATTATATTGTTTCTCATTGGATTATGTGAAATGGAATCTGTGAAAAGGTTGTACGTTTTCATTCATTTTAATACTCTTAATCTATTTTTTTCATTGTTTTGTCCTGTTTGTGAGAACGAATTGGTCATGTTTTCACATTGCGGGATTAAAATTTAATTTGAATGATGAGTTTCTGCTTTAGCACTGAAATAATTGAATAGTTTATTGTATCTGTGTTGTTGTCTTGCACAGTAGATAGAGTTAAATTACTACACCCTACTAGGTAGGAAAGATCCCCTTTTTTATTCCCCTCTTTTTTTACGAACCTAATGTAAATTTTTTATTTATATCTAAACAAGTTTTAATTGTTTGGCAAATTCCCTCTGCACATGTGGCTTCCCTGGTACCTCATTAACGGCATAACTATATAAATTACCATGATTATTTTATTTTATCTTGCATACTTTCTTAACATAATCCTTTTATTATTTGACATTATATAACTTCAATATATCGTTTTTTTTTTTCATTTGTATTTTGTTACAGCTGTAGCTACAATCATGCATTTGGTTTAAATAGATTTTTATTATTTTATTTATCTTTTATATGGGTAGATTCTTTTCCTCTAGATTTTGTGAATGTGAGAACCTTGTAGGCTTAACAGACTGTATATCTGTGGTCCATTTTCTATTTTGCTAAGTATCTGGTACTTTTTGATAGGCCTACACTGTCCTCTCATACCTATTATCACTGTAATAAAAAAAAATCCTTTGTAAAAACCATTTATTTTTAAAAGAGTAACCGTGGAGTTTCTTGCCGGCTCTTCTCCATAGGAAACGACCATTTGGAACAGTGCACCTAGCTTCTGACGTTTCATAAGTGCCCTTGTTGGTTTATGTGAAATAAAATATTTTGAATTTGTATTAGAATTTGTATAATTTAGAAGCATTTATGAAGCATAATTTATTGTGTTAACATAATGTATGTTGACTTGAAAGAGCATGGCAGTTATATACTGTGTATGTCATGCTCACTTAAATGTCTCGCTGATGGTGGCGCGTGTTTTGTATCATTCGATTCCCTAAAAAATGGTTGATGATCTTCAAATGCGTCATATTCGTGAACGAGCGACATCTCTTACCTGCCAGGGCTTATTATATTATTATTCTAATATTTTAAATTATTTTTTTCGCAAATAATTACATTTCTAAGGGTGCTTCAAAACAATAATAATGTACCCATGATTTTGTAATAATATCTTGATTCAAAAGAGTGTCCTTGGAGTTTGTTGCCCGTTCTTCTCCATAGAGATCTATGTTTTGGATTGGGCGACTAGCTTCAACTTTCTGACTAACTGACAGTTCAAGAGTATCTGTAAATGTTCTAATTTAAATAAATGCTTTGAGTTCGGGTTTGAAGATAAGATAGACCACAGACATGTAAATGTAGCAGTACTGGGTCCCTACACTGCTGAACAACCTGGAGCTTTGTTACAGTTTGAGGGATTCTTCTTCTTGTAATTGCATCCTCTAATTATTCTAATACATAATTTGGAAATAGTATTGTACCTATGGAGATTATAAATATTAATGAAATGTCATCGCTACATGAATCAATGCCCTGTCTAAATAATATAAAGTATTAATAAAGTAGTAAGTGAGTCGGTATCTATTAACTATGTGAAACGGACGTTTATTAGACCCTCGTCACCTGGATGTGACGTCATTATGTCAGCGGCGCTTCATTAATGAACACGCTTGATATCTACAGACGGAACCGGATTAGTGGAAGTGATATTGACAGTGATTGCTACGGCAGGATATGATTTCCAGGTACTACTAAATACACCGAAAGTAAGACCACCACCTGAATGACCAAGCTCTAGTCTACGATCGGCCCTTCAAGCCTAAAAAGGTTGATCATATAATTTTAATAACAGTATTCCCTACACTAGGTAGTCAAGGCTTGATAGGTTACTTTTCGTGAGGCAATCCTCGCGACGCGACGTCTCAATAGACGTCAATATTGCAATCATAATTGCGTCTAATAGCAGTAAAGATTTACTGGATGATGAATACGATGCCAGAGAAGGCACACATTTACACATTTGTGCTAGTTCGCACAATGACTAGGTACCTAAAAAAAATGTATTTTTTTCACCATTCAAATTTCAAATTCAAATTCAAATTCAAAAGTCATTTATTCAAATTAGGCTGAGAATCAGCACTTTTCGAACGTCAAAATTACATAAGACAGTCCCCCAAAAACGCCCGCCCTTCACCACTTCCTAGTGCCTTTGCTGGAGAGAAGAAGTGGCGCAACAAACTCCCCAGCAGCACAGCTGTCTGTTCAGTTAGAAAAAATAACTTGATTCTATACAATAGTATGCAAATAATTTACATTACTCAACACAAAACATTCAATAAAATATATGCCATAATGACAGCTAGCACGCGCCAATGTACCAACAAAAAAAAAAAAAAATATCGAAATCTAAACTCAAGCAAAAATAAAAACTAAAAACGTAAACAGAACTTAATACCCGAATTATAAAGCCTCCAGGCATAAAGGGCGTGCCCGCTTACATATAGCTAATAAAGCTGTAACTCGAAGTCACATAATTAGATATGATAAACTAGGACCATTGAAGTAAAAATAAATCAAAAATAGATCAACAGTTAGTCAAGAATAATATATAATCTACTGTCGAGGTCGCTAGCTAATCACATATTGCATTACAACTCATACGAAAACATTGTAATGAGTAGATCATGTCAACAATAAATAAAAATAAAAAAAATTGTATAATAAAGTCAAATAAATTAAACATTCTATAAACATATAACCTGTCAGTAGGTAAGCTAAAACTGGAGAAAGAACATAAACATTGTCTTGAGTTAATCACAGCGACCAACTATTTTTATCGCTTAAGTAGTCATTGATAGAATAGTATGCCTTTGAACAAAGGTTGGATTTTACTTTAGCTTTAAACGCATTAAAAGGCAAATCTAGCAGAGAAGTGGGTAGCTTGTTATAAAAGGTTATACCAAGCCCAACAAATGAGTTATGAACCTTATGAAGCCGGTGAAAAGGAGCTCGTAATTTGTCTTTATTTCTGGTGTTGATATTGTGGATATCACTGTTTTTAGTGTATACGTGTATATTTTGCCTAATATATAAGATATTGGCGAAGATGAATTGTGATGCCACTGTAAGAATACCAATATCTTTAAAAAAATCTCTCAGAGAGACTCTGGTACCTAGTTGGTAAATTGCTCGGACAGCTCGTTTTTGAAGAATAAATATATTTTGAATGTCAGCGGCTTTGCCCCACAGCAGAATACCATAGGACATAACGCTATGGAAATAACTAAAATAGACTAATCGAGCTGTGTCAACGTCAGTGTATTGTCTTACTTTCCTGACAGCGTAGGCGGCCGAGCTGAGCCTTCCCGCTAGACTTGAAATATGTGGGCCCCACTGAAGTTTGGCATCTACTGTTATGCCCAGAAAAACTGCCGAGCCCACAGTTTCAAGCACTTCTTTATCTAAGACGATGTTGGGTCCTAGATTTCTAACATTCGGTAAAGCGAACTTTATACATTTCGTTTTCTTGGAGTTGAGAACTAAGTTATTTGTTGTAAACCAATCCGTAACCATTGAGAGTGCACTGTTTACATCGTCAAAATCTTGTCTGTTCCTGTCTACTTTAAAAATAAGAGAGGTATCATCTGCAAACAGTACAACTTCACAGATACCCTTTAAAAAGAATGGTAAGTCATTGATATACACTAAGAACAAGAATGGACCCAGTATTGAGCCTTGAGGTACACCTAACTGAACTGGTAACCCGGAAGATTTCACACCATTAATATCTAACATTCACTCCTTGTTTCCAGCAAGGGTTCAGTAGGCGCCTACTCCCCATCGCCCGGCCTCAGGATCGTCCGCACTCGCGTGGCTCAGTACATGGAGGCTCGTGACGGAGTGCCGGCCAGCCCTGATGACGTGTACCTGGGCTCAGGGGCTTCTGACGTCATCAAGGCCGTGCTCACCATGCTGGTTGAGGATGTGGACGGGAAACCTCCTGGTATGTTGGTCGAAGGAGTTTGATGTTTAGTTACGAAGGTTATCTGCCTCTAGAATTAATGAGCTATTTATTTGCTAGAATATAGGTTATTACATGGTGGCGGGAATATTTAACGTATACACATATAAACATACTATATTCGACGTTTCGGTATTACCTAAGGTCTTTGAGTCTGAGAGTAAAAAGAAAAAGGTCTTTGGTTTAGTGGTTGCAAGACCGGCTGCTGAGCAGAGCGTCCTCGGTGGACTCGATCGCCAGATTGACACAATTGTCATTGGGTTTGTGGCGGCATCTATGTCGCCACATGTGAACTACGCATCAAACTAACGTCACGCAAAATTCTGCATCGCGCAAGCAGAGTTAACCGCGCGACTAGCAACTATACAACGTCCCGACATCAATCGTCGGGCAGTTGCCCTCCAGACATAACACCCGTCTAATCGGAGGATCACTCATCCTCCATAGGAAAGCCCTCCCTTTCCTGTGAACTTCACTGCGTGTTCCTCAAACCTCTATAGGTTTTTCAATTAGGGATTTTTTTTGTAGCTTGACGTCGGAATTAGTTCCCGGTTAAAGCCTTTTGCAGACGCGACACGAACAATACAATTTCTAAGAAAACTTCACGGTATAACAATAACCGGTGTCGCGTCGCACGACTAGTCGCGCTGGTCTGCACAAAGTTTAATGGCAATAGAGTAGCCCAGGTGTGGTGTTTCTGATAAACCTAAATTAATATAATAAAATAGTTTGGAAAATCCAAAAGTGCACGCCTCATACTTATCACTCATTCATCCACCGGGGTTGCGGATAAGTCCTAAGGGGAAACCGTGGCCCTGGTCTAGGTAAGGGAAGGAACACGGGTGGGTTTTAGTCAGTAAAAGTCTGACACGCCCTTCCGCTTCGCCCAGAGCGGGAGAAGTCATTGGATGATTTCCCACCCAAAAAAAAAAAAAAAAAAAAAAAAAAAAAAAAAAAAAAAAAAAAAAAAAAAAAAAAAAAACACTCATTCATAAACGAAAACGAAATTCAAAACATAGTTTAAAAATGAACAATTTATCACTTTTCATGAAGTCGTAATGTCAACGACTGACAAAGATATTTACTTGGCGGTTGCTAGGCAACTTACGGACAAAGGTTGAAAATATTTAGATAAAGATATTATATTTTAGTTAGTATTTTATTAATTATAATAAAACTACTTTGAATAAAAGAGCCATTTTCAATAGGGTTCCTTCTACGGCTGAAACGAATGTATAAAAAAAAAATTGACTCAATTAATTGATTTTATCGCAAGCTACAATGTCTTCAGGGTTCATAAATTGACGGACAGGAATTTATTTTCAACTATTTTTATGCTTCTTCCATTTCTGCTGCATTGAATCCATTGTTAAAAAGTACAGTATTAATCTCCATTTAATCATCTATACAATGGTATATCAATTAAGTAGGTTCTGTGTACTAGCAGGAGTGTAACAATAAAAACAGTTACAGAAATGGGGCAAAAATTATTTTTCGATCGTAGAGCACACTCTAATGCTTCGCATTATGAGTCGTGCAATAATTAGGGATGGCACCTGTGACAACACGTACACGAGTGGGGCATGTTGTGTTTCCCAGAACCTCGACAAAAGCTCGATTTCAATGTATTTGTTGGAAATAAAGCCAATTAATAAAATAAACTAGGTCATAGCGATGATCCACAAAACATGCCACTCTATACAATGCAAAGATAAATGAATGTGCACGTGAGTCCAGTAAAGTTTCCAGTAAACGTGACTCTCTTCAGAAATAAATGACTAGTCTGGTCGTAGTGGTCGTATTTATACGCCATGACACTCTGTTAATACAATACCTTATTGTATTGACACAAGAGGGAACTCATCCTTTGTGGATACTCCAGGGGAACGGTGAAAGGGTATAGAGGTTTATAATACTGAATGTGAGGATAACAAAAGCAATCTATTTTAAAATTAGTATTCCAGAACAGATGTGCGAGCTCTGTAAAACCACAGCGGCATTTTATGTAGGTCTGATTGTGTTGCCTTGCATTATACTCACGGCTACTTTGCAGATATGATTTATTCTCAAACATTTAATATGCTTGGAAATTTGAGCATTATTTTGACAACCTTCTTCGAACAAAATCGATAATGCTGTACTGGTCAGATAAATGTGAACGACCGGCCGGCAATGTTTGTATGAAAATCCATATCAATGTCGTGTTCAGCCGCCGAATAAATTAGGAAAACGCATATCTCTCGTGTTATTTAAAAATAGAACGAACTTTTTACTTTAACACATGGCAACCAAGGAGGTAACTTATCAAAGATTTAATTTAGATTTCGATTTGGCTTGCAAATAGAGCTGTTTCGACAATTCGACCGCTAAGGATGAATAATTTTTATGAAAGCCCATATCTGTCGTGTTATTTAAAAAAAACCGGCCAAGTGCGTGTCGGACCACGCACAATGAAGGGTTCCATAGTGATGATTTTATCCCAAGAACAAACTTAGCATTGTAGTTGAAAAAAATGTTCTCCCATAAGCAATGTACGGGAGAACTTAAATTGTTTTGCAACTGCAAATGTAAGTTGGTCGATTATTACTCGTTGACTTGTAGAACCTTCTTAGCTGTGATAGTTCTCCTTTTAATTTCGTTATACTACTGCCGTGAGTTTTTCCACGTATCCATAAACAACCATTTACTGACTCTAACAAAAAGTTTGCACTTTGAAGACACTGTGAGAACCAAAAAATGCCAAAAATGATTTTCACACACACAATATTTTTGAACGACCTTTCCAACGACACCCCACACCATGAGATAGACGAGAAAAAAAGCATCCCCCCCCGCTTTCCGTGTGGTTACCCTTGAAATTTTTTATTCGTGATTTCATTTTACCACTTTGTCGGCTTGATTACATTATACCCATACCACATATTACCCCATACTAAGCTAAGCCGCGGACAGACAGACGGACATGGCGAAACTATAAGGGTTTCTTTTTGATTACGGAACCCTATAAATGGAACGAACTTTTTAATTCAACACAAATGGTAACCAAGCGCCTCAAAGAGATGTCAGCAAAACTGACGGGGTCCGTTAGGGCTGATGCTTGCCGGGGTTGCGGGTAGTCCCAAGGGGAAACCGTGGCCCCTGGTATGGCAAGGGAAGGAACACGGGTGGGTTTTAGTCAGTAAAAGTCTGACACGCCCTTCCGCTCCGCCCAGAGCGGGAGAAGTCATTGGATGATTTCCCACCCAAAAAAAAAAAAAAAAAAAGGAGGTAACTATTCAAATATTGTGAAAAATAATCGTTGTTCGTCATTGATTCTGGAATTTATAATATATTTACTTAGTCTGAATTTCCGCTTTAATTTTAATTTAAGAAAATTAGTATACAAGCTTTGGCTGCAACCAGGCATTGGTGGACTCACGGCTCGGTTTCTCCTCGGCCCACATTTTCACGATCGCCATCAATGCCCTTGTAGCAGACATCGACCTAGGTGGATGTAAAGTGACGCCTATATTTAGGAATGCAATTCTTTGTTCCGGTTTCAAGTGCATGAATTTAATAAATACCATAATAGCCGTTGGTTAGAAGCGTGACTGCGGAGCATGGGGTGTTAGGTTTGATACCCAGTTCGGGCAAAGTATTCAATACATTTCCCAACCTGGAACCTGGGAATTCCTATCAAGAATTTCTCTATAACAGCTCTGGAGTCTAGTTTAAGACCGGTTGAATGGAAATAGACCCCTTGGGACCGCTTGGGAAAATTAACTGGCAAAATGTGGTGGTACACCTTTAACCCTTCGGGGAATTCAGACGAATAGTTCTAACTTAACGTTCTGTGCTGTCCCCAGCGGTAATGTTCTAACTTAACGTTCTGTGCTGTCCCCAGCGGTAATGTTCTAACTTAACGTTCTGTGCTGTCCCCAGCGGTAATGATCCCGATCCCTCAATACCCGCTGTTCTCCGGGACGTTGTCGGAGCTGGGCCTGCGCCAAGCGAACTACTACCTGGATGAAGAGCACGGGTGGGCCCTGCAGGCCAGCGAGCTGGAGCGGTGCTGGCGGCAGGCCAGCGAGGATTGCCACGTCAGGGCGATCGTCGTCATCAACCCTGGGAACCCCACGGGGCAGGTGAGAGATGAGGAAGTAATGGATATTTGGGTCGCTCGACCATTGAATTTTCAGAAAAGCTAATGATTATAGATGTCGTTTCCTTTAAAAAATAATATCCTTTCTTTATCATCAGAAAAAGTCATTATAATTATAGTTATTTTTTTTTTAATAAGGACTCGGTCACTGAGGACACCGAGTTTGATGCCCGAGTCATCATTATCTGGTCCCTATCCCATCCCACAGTGTATCTTCATAATCATAATCATAATCATTTAATCATTTGTTAACATAGGTAGGTACAATAAAATAGTTGTTATAAAAAAATACAAGCGCGTTATGTTATACCAGAAGGTGTACAAATATTGAGGATGTCATTGATACTATAAATTGATAACATTATTACATTAATCAAAGGATATTAATTGATTATTTCAAAATTAAAAATAAGAAAAATTTACATGTCAAAAAAGGAATAGAAATATTAAAAAACAAAAAATTTATAATAATAATAAATAAGGTTGCTACGTCAAATATTCAAAAAAATAAAATAAAAGATTAAACAGTCATTGCATTTTGTCAGTCAAAAATTCCGAAATGCTGTAATATGCTTTATTCAATAGTAAAGATTTAAGCGTTTTCTTAAATAAGTTTATGTTCAGTTCTTTAATTGAACTAGGTATGTGGTTGAATATAATTGGTGCCATACAAAAAACACTTTTTTGCATCAAAGCTGTCTGAGACCTTTTTACGCACAAGTTATTGTTCTGTGGTCGAGTTCGTTTGTGATAAAATGATATTCTAGTAAACAGGTCTGGATTGGTCATAACAAATACTGCTACCTCAAAAATATATAAGCAAGGAAATGTCAATATTTTGTATTTAATAAACAAAGGCTTACAAGAATCTGAACTGTGGAGTCTGAACATTGACCTAATGCATCTTTTTTGTGCTTTAAAAACTAATTCCCTGTTGGGTGAGTTACCCCAGAAAATGACACCATACCTCAACACTGAACTCACCAAACCATGGTATGCTGTGATTAAAGCATCGACGTTAATCACTGGGGTCAGTTTAAATAGAGCATAGGCTGATCTGCTAATACGTTTAGTTAGCTCCTCCGTGTGTTCTTTCCAGTCCAATTTTTTGTCAATCGTTAATCCTAGGAATTTGGTTGTGTCAACTTGTGTTATAATTTTATTGTTATAGCATACTGTCATATTGGTATTCGCACGTTGGCTAAACATAATTAATATCCACTTCCAGAAAGAAAGTAATCAGGACTTTCAATACTAAATATTTATTCCCATGTGAATGTGAACCATATTTCCATATCATATTTCTATTGAAACAGCACAATACCATACAAATTGAAAAACCGAAAAATAGTCGTGCAAACTATATTTAGCCGTTATTCATACAATATCCGTGAACACGCCGGCAGTTTGTGGGCGACATGTATTAATCAGCGGCATTCAGGCGATTCGCGCGCAATTTGATCGACCGCCGCCCGCCGCCATTGCAAATATTGGGAACTATTCCAAAGCCAGATGATTGCGACATTATATGAATCGATGAAAACACCAAGCGCGACAAATAGCATTGATTTACAATTTGTGGTAGCGATGATGACAGGTTTTACATAACTTTAAATACCCTGTCATTCGGTATTATGCAGTTGCAGTCATTAAGACCACAGATGGCTAAATTGTATTGCGTTGTATAAACCACTCTACTGGTGATTTATGCTGTAGTACACGATGTCGCTTTCGAATCAGACTGTACGTGTAGAGGCGTAGTGTCGAGAAGTTCTGCTTCTTAAAACGCTGCCTTCTCATAGCAATGTTTTCAACCACCCTCTTTGCATTCACCTAAAGATTGGTGCTCAAGATCTGATACATTGCTTATTGATACTCTATGGGTTGCAGGTGTTGACGCGGCAGAATATGGAGGAGATCGTGAAGTTCGCGTACGAACACAACCTGTTCCTGATGGCGGACGAGGTGTACCAAGAGAACGTCGTCAGCAAGCCTTTCTACTCCTTCAAGAAGGTGAGAATTAAGAAATGTTGGAATCTTTAGAGACTGGCAGGATTTTGTGTAGTCATAGAACTTTTCTGGTATTCCCGTGTGAATTACAGGTTCTTCTTCCTGATTAAAGGAAAATGTCAAGTCTCGAGATTTATTGCTGGTGTGTTGCACCTTACAGCAGCTGCAGCTTAGATAGGATTTGAGAGGAGATTTACAGATCAAGACTTGATTCTGTCACACTTCGGTGGGAAAGACACTCGATTACTTACCTGAAGGCCAAGATATTTAGGCATTAAGGCATTAAGTCCGCCTTTGTACATGTTGTGTGCTTAAAGTATTAAAAAATATTTTGCACGTCTCATTAATAATACCAAATTCTGGAAGAATTTGATTTGTTTTTACCTAATGAATGATGTTTCTACTTCAGGTGATGCACGAGATGGGCGCTCCCTACTCCGGCATGGAGCTGGCCAGCTTCGTGACGGCGTCCAAGGGCTGGGCGGCCGAGTGCGGGCTGCGCGCGGGGTACGCCGAGCTGGCGCGCCTGGCGCCGCGCGTGCGCGCCGCCTTCTGCACCGCGCGCGCCGTCATGCAGTGCCCCACCGTGCTGGGCCAGTGCATACTGGACTGCGTGGTCAGTACTCACTAGATATACTTACTGTTGCTTCATCATCAACACCATCATCATTTAGTCGAAATTTGTCCACCGCTGTACATAAGACTCCCCCAATCATCGCCACAAAGACCTATCCTGTGCTTCTCGCATTAATCGGGTTCTCGAACTCACGAATGTTTTGCAGTCTACGTTTTCTTAAAAACTTTCGTGGCTCTTAATGTTTCTAAGAGTAAAGGTTTAAAGCTGTTCGACAATAATTAGAGAAGTTTGAACGTGTGGATTTACCTTTTCCAGACAACATTGCAGAGCTGACTAGCAATAAGCCTCTGACTTAGACAGCAATGAGAATTTCCAGACCGCCAATTTTTTTTAGTACTTAATTAAGATAGATTGAAATAAGATAAAAATATGATAAACTTTTAATCCCCAATCATCCACTTTCTAGATGAAGCCTCCATCTCCCAGCGAGCCCTCGTACCCTCAGTTCGCTCGTGAGCTGAAGGAGATCCAGCAGGTGCTCGCTGAGCGCACGGAGACTGCGTACGAGACCTTCAACACCATCCCTGGATACTTCTGCAACCCTATTGAAGTGAGTGGATGAACGTGCAGAACATTTTGTAGTATATCTAGAACTTCATACTGCAGCAAGGGAATGTGTTATTTCTTAGTAGACACCTTTTAGCATTGAAAATGCTTTGTAGGTACCCGTTTTGAAGAAAAGAGCAACCGAGAGCTAGCGTCCGATAGAGAAATTAAAATGGTATCAAAAGATGCGACAGATAAGGGCTACAATAATGAAAAAAAAAAGTCAAATGTTTAAATTTTTTTTGTATTATCAAATTCGCCAATTTTTGACCGTTTCTTTCGGGCCTTTTTTCAAAGAATTTTATACTTCTCAGAAACGAAAAGGGATATCGGAAAAATTCAAAAAGAGTCCTGGAAAATTAAAAGGGTTTCAAAATGATACGCTGCCTGCTGGTGAATAATTACAACAACAACTTGGTTATGCAAGTACTCGCCGTTAGCTAGACGAGAACAACCAGAGATAATGTCTGATGGACTCTTCCGGCCGGTGGCATGCCCGACACACGTCAACCATCCTGTCCTTTATAATGTGTTCGGTAGTTATTCGTCAAGACCTCTTCGTCCATAATTGCACAGACGAAACCTTCAGTTTCTCCAAAAAGGTCACCAAAACGTAACCAGGAGGACGCGAAGAAGTCTACACCGGGCTCATGAAGAGCTCGATAGAAGAGTCTACACCGGGCTCATGAAGAGCTCGATAGAAGAGTCTACACCGGGCTCATGAAGAGCTCGATAGAAGAGTCTACACCGGGCTCATGAAGAGCTCGATAGAAGAGTCTACACCGGGCTCATGAAGAGCTCGATAGAAGAGTCCGTGAAGCTTCTTGCTTTGCCCTCCTTGTGGTCATCGGTAGTAAGTACTACAGGTTTGCGCCAGTTCTCTCTAGCCATGGAGAGCGATACTTTAGTGAATAATAAAAATTATTACTTGCGCCCCAATAACGTTAGCTCTATTGCAATTTATCCAACGGATAAAGCTAGTGACGACACTAAATCTTTTGTCCAAAAAATTATATCCCCTGAATAAATGAATTTGTACGTTAGAGGATTGCGCAAAACGGAGTTCAAAGCGGACATTGAAAAACTGACGAAATCTTCTTAACTAAGTAGTTCCGGCCTAAAAGTAGAAGAGCCCCACATGAGAAGACCAAGAATTATAGTTATAGAAGTACCGACCGTTTAAGTGACAAAGAAGTTTATGATTCCATCTGTGAGCAGAATGTAGCCGACAAGCTTTCTAGATAAGTTAAAAACACAAGTCAGGTAAGAAATAGGGACCTACGTGCAACTTGCATAAGAAAGGCGCTTATAATATAAACCAAAATCGCGTGTTCATTAATTGGACATCCTGCCCAGTGAGAGACTTTCTTGTGACCGGGTGCTTTTTATGTCAACAGTATGGACAATAATGGACATACTCCAATGACTTGTTGGGAGGCTAGCTATACGTGTGGACATTGTAGAGAACAAGGTAATCGGGCGAATGAGTGCACTAAACATGTTGAGCCGTGACATTGTGCAACATGCTCGCGATTTAAAAAACCGAGTAACCACAAAACAGGCGATCAAGATTGCCCTGCAAAGAAAATAGCTGAGACAAGATACATCAATCGTTTATCTGTCTGTTTTATTTAATTATTGTTATTTATACTTACCGTAATATTACCCTTTACACATAATAATAGTTTCGTTTTTATAATTCGCATCATACCTACATACTTAAACATGCAATCTTATGTTTTTGTTGACACTGTAAATATATTTTTATAATAAAGTAAAGCCGACGACCTTGTTAAAAATGTTACATTGGAAAAATCATTATAGAACATGGTAGCAAAAATGTCTTACGATGATGCTAAAAAGTAAGCATTCCTACAATTTTTCTTAATTCGAATGAAGTCATAATTTATAGTAGTTAAATCATTTACTATTTATTTGAATCTTAGATAACACTTATGTATAAGCACTTGAGTGAGATACCTGAGATATAGGTTTATTCCTAGTTCAGGTAGAATTCAATTATTATGTAGCGGTTACACCGCCACATATGAACTACGCATCAAAGACATGACGTCACACAAATCCTGCTTCGCTCTATTAGAGTTTACCGCACCATTGACATAATATAAGACTATCCGAAATCAACTTACGGGCCCGTAGTTGCCCGCCAGACGCAACACCCGTCTGGTCGGATCCTCTCTTTTCTATGGTGGATGAGTGAACTTTACACCCTGTTCCTCATACCACTAAAATTATATTCATATTCATATTCATATCTTTATTTGCATTCCATAATGTAGGTATAAAGGTAAAGGTGTTATACTGGCTTAGAGCTAAGGTACAATTACGGACCCTGACATAGACATTCCTTAACCACTAGTTTAAGGTCCTATTTTGTAAATATTTATTTAAATGAATTATTTCATATTTCTGGCCGGAACATCATGGGGATCTTCCGGCCATCGGCCAGCCCATTGCAAATGTGACCATGAGTTCTGTGGATCTTTATGTTTGATCATGATTAGTCACAATCTTTTGTTCTGTGTCGGATAGCCTATGCTTTGTTTGACAGAGTCGGTCCTGTAATATTACCTGCACAATTTTAAAATGCATAGATTTTAAATACCTAGAGGATTTTTTGTAAAAGCATTTTGTAGTTCATCAAAAATCTAATATCATAATGTACGCAAAATAATGATGTTTGCTGTTCCCCAGGGTTCGATGTTCGCGTACCCGCGCGTGGACATCCCCGAGGCGGCGCAGGCGGCGGCCGCGGCGCTCGGCCTGACTGCCGACGAGTTCTACTGCCTGCGACTGCTTGAAGAGACAGGTACTAAACAAATACTTATTGACGTTCTATAAAATAAGACTAACATTGCGATAAATGTTTGTAATGCCGCTTTTCTGAAATAACGTTCAGTAGCACTAAGACGTTAGGTCCGGGCACCTGTCTATAGTGTCAAAGAGCCTATATACCTAAAGTAGCTTCTGCCCGCGACTTCGTCCACGTAGAATAATTACTTTGGGCTAACGCTAAAAAAACCCCCGATTTTGAAATTCCGCTCCTATTGGTCTAAGCGTAGCCTATAGCCCTCCTCGATAAATGGGTTATCTAACACTGAAATAATTCAGTAAATAATTCAAATCGGACCAGTAGTTGCTGAGATTAGGGCGTTCAAGCAAACAAACTTAAAAATGATAAATGCAATGTTTAAACATTGTGCGCCTACATACCTCTTATTAATATATACCTACCTCTCATTTTCCTGAGGGTATGAGGTGAAAAAGGACTAATTAATATTTTGTTCGTAGCATACAATATCTAGCATAATATTTGATATTAAAAAAATAAATAAAAAAAAACAAAAAACCCGACTGCAAAAACACATAGGTAACTGAAAACAGAAAAACAAACATTATATCAAGCATATCTATAGGATTTTGGTATCGCAGGCGGACAAACAGAAGTTACCACCATATTTCCGGTTACTAGTTCGTCCCCGCGCCTGCGATACCAAAATTCTATAGATTATAATGGTTGTTTTTCTCTTTTCAGTTATGTGTTTTTGCTGTCGGGTTTTTTGTTTTTTAAATAATTTTCTTTATTTCAAGCTTTTTAGTTTTGTATTATATATTTGGAATTGACTCATTACTAGCTTTTATTTGATACCAATATTGATGTAATTTATTTAAAAAAAAACCTTCCTCTCCCTTTTAATGTATTTGGAGATACAATATATAAATATATAGCATAGGTCACTCCCACGATTAAGACGAATCTAACGACATCTCATATGTTAAAATCCATCAAGCCGTTTAGGTTCCAGAGCGTGCCAAAGAAATAGACATACATACATACATACTCTTGAAAAACATTACCGTCCTTCTGGGGCAGTCGGGTAAAAACGAAAACAATGTTAGTGTATTTTTTTATGTAGGTATTCCTTTCCCAAAAAAAGCCAGGCTTATTTGTTTAGTCGTGACTGAATGATGAACGAATGAATGAAACGAATGATGAACGTCATCATATATTTTATGTTCATTCTCGAAATGGAAGACCTCTTGACAAAGTGGAGCCAACAGCAGGCGTGAATTTTCATGAAAACCTTCATTAAACATGCTCTAAGCATCGGTTCAGCTTCAGCAGTTCAGAAGAATGAACTGAATGAACAGCATTCTGTTTGCATAATTCGTTCGGTTTCTTCTACTTATCGTCTGACTTGCTCAAACAGTTCAATAATTTGCAGTATTTTCAGTATATGGTATAATTCTATGGCATATACCTTTACCATCAGCAACCTTTTAAAAGTTTGACTACACCAATTTCTCCCACCACGAGTGGCGTTCTCAAACAGGTGGAAGGCACATCAGATCCAATAATAGAGCTAACAGTCCCCACGACGAAGGCAAGGTACAGGGTGTTTAAGTCCCCCACGACGACGCTCCAAGGAAACATACAAGGTGTTTAAGTACCCCGGGCCCATCACTAATGACTCCCACTTATTAATTAGTCGCTGCAAGGCAAGCGGCGGTAATGTGTTGTAACTCCAAGTTGCATACTTAACTACACGTCGTGCGAGCTTCAACTTGCGGCGCATAACTTGAGAGTTCCTGCTTTAACTTGTGGACTACTTCGTGTATGTAGGTATGTTTGTTAGTAGGGTGAACTTGCTCAGGACTTTATGTGTTCAAGTTCGGTTGGTTTTGTCTGGTCAAAAGGACAAGGAAGTATCGTTGTCATGTAACATTGTGTTCAAGTTTGAAGAAAACCAGCTTCTACACTTTACAGACGTTTTAACTTTTCCTTTAAGATTTACAATGCGTCTGCTGCTAGCCTCATGTTGTAGTTTCTTTTTTAAACGGCTTAAAAGAAAAGGAGTTTCTCAATTTCTTTGAATATATTTTATCTACATAATGGATGTATGTTTGGACATAACTCCTATAAGTATAACCTCATATTAATGCAAATGTAACCACATTCCATTAGCTTGTGATGCGCACGATTTGCCAAGCTATCATAAGAAAGTGTCTAGAAAACTTCGCAACTCCTTCACTAAAGATCTTCTGTTTCCAGGAGTATGTGTGATCCCGGGCACTGGGTTCGGTCAGCTGCCGGGCACCTTCCACTTCCGCACCACTATCCTGCATCCGCGCGAGGAGTTCCAGTACATGATGGACAGCATCCGACGGTTTCACCACAACTTCTTGGAGCTGTACTCGTAGTATATTGTATTGTATTTATTTATTTCTCAGTATATGGTACATTAAGATCTTACATTAAAACACTGTATCACACATACTACCATTGCTGGTGTACATTCAAGAATATACCTACTGGTTATTGTCAATATTTTGTATTACCTATACAATAGGCCTGAGAGTTTATGCTCGTAAAAGTGAACCATAATCAACGATGTAAACATGGTTTTTGATCAGAATCTCAATAAAGTGTAACAAAGACTTGTATCTTTAGGTACAATTTCTTAGCCGAAACAAGTCCGTAGCCGACTGCAGGCAGCAGCAGCAGGCGACGGGTCGTCGCGACACTACTGGTTTCTAGTGTTTCTTGGAAGGTACGGCTACGGAAGGTATTTTATAGAAATACAGAGAAGCCAGTAGTGTCACGTGACACGTTGCCTGCTGCTGCCTGCAGTCGGCTTCGGACTTGTACTTTTAGGATTAAATAAATTATGTATTATTTTTAACTTATACTATTTTTAAAATTTATTTTAAGTAAGATAATTTTATCACCTTTTGCTGCTTATCTAATAAATGTAACCATTACTTGCTTAATTGTAACCTAAATCGAAGAAAATCGAAGAAGTCACTGGCTCTCAATTTTTTCTGATCCTGTTTATGGCAATAAAGAATTTATTTATTATTTATTGATATTATAAAAGTATTTTGTTATGTTATAATTTTATTAGGAATAATAAATTAGAAGTATTTTCACATTTATCTTTTATTCGAACAACGAACCGTTCCTCAACACTAGCATGGTCTTATTCGATGACCTTTCATAATAGGGCAAGAAATAAAAAGCCAGAACGACTTTTACAAAACAGGCTGGCTACTAGCCATTCATACAACAATACAATGTTCACAGCATTGTCGTGTGCCTGATTGCCTCACCACAATAACTTCTCCTGAACTACGGCGTTATTTCTTCGGACAAATTAATCATTTGCCTAACGAGCCACGACCGCTGCCCACCCCTACAACACACACAACAATAAATGTAACAGAAGGAGTACTTGATAAGAAGTGCGAAGAATCGGGCGCGCAAGATTCATACATAAATATTATAACGGAAACGTGATCAACGTACAATACTGGTATCGTAATCAATACTGGTACCATAGCAGCTATTTAGGTGCAATCACAAGGATTTTAAAAGTGGACCTTCTGATTTTGCCTGCTGTGTGTCGACAGTCACGCGATTCATCACTGTTTATTACGCGGGAAGCGAACCCGGGCCACTGTGCCTAATTAATGTTAGTACGTGCGCCAATTCCTGTAAAAATGTTATTAACCGGCTTGTGTGATAAGAAATTAAATATTGTTTCGTTTTTAGAAGGTTGGCATTCTAGTCTTAATCAAGGACGAAGATTTTACACGATAACCTTGGAAATGTTTTTAAAACGGTTTAATTTTTTTACTTAAAACATACATAAGTACCTACAATTACTATCATTACAAAATATGTAATTTCAAATACATCATTTCCACAAATCGTTGTAGCACAACTGGTAGGTATCACACAGCATGTTGAGTTGGTTGGCGCTTACCTTGCTGAGCTCCGTTTCGAGATAGTGTTTCAAGCGCTCACTCATCTGAGAAAGAAAGAAAGGTATTAACGTTCGTTTTGCAAAGTGCCAATGGTTTTCCAACAGGAATTTCTCAGTAGCAGCCCGGAGTCTGGGCTAGTCAGGGCTGGTGGCAATAGGCCCGCTTCCAAGGGAATCTTAATATACTAGCGCCAATGCATGGTCTCCCTCAGGGAATTCAGTCTTCAATATGTACTCTGTCAGTAGGACCTGTGCCTCTTCCTCCGCGTTCGTGTCTCGCAGGTACTCGTCGACGCAGCGCTGCGCGGCAGTACGCAGGATCGTCTGCGCGGTCTGCAGCAGGTCGCGCCACATCTGCTCCGCCTCGGCCTGGTGGTTGCAAGGGTCGCGCCCTGAACGGTCCACCCGCTGGGTTGTGGCGTTGTAGAACTTTCTGAAAGGTTTTGTTTATTTATATACATTGTTATTGCTTCGTAGGTGAGTAGTCGCAACTGCTGAGCACTGTGTGTGTATAGGACCGAAGAATGTGTGTATAGGTCTTTTATTCAAAAGTGGACGCGGATTGAAACAATAATATCTACAAAGCAGAACTAGTCAGCTTCAATCCCGGAATCTAAGTAATTACCTATACTCGCCGGTCATGTTATTGTATATACGTTCGAAGAACTGCTTCTGCTTTTTATCAATCACCCTGAACCGGGTGAGGTCTCTCAAGTCCTCCTTCATAGCCTCATTTTTCTCTTCCTTCGTAGGCTCCGTGCTCGTGTTTCCTATAATCCCTAACATCACATCCACGGCGAAGTCTTTACGACGCGGTTTCTTCAGTCTATTCTCACTCCGTCGCGTCTTCATGTCATTCATGTATTCGTTGGCTCGCACGAACAGCTGGAAGTTGTTTGATACACGGTTAGCTTAAAGACACTGGTGATTTCAAGATAGTTACGCACGAAAATTCTTGTGAAACGATCAGATTGAATCAAATTCAATTTAAAATTGAAGGACGCGTAGAGAATATTGAATAGAATAGAATATTCTTTATTATGTACACCATACAAAGTACAGATATAAATGTAGAAATTTATAACCAATAAATAGCTATATATTTAGGACAAAAATGCCCAACCTATAATATCCCTGTCCCCGGCTAGGTAAACCTGTGCTCCGAAATAATTCCGTCAACAACTTCACCAATCGATACACGTCGACTAGTTCCAGAATTCAGCTTTGTTAAAGGATTTTAACTCAAAATATGAGCGAACTAAACCGGACCGGGATCAATCAATGTAACGTTCAAACAAACTGTGATTGCTTCACTGGATAAATCTAGATTACTGCAGATAAACTCTCTCGCTGCTGAAAGATAAATCTCTTTAGTAAACTGTTCGACTCAGAATTTTAGTAACAAGTATTTTAAATTGAATGGTAGCAGCGTCAAGGTATGTATTGAATTCATCTAATTTTTCCGTGTAGAGATATAAACAATACAACTTTGAAAGTATAGTTAATTTTCTACTACCAGTTCTATTATACCTCCAAGACGATACTTACTGAGCCCGAGGATCAGAAGACACAATAATATCATAACATCTTATTTGAGAGATGTTAGTAATTAGTATCATCAATGAAAATGATAACGCTCCTTTGAGACGGAAGAAAAATGGTACCACTATTCCCTATAAGTAGTGAAACTGTAGGGTATACATCACGCTATTTGCTATGGGGGATGAGCAATGTTACATTATGTTCGTATTCTTCTCCGCAAATTGTAAAAGGACGAGCTAAAAGGTTAGGACATTGTAGATAGTTACGGATTTAACTTTCTAAATGATTATCATATCGACACTGAAGGCTGCGGGTGTCGACCTCAGGACAAGCTGCTTCTCATACGGACAACTGTACGTTCCTTGCGCGTCATCAGTCCTGAGTTCCTGACTCTCTGCATATTTAGGCTACTGAGACCAAAACGTAGGTACGTATCTATCGAAGAACTTCATATCTATACCCCGTAAGGACTATTCCTGCTGGCTGCGCTCGGCCGCTGTAGGACCGGGGCCGCGGGGTGGTAACATGTGATCATCGTGGTCACGGGATTTTGTTTTCAAACTGCTTAGATATGAACGTATCTGGGAAGTTTTATAAAAATGTAGCTGTTATTGTATTGTATATGTATTGTGGTATTTTACGACTTCCACGTGAACGAAGTCGCAGGCAGAAGCTAGTAATATATAAATATCATAGATCTTTTAATATTATTCACCCTAATAAGAGAAATGAAAACAAAACAACGTCTCACCTTGGTCAGCTCATTCATCATATTGCTGAGCAGAGCGTCCAGTTGTTTCTTTTCTGGGTACTGGTAGATGCACTCCACCTGCGACGACACTGTCACGTTGTTCCGCATCTGCCTCATCCTGAATACCATCTCCTGGACCTGGCTGCCAGCCTCCCAACCTACGCGGAACCAGCGTCCCTTGCCGCCGGGCTTGCTGGGGACCCACAGGTCGAGGGCCAGGTCACCCTCCACCTGCACGTCCAAGCATGCCACGACGTGTAGCAGAGCCAAGGGCACAAGCAACATTGTGTTATTGACGTCACTTATACATGCACACAGGCGCCATGTTTGTTTGTACGTCAGCCGGCAGATGCGACTCCACATTCACACTAAGCAATATTCATGTTTCGGAGGCTGTCTCATTTGCTCTAGTTCCGGTTCATTGTAACAAATCACAGTGTTATTTGCAGAATATTTAATTATGATTGTTTCACGTAGTTTGGTCGTTCGAAGCACGCCAACATTTTTAGTAAATAACCTCCGCCCGGAGTAACGAGTAATAAAATAAATAGTACGCTCACTGAAATGAAAGGTCTGAATGTGGCGTCGCAGTCGTGGCGTAGTGGCGTAGTGTTCCAACAAACAGCTCTGATATGGGATAAATGTAACAAGCTGTTTATTTAACATGCAGTTGTGAATGTCGGCTAAACACGAATGACGCAATAATCGGTCAACCTTGTAGTGTATGTAAGTACTCGTCACTGTACTGAATGTATTATTCGATTGTAATATTTGTCGTTTTTCCTGGGCTGACGTACCATACTGTTTAAAATAACGGCATTTAAAACACGAAAAAAAAAAACAATTAAGTAAGTACGTGTAGTTTACAAATACAAAATAATTTTCCTATTTTTTCAATAAGAAGAGCGAAACTACAATGGCAAAGCTAGTGTTAAGTTATATTTGAAGCCAAACGATAACATTAAAGAGCAGCGATAAGAGGTTATAGTGAAATAAATGTTTATAGCGCGGCGGATTGCGTCCGACTTTGACGTCGACGGGGTGAGACGTGGACGTGGTTAGACGACGTCCGCTTATTGCGACAAGGACGCCACGACCGCCGACCGACGGCCTTTATGAGGCGAGGACACGCCAGATGACATTTTATGGAGCACAGCGGGTGACACGGAAATGGACGGAAGATTCCACTCATAATGCGAAGATTTCAGCTATAACACGTTATTGCAAGTCGGCAATATTGGCTTGATAACATTAAAGAGGATATAAATAATCACGGTGTAGATCGAAGGAGATAAAATGATGCTGCACATTTTTATGTGATCACTCAATAGGTGGCGATGTTCGCGAAAGTATGCGAGACGTGTATTGATCGCTCCTTGGCCACCAGCTAGACGTGAGTATGTGCGATGTCTGCTACAGCCATTATTGCGACGTGCTGGTTCGCTGTAATACGTGGTTCGACGCATTACATTCTGATATTGACAAGAAATTGTTAAAATTATAAAACAAAAATATTACGTTGTAAAACTTTAAAAAACGTTTAAATTGATTGATTGCAGAAAAACTTACAGCCACAAAAAAATGGGGGATGTCAAACTTGCAAAGCGTAGCATTCAATCTATCGTTCAACCTATCTATTGTGCATTAAATGCAGTAAGAAGTGTGGAACTTTCCAATGTTCAATTTCCAATGTTTATCTGTTTATCGTCAGGCTAGTTGGCACCTTCGAATTTCCAATATAAGTCAGCGATAAAAGAAGGACACGTAGAGTTGTTTCCGAAAACGTCGCGAAGTTTATTTGTTTATCTTATGAGTTAGACAACTTTAAACTTGAGCTCCGAGTTTTAAGGTGTCGGTTTTATTCGAGCTGTCACTCCACAATACTTGCGGTAGCATGACTCAGGAGATGAGGTTTTATTTTAGTTGAAATTTTAGAAGGATTTTAAAGTCATCGTTTGGTGGATTGTGATTGATGTGATTGAATCACACAATCGTAGCACTGACTTAAAAGTCAGTCAACTAAAGCAACGTAAACCGGCAAAAATAAATGCATCAAAACTACTAGATTGAAATTGCATTAAAAACAAATGCTGTTAATAAAATCGTGAGTGCAAGGTACCGCGGGGAACTAGTTTTTTTCTATAAATAAATAAAATAAAAATTATTTATTTCAGACGTTACAGTCCATAGATTGTTAGTAATTGATTAGTTGGTATTGGTTTTGTTAGTGATTGTTAGTTATTTGATGTCAACGTTTTATTTCGAGAACAAAATCGACTCATAACATTTGCCTGTAACTCAACACCACATAAAGTTTCTATGTTGAAGTTATATCTCGAGCCTGTATTAATAAGACAAGCTTGAACATGGAAAACTTTATGTTTAGACGTCACGCGCGTGTCGCAACTCGTCTCATTACAGTTTGCGGAGATAATGATCAAACTCGATCACTTCGGAACAACTAAATAGCGGTAGAAACACTCCCTGACGCATATGGGACCGCTTTGAGGAAGTGTGACGCCACACTACTCAGTGTACCGGCTGTTAGTACGACACATTGGGATTTAAGGAAGAGACTGTCGCCTGAGTGTCTCTTTTTATCTAGGTATGAGTAACAGAGACCGAAGACTCTGTTTCTCATACCTACCTCTACAAAGTCGTGCATTTTCTTGAAAGCTTGGTGTGCTGGTGTGCCATAATAACGTACTGTAGCATATGTATTGAACAAACTTAATGAAAGGTTGTTTACAGCGTTGTGTGAGACAGTGAACTTGTGAACTACTATAGGACCGCATAAACACCAACGGCTCACTGCGAGACAGAGCACTTCAGATCCAATCACCAGAGTACGTATGTGTGTTATAATAGTACTCGTAGGTTGCTGTTAGGAGCGACACTCAAAGGACTGTCTAGGTTTGATGAAATTCCTAATTCTGCAAAAGTTCGAGAACTAGAGTATCTATAGAGAAGATTGGTAAGAAGAAGATTGCTTTACCTGGAACAGTAGTAGTAGTAGGCTGACAAAGGAAGCAAAAAGTTTGTTGCATCTCACAAGCAGATACTGTTTCTGCGAAATCACTAACTTAGTGCAGTGGCAAGTGGAGCAGCTAAGCATCGGGTAATTTTTTTTGTTTTTTTGTTGTGTCGGAAATTATCAAATAACTTCTCCCGCTTTGGGCGAAGCGGGAGAGCGTGTCAAACTCTTACTGACTCCTTCAGTTGCCTGTACGTTGCCAGGGGCCATGGTAACCCTTTCGGACTTTCCCGCAAAAGCATCGGGTTCATAGGTTCGATCTAGAGTGAGTGGTTGTGGTTGAACGTATCTATATATCAACTGGTTTTGTGCTCGATTGATAGCAGAGGCGCCTATTACGTGGAACTTGAACATCTGACGAAATGAGAGTGTTTTATGCAAAACTACCTACCCCGCATTCAGTTAATACGGGCGTGATGTTATGTTGCTGAGTGCGCACTTGGAATCCTCCATCATCTTAGAATCCTCAATCATCTTTCATACACGTTTCTCTCTCATCTAGGGTGGCTTCGATTGTCTTGCAATTTAGTCAGTCACGGAAACGGACATTGTATACGTAGAAAAATGTAATATAGTTTAATGTACTTGTAGCAAATATCCGGAGCCACGAATTGATCAGGTTCCCGCGACAGCCGCGGGCAGTGCCGTGCGCTTGTGGAAATCATATTTTGTGGCGATGCCGCGATGTGCCGGCGGGCGATGCGACGTAAACTATGCGAGGTGAACGACGAACAAATAAATGTGTTTAGGGTTAGTTAGGTGCATCGAAAACCACTCTCTTGGACACATTGTATCTACAACCTTTCTAAAATAATACAATATGGGATAGGTATTTTCCATATATAGGTATGCAGACCCATGTCGTTCCAGGTCAACGAACGAAATATTTGTTCTAGGACAGCTATAATTTTTTTTGGTGATAACGGATCCCCTTGTCTCACACCCCGTTCTATCTCAAAAGCAGGTCCGCTACTGTCCATTTATCGAGGATGTGATCGTATGGCTGCCAAACTTGGGCGTTGACTCAGAAACGTCTTCTGGAACTGAGAACGTGCCAAAGGGGAATTGAAAGAAGTATGTTGAGCGTGACGCTAAAACACCGCAAAAGAGCAGAAGATTAGAAATAATTTGAATAATTAATTTTAATGTAATCTGACTGATTAGATTAGATCTACAATAAAGGTGGAAGACATACTAAAGAAAATAAGACAGTTGAAATGGATAGGACACATGACAAGGGACAGCAGTATTACAAAATGAACGAAAATCATAACGGAATGGCAACCACATGATGGCAAAAGAAAGAGAGGCAGGCAAGCTAAAAGAACAGGTGATATTAAGAATATTGGAGAGACAATCTGGTCAAGTCGTTATGTCGAAAACATATTCCGAATTTTTATGTCTGTCGGCCGGTAGTGGATTTTATGCGATAGTTTTATCAGTTTTATTGCTGCTACTCCTCGCTAGGTGGCGCTGTAAGCGGTAATTTTCGAGTATGACTGCTAACTGTTTACCCGACTGCCCCACAAGGAGGATAATGCGTGTTTTAGCGATAAGACCGCCCATTGTGTCACCCTATGTAAAATTTCTACATTTATACCTGTACTTTTTATGGTGTACATAATAAAGAATATTCTAACTATCTATCTATAATGATTTTCTAGAGTATGTATGTTTGTATGTATGTATTTAGTATATTTCTTTGGCACGCTCTGTAGCCTAAACGGCTTGATGGATTTTAACATATGAGGTGTCTTTAGATTTGTCTTAATCGTGGGAGTGGCATAAGCTATATAATATTTATCTATTGCATCTACAAAACAAAAGGGATGCGAAGGTTTTTAAAAAAATAAATTACAACAATATTGGTATCAAATAAAAGCTAGTAATGCGTCAATTCCAAATTAAGATATATTAATAAAACTAAAAAGCTTGAAATAAAGAAATACAAGCATTACCTATAATCTATAGAATTTTGGTCTCGCAGGCGGGGACAAACTAATAACCGGAAATATGGTGTAACTTGGTCCCCCCCCCCCCCCGCCTGCGGTACCACAATTCTATAGATTTATAATTATGTAATGCTTGATTTTCTCTTTTCAGTTATGTATTTTTGCAGTAGGGTTTTTTGTTTTATGAATAGTTTATTTTTATTTTTGAGGTTATATATACCGGTTGTGACTTTCACTTTTATTGTTAAAGATTACATCTTCACACAGTAAACACCCAGTTTCGATTGATATTTTTCACATCACTTGAAAATTTTCTTTGCTCATTATGTTTTTTTTTGTAACTTGATGGAACACACAAAAATCGTTGGGTCGATTCAAATCATAACATTATCTTTTCCGTTGATATTTCTAGAGGATGTAATGTTTTCACTTGTGTACTGTTACGCGGTGTATGAGATTAATTAATCTGCGTTTAAATAGCTCGACTATAAACTAAAGCACTCGACGTGTAACATCGTTTAAGCGTAACATTTATCTTGAGGCATAAACCTTACGCGTATTAAGCGTATCGCTCGTATTTATTCCGCGTAGTGCACGGGTTGTCCCACGCCTGGCGTGCGGTTCATTGCGTACGTTCGTAATGCCGTGTGTTTAGTGAGCCGTTTCCTTTAGTGCACGCTTTACGAAGCGCTTTATTGTTATGTCGCTGTATTTTTGGGTCCATTTCTATATGTATAATAATACAGTTAGCTGTTATTTTCTTTATTGGCTTACTTTTATTTTCAATATATCTTGTTTTTATTCCCTGACCTTTGTTTGGAAATGTTATGTACTAGTATACACTAGCGGTTGTACGTTGTTTTATAGAATTTCGTTTCACATAATTTTTTTCTTATATTATCATTTCATAGAATAGTCAATACGCAGAATACTTACTTTGAAAAAACTTCAGTAATTGATTTTTGTTACAAATAAAATTTAAATTAAATTAAATATTTGTTTATTGATGACAACTAGGCCCAATTGTTAGTATAATATATAAAATTAAAAATAATAGTAATAGTTTCGATATTCATATATCATAGAATAACAAATTAAATATTCTTATTTTCATCCTACTGTTTAGTTAGTATAAAACTTATTACCAAGAAAATCCCCAATGCCCTAAATTTGATACTGCGACCAATTTACCTGTACCTACCGCTCGCCGGCCGCTGCCGCAGCATCACTAGCTTCGCTCGCGCGGCTCGCACGGAATTGGTCACAGTTCTAACCTAACCTAACCTAACCTATATGGTCGGAGTGGCCTAATACTTATATTACCAGACACTACACAACACACATATACACTATTAAAACACTCTTACATACCTTTAAATATAATTTTACTTCGACTATTTTATAATTGATACAATTATAAATATACCGTAGTAGTCACAGTTCTAACCTGACCTAACCTATATGGTCGGAGTGCCCTAATAGTTATAGTACTATACACTACACACCCACACACACTATTAAAACACTCTTGCGCACTTTTAAACTTAATTTTACTCCGAGTATTTTATAATTGATATCATTATATAGGTATACCGTAGTATAGTTATATGAAAGCGGTTCATCTGTCGGAGTGCCCTAATTTTGATAATGCAACCAATTTCGATGTAGCGCTCGCGCATAGTTGGTCACAGTTCTAACCTAACCTAACCTAACCTATATGGTCGGAGTGCCCTAAAGTTATATTACTAGACACAACACTACACTACACACACACACACTATTGTTGTTTATAGCATAACGTCTATTTTTACATTTTCGTTGAAATAAAATACCATGGAAAAATAGGTACACTGAACAAACAAATATTCGTTAAAAAATTATTCACCTGTTACAGTACGACACAACTTAGATGTAGCATCGGCAAAATTCGTAAAACCGATCACCATCCGAACTGAGTGCGCCTTCAAAATCACTAATCGCCATTACTGCTTTAGGTGAAAATGATCTTTCGAAAACGCAATAACTTGTAAAGTCTTATAGCCAAATACATTCGTCAAATTGAAATAAATGAATGAAATTTTTTTTTTTGGGTGGGAAATCATCCAATTACTTCTCCCGCTCTGGGCGGAGCGGAAGGGCGTGTCAGACTTTTACTGACTAAAACCCACCCGTGTTCCTTCCCTTGCCATGCCAGGGGCCACGGTTTCCCCTTGGGACTACCCGCAACCCCGGCAGGCATCGGCCCTAACGGACCCCGTCAGTTTTGCTGACATCTCTTTGAGGCGCGCGTGGAACACGACGCGCCGTCGACCCGGGCCTGGTCCTTATCGGACGGCGAGCTGCCCTCTGCTCTCCGTCCGCAGGCCCGCGCCTACGGTGGCCGGAAATCGGCTATCAATTCCCGACGCCCGGGAAGTCTCCTACGGCGGCGGCGGCTAGGGCTGGTAGGGCGCGGCCTCTGCCACTCCCTCGCGCGCTCCGCCTCCTCCTTCGCGAGCATTACTGCTTCGCAGAAGGAGGTGACGGCTTGCCATGCCCTCTCGCTCCGCACCATGGCCTGGACCAGGGCCGGACGCGAGAGGTCACTGCCGCCGATCGCCTCCACGAGGACACGGCGGTGGTCCACCCAAGCCGGGCAAACCTCCACCGTATGCTCCACCGTGTCCGCCGGACGATCCACACAATGGTGACACCCGGGCGTTTCCTCCCGCCTTACGCGAAACAGGTACCTCCCGAAACAACCGTGTCCGGTGAGGACCTGCGTCAGGCGGAAGGTGAGGACGCCGTGGCGCCTCTCAAGCCACTCCTCAAAGAGGGGACTTATCGCCGTAATTGTGGCGTGCCCAAATCTGGGTTGCGACAATCGCACACTCCAAGCCGCCATGAGATCCCGCCGGAGCTCTGTCCGCTGTACCGTGATTTCTCGCGGCAGCGGAGTTACACCCCGGCGCTTCATCTCCTCGCGCCACTCCCAAATGTGGGCGAGGACCTTCGCCTCCAGATCCCATGGCGGCGTTCCGGCAAGGAGGCTCGCCGCCTCGCCGGAGACCGTACGTATCCCCGGACCATCCGGATAGCCATGACCCTTTGGGCTGCATGCAACCGGCGGGCTGGCCGCAACCTTAAGGTTCGCGCCCACACCGGTGCCCCGTAAAGGGCCATGGACCGCACGACCCCCGCGTAGAGCCTCCGGCAGGAGGCGTTTGGACCCCCTAGATTGGGCAGAAGCCGCTTCAAGGCAGCCCCGGCCCGCTCCAGATTGGGAGCCAAACGTCGGAAATGCTCCACGAAGTTCCACCGGCTGTCGAGGACGAGTCCCAGGTACTTCATCGTCACCTCGACGCCGACGTGAACCCCTCCTACCGTTATTTGGGAACCCGACGGTGGCGCGTTCCGAGGGCCATGAAAGCACATGACCTCGGACTTGTGCAGAGCCACCTCGAGTCCCAATTGCCGGATCCTGTCGACGATCGATCTTTCAATGCCCTACGGGTCCTGTACAATAATGGTTTTAGGATGCTGTTGGGGTTGCCTCGCTTTTGCAGTGCATCAGGTATGTTTGCTCAGGCCAGCACGGACTGCTTTAGGGCAATAGTAAGAAAAAGAGTGGCCTCCCTGATGCGCCGCGTGCGCAGCAGCACCAACAGCCTTCTGAATACTATATTGGGAAGGGTTGATTGCCCGGTTGTGAGGCACTGGAATACTGTTCATGGATCTGAAGGTGCCCTTTATAATATTAAATAGCGCAATTGGAAATAATAATAGTAAAAAAAAAATACTAACATACTTTTAAGTACTATTTACTAACAATGAATGGAATGTTTTATTCTGAATTAAATTATTAATAATAATAACTGTGATTGTCAAGGATGGTACGGTTGACATTTGTCGGGCATGCCACCGTCCCGGTGAATCAATCCGACATATTGTTTCCGGTTGTTCTCGTCTTGCTAACGGACTTACACAGACACAATCTAGTAGCTAGGATTATCCACCAGCAACTTGCCTTGCAATACAACCTTGTGGAGTCAGAAATACCATACTACAGGTATGTGCCCGACCCAGTTCTCGAGAATGGTCACGCCATATTGTATTGGGATCGATCTATCATCACATTCATCACTGACAGGACTGTTGTAGCCAATAAGCCTGATATTGTGGTGATAGATCGACGAGAACGCCGTGCAATGATTGTTGATATTGCTGTCCCTCATGACGAGAATCTCGTAAAAGCTGAGAAAGATAAAAAAATCAAGTATCTTGACTGAGCACACGAGGTTGTCGACATGTGGGACGTGGACTCTGCAATCAATGTACCGATAATCGTAACGGTTAATGGCCTAATAGTGTAGAGCCTCGACCAACACCTCAGGAGGCTCTCATTGCGCGGCTGGGTCAAGGGCTTGATTCAGAAAGCAGTACTCCTAGACACGGCACGCATAGTGAGGAGGTTCCTCTTTCTAGAGCCCTGACCACCGACAGCTTGGACCCTGTTCCTGATGCCGATCTGGGCGACTATTTTTTATATTTTTAAATGATTTTTATATCTTTTTTTAAGAAATATTTAAAATTTTAATTTATATGTATTTAAATGAAATATAAAAGAAAAATAACAAACAAATTCTCGATGTTTTTGTAGTAAATAAATATATAATGTCGCCAGCAGCACGCAATGTTGAATGATCTATGTAGTTATGTCACGATTGTGATACGATACTAAATATTCCACGTACATTCTTACTCAGGCTACATGGCTGAAACAGCTATTAATAAATCAGCTTTACGCTATTGACATTTAGAGTTCCAAGGTAAATAAGTAGCTGGTATAAAGCACAACATACCTAATGCTTTTTACTATTCAACTCAATAATTTCCAGAACTCCTTTTCTTCAATATTTACGTATTCAGTTTTGAATACTCCCATTGATATGGCAATCGATGATAAAATACTAAAGACAGAATCCGGAGCGGCTGAGAACCAAAGTTGTCGACATAGCTCACAGAATAAGCAAGCTAAAGTGGCAATGGGTCGGCCATATTAGCCTTAGAACCGATGACCGTTGGGGTAGAAGTGTCTTGAGTGGAGACCACGAATCGGCAAACGTAAGGTAGGACGCCCCTCACGCAGGTGGAGCGACCACCTCCGCAGGGTGGCTGGTAGCAGCTGGATGACAGTTGCCGAGAATCGAGCAGAGTGGCGTGCAATAAGAGAGGCCTATGTCCTCTTGATGATGATGAATACTTATTGTATAATTTAAATGATGTACTTGTTATGTTCAGCGTTCGTCATTTAGATTTATTCAGGTCTGAGGCCCTAACGTTTTTATGTAAAATAGAAAATAAGTAGCTATAGTTTTTCTTCATATTAGAAAATACCCATGTACAGGAATTTGAAAAAACTCTTCTCTAATAAAAAAAAAATTAAATTAAATAAAAAAAGGCAACACTGGCCTTTTATTTTATTTAATTTGATTTTTTTTGTCAGTGCCAGTTTTGCCAGTGTTAGTTCACGTGGAGTCTGAACCAGGGACCGAAAACCTTTATTTATTTCGGTACAGGTATCAAAGAATTTTTGTTACTTCTACGACTAAGGTTACCGCTATCTGGGTAACCAAGAAGAAACATATTGTAACCAGGGGGCCAAGTCTACTAATTTATAAACGTCATAATGGTGTCACAATGGTGAGTTTTTGTATGGCAAATCTGTCAAAAACTCACCATCGTGACACCATTATGACGTTTGTAAATTAGTAGACTTGGCCCCCAGATTTTTGTGCAGACCAGCGCGACCTGTGGCGCGACGCGACACCGGTTATTGTCATACCGTGAAGTTCTTAGAAATTGTGTTGTTCGTGTCGTGGCACAAGCCTTTAGGTCACCGTTTTAATACCGGTTACACACACACAGGCGATTCGCGTCCTTTGACTAATGCCGACGACACAAGCTAGAGGTAATTTTATTTCGGTAACCGGTATTTAAACATAGACTTCCTAATGGAAATAAGTTCAATTTCCGAACCGAAACGGACTTTTAAGAGGCCGACGTACTACGGCACGAAATGCAAACTCGAGACGTGAGCAAAATGCGTTTGGAATATCGCTATCTCTATTCGACAAAAGAAGGCGGGGCCACAGATTACGGGCGCGCTTCGCAGTGTGTGTGAGCGGATAATACTAGATGTAGGTACTGTATGCCATTCATTCATAGCGAGTCGACAGCATAAATACTTATTATGAGTAATAATTAGGTATGTTCATTATTTGCTTTATTTTTGTTGACTAATTTGGGGAATCGCTAGTGAATGTACAGACTAGTAATGCGTTTTTTGGAAATTTCTTTACCATGCCGATGTCTCAATATTTTAGGATATCTCGACTAATCTCAAGATAGAAGGCCTTGTAGAGAAAACCTAGCTAGTAGATACGTCATACAAATAAGGTAGGTAGGTACCAACAGTTCGCGTCAAATAACTTTGCCGCTCTGAAGTAGACTCTATATGACTGCGGAGTAGTCAATCTGTAGCGCGCATGCCAGTAGGTACGCATGCGCAACCTAACTTCAGAGCGGCCAAAGTTATTTGACGCGAAGTGTAGGTACCTATACTTCGTTATCGAGCATGGACTTGTGGGTAAATCGGCGGACCGACGGACGACGCTAGAGTAGTCATACGCACGTCGCGTAAATATAAATTATTGGGATAAGTATCTACGAGTATTATTATTGTCATTATTTATTTTAAGTCTGTTTGTGTTTATTTATTTCCTTTAGAGTGGTCTCCACTTCTTATTGGTGGTCTCGCACTGGATTTTAAACTCTCCGTGTTGAGCCGAGCGTTGAGAATCCAACGCGCTGGGACACTCTCGTCCTAGCGAGTTGAAAAAACACGCGTTGAAAATCCAGTGTGCGAAAAAAAAATCCCACGGAAAATAACAGCCCGTGCGGTGCGAACCTGGGCGAACTCGACATTATTTTGCGACGACGGCACAAGCAGCTCTGCATAATTTTTTACCGACATGTGCGTAAGTGCAAGCGACACGTGGTGGCGGTACCTATATTTTTATCATCCGAACATACTGATGTCGCACCGCTGCTGCACCGACAAATAAAAATCTGCGTTCGCAGTTCATTTGCCAAACATCTAAACAAACACGAGTTTTTGGAAAAATAACTGTAATGGACTACACATAAGGTTCAGTTTGCGCTACAACTTCATATTTTTTTTATGACTTTTTCAACATTACCAGTCAGTCTAAAATCAACTTTATTTACACTAGCATAAAGTTCATATTCGTCTGAGTGGAAAACTCGTGTTTGTTTACATGTTTGGCAAATACATTGCGAACTCAATTTAGAGCGAGCAGTGTTCTCAATAGTGTCCTTGAGACAATAATTACGCCCGCTCGGTCACATAAGTAAAGAAAAGGAACAGTGACATGACATGACAAAACTTCGTACAACCGCGTTATGATAGGTAGGTACTTACAATACTACAACTTGGTGGTGGCTATGGCTTCGTCGCGTACGGAGAGCAACTAGCTTATACCGTCTCGGCCAATACTCACCAGAACTCACCTCGTTGGCGCAGAACGGAATGGATGCGAGTTTTTGGCACGAAATTGGGTCAAAGCATAATGAGCTTTATGTCAATTGTGTAACTTACAAACTACAAAATACTCGCTGAGGCCATAGCTGAGGCTCTTTAGACACGTAAGTAGGTACCTATCGAATAATAGTAGTAACTAGCTGCCCGCCCTGGCTTCGCACGGGTATGCACTCATCTACGGTTTGCCTACCTACCCTAATTACACATACCTACATACATACCTACCTACCTACCTTCCTACTTACCTACCTAGGTAGGTAAGTAGGAAGGTAGGTAGGTATGTATGTATGTATGTATGTATGTATGTATGTAGGTAAGTAGGTAGGTACCTACTTACCTACATACATACATACATACCTACCTACCTTACCTACATACCCACTTTACCAAGATACATACCTACCTACTTGCATACCTACCTACCTACCTACCTACCTACCCTACTTTCACCAACCTATCCTAAGAACCATCTCCTTACTAGATAACAAACACAACAAAATAAAGAAAATTATTCAAAAAACAAAAAACCCGACTGCAAAAACACCTAACTGAAAAGAGAAAAACAAGCATTATATCTATAGAATTTTGGTATCGCAGGCGGGACAAACTAATAACCGGATATACGTATGGTGTAAGTTTTGTTTGCCCCGCCTGCGATACCAAAATTCTATAGATTATAATGCTTGTTTTTCTCTTTTCAGTTATGTGTTTTTGCAGTCGGGTTTTTTGTTTTTTGAATAATTTTCTTTATTTCAAGCTTTTTAGTTTTATTAATAAAAATCAAAATTTGGCATTGACTCGTTACTAGCTTTTATTTGATACCAATATTGTTATAATTTTTTTTTTAAACCTTCCCGTCCCTTTTTTTTTGTATTTGCAGATGCAATATAAAAATATTATATAGCCTATGACACTTCTACAATTAAGACGAATCTACGACACCTCATATGTCAAAATCCATCAAGCCGTTTAGGCTACAGAGCGTGCCAAAGAAATAGACATACATACATACATACATACTCTCGAAAAACATTACCCTCCTTCTGGGGCAGTCGGGTAAAAAGAATTAGCGAAATTGGTCCAGCCGTTCACGCGTGATGCCGTGATCAAGGAAATAGGGATTCTTTTTTATATAATATATAGATCAAACAAAGACTTTTTCGTTTATGGGTGGTAGGCTCGTTGGAAACAGACAAAAATTAAAAAAAAAAACTTTTTCCCCTAGAGGATGATATGCTATTTTATCTCCGCTTTGGTACGCTACAATGACGGATTTTTTGAGCAAGAAGAGTGAAAAAGTTTTTATTTCTTCCTTTTTAGTGGGTCGGTTTGTAATTTATCTAAGTTACAATAGCCTAATGTCAACTGCTCATCACCTTTTACAAAATATTGCTTTTCCCGATGCAGGGACGTTCATTGTTGAGGAGTTCTCCTGGTACTTCACCATTAGCTCCACTTCACCCTATGTATTGTGACGGGCATAAATGGCTTGGCAACCATATTAAAGTAATCTTCTCTAATCGCAACCCGTGAAATACGTATTATTGATAAGTTCCGGTGGCCATCTGTGGTCTTCATCATCACTTCCACTTCACTAAATGGTGCTTTCCGAGATCAAATTCAAGAGTGACTATAAAAAATACCTAAATCGCTATAGGTGCGCCTGTAATATTTCAAGAGTTCCCTCGACTTCTCCAGGATTCCATCATCCTATCCTGACTTGATGACAATGGGACCACCTGTGAAGAATTTCTTCCAAAAACCCTTTCTGACAAAAAAATAATTTTCTAAATCGGTCCGGCCGTCTTCGAGTATTCCGGGAACAAACATTTAAAAAAAAATCGGACGAACTGAGAACCTCCTCCTTTTTTTGAAGTCGGTTAAAAATAGGTCAAGTCAAGAGGAGTGTCAGAAATATTACATACAATACAATTTAGCAAACAAATAAGTACGCGCGTACAGGTACAGGCAGCACACTGTAAAGTACCTAATCGTCTAAAGTTGACAAAAAATACTATGAACGAACTCCAACTAAGCACGTTGCGTTAGTGTGCCTTGTGCCTGTCGGAGCGATAAACACCTACAGGGAGCACACACACATTGACAATTATTGCTTGACGCGATAGCACTACTAGCTATCTGAAATTATGAGAAATTTGGATGTGTTCCGTAATACCAAAAATGATGAATGAAAACTTAATGTTTTTCCAATTTTTTTTCTATAATTTGTAACTTGATAATATAAGCTATGCTTGTGATGAAACAATATTACAAATATTGTTGTTTATAATAAAGAAAACACAATATGAAAACAAGTCATTTACGCTGTAAAAATGTACGAAATGCAATTCGCTTAAACTTCATGTAGAGGTAGGTTTTTGAAAAAAAAAAGAATTGGAAGCCTAGATAATTATTGTTTCAATCCGAATATCAAATTTATTTGGTGGAAATATGCTCGAATTGGAAATGATTTAGGTATTACGTTTGTATGGATAATTCAAAGGTCGCCGCGTTCTTAAGCTTTGTGCAAACCAGCGCGACTTGTCGCGCGACGCGATACCGGTTATTGTTATACCGTGAAGTTTTTTAGAAATTGTATTGTTCGTGTCGCGTCGCGTAACTAGTCGCGCTGGTCTGCAAAAGCCTTTACACAGGTAAGTAAGTACTGTAAGTACCTATGTTTTGTTGACATTTACATCACTTTCATTACTCTTCTCACATAACATCCAAATAATCCCGTCTCTCACGCCGTACATATTAATGAGCCGGCGACTGCCTCAAAGCGAGTGGACACACGTACAGCGAACCTACTGCTCGTACATTATTGATCGCCACTCAAGCTCGCCGGCACTAAGGACTCTAAGGAGCCACATTTTCACAATCAAGTCTTTGACTTACAAGTCAGTTAAATAAACATTCGTGTAGTACAAGAGCCCGTTTTACAGCGACTTTCACTCATGTTATTTATTATTAAAATCTCTTGTTCTTGTCAATGATAACGCACATTCGTGAATGGTAGTTACCTAGGGTTGCCTACTGAAACCAGTACCTACCCTAATTACGTAATGTACGATCAATAAGAGATTGAAATGAATTGAAACAGATTGCTAGTCCATTGCTTCATAAGTTCGAAAAAATAAATTGAGCAGATTTTTTTTCGTATTTATGAAGCAATGGACTAGCAATCGGTTTCAATTCATTTCAATTTCTTATTGATCGTGCATTACGTAATTAGGGTACTGGTTTAATTAATGCAATTATTTTATTGTATTTTTGATGTGTAACATCTCGTCTCGCGTTACTGGCTATCTGTGGGAGTGACTTCGTGAAATGGGACGGAAGCGTGTAACACAGGAATCCGGGGAAGCGCTATCTAATTTGAGCAATGAGTGCGCGTGCGGTTCTAGAATTGGCCGTCAGATGGTACCAACCCATTTTTGGAGGGATTAATACTGTTGAGTTGTCAGATTTTACACAGAATATTTTGGAATGGTTAGGAAATAATTTCGCACAAATTGCTTTATTTATCAGTATAAAAGTACTATAATTTATGTGGTTAAATACAATATTCATTAGTAGTATATTTATTTATTTTCAAAATATAGTCTAACAAAAAGAAACAATTTATTTAAGCACTTTTCATGAAGTATTTTTTGACTGCTGTTTTTTACCCATTAGTATGGGTAAAATTTCTTACCTCGCGATCTTTACGTAATGTCAAAGACTATTTATTTTTATATTTAATTTGTCGGTTGCTAGGCAACGAACCTTACGGTCACGTTCCTGACGCGAGTTTAACATTTTTTACCCATCCCAAAAAAAGTGCACAACGCCGCTAAAGAAGTTTTCACTTCAATAATACACTACTCTAACTTTGGTAAAAATTGAGAATACTTTTCATTTGGAAAACATGAGTGAAGGTGGGTGTCAGATGGGCTCTTAGACTAAGTTCGTCAAGTGAGCAGGGGTTGTAAGCACTCGTCTATGTCGTCCAGCTTCCAGTGTCGCCGGGTCGTGGAGTAAATCCGGGTGCATCTAATAAAGTGACTCCTAATGAACGTGGTCGCTGTCGTAATGAACCCGAGCTCTGCTCACACACGCCGAGGGATCGCACACATGTCGTGCTATGCTATACTATATTTATATAGTACGGCAACATTGTAAATTGTAGATTGAAAATTAAATTTTTCAGTGGCCAACACATTCAGAGCAGCAAATGAATCAACGCCGCCGCCGGTTTGAAAATTATGATTTACCGATCAGGTAATTTGCTGCCAAATCTTATCTATTCAGATTAATCTTGTACCACACGACGTGCTCACACTGCGCGCTACGCTATACCACGCTGTACGATGGTACAGCGTAGTATAGCGTAGCTCGCAGTGTGAGCTGGGGTTCCAAAGATCAAGTACATTCAAATGGGGACATGATGCGGAATGTTAAAGTACGGTCTGTGACGTCACCAAGAGTGGCACCTTCTTATAACCATGGGGAATCCCAAACACGGGACTTGTTTTGTTTTCCTCCTATTCGAAGTTATCTGCTTATGTGACAAATGGTTAGATATGGTAACTAGAAGTTCGTGAATAAAAAAGGATCGCTACACTTAGTAGTGTTCAGCTGTCAATTACATTGATAAAGGATGGACAGGAGACCGTTAGAAAGTCCTTTCAAGGAATTTCTTTAATACGTGAAGAGATTTAAGAAAGCTCTAATCCAAATAGAGTGGTGTTAGTTATTTAACTTAATCTTGGGAGTAAGTTATTTAACTTAATCTAGGATACAGTCCTGAGACAACTCTAAGTCGCAGAAGACATGTTTATCTGAGGGGTAAGCCACGACACGACGCTAACTGCCGTTCGAAAGGTTCAATAGTCCCAATATTACCAACATTGGTCTTGTGAAACGTTGGCCCAACGTTTGGAACGAGCCAACTTGCCACTTAACATCATAATAAAATCCTTCGACACCACAATTTGACAATGATGACTTCCTCTCGCTCAAGAACCTTCTGGAAAAGATCAATTGTGGAAATTACGTGGGAACGAGAAACGATGCTGTAAAATGTTATGATATTCCTTAGATCGTGTGCTCTTGAAATTAAACAAGGAATAAAAAGATATTTCACAGTTTCCTTTATGTTGGATTTATATTTTTTTTACTTTCGGGTTTCTGAGGCATTATTTCTGGAGAATGGCGTTATTAAGTCGATTCAGGAAGTCCGGTCGTTGAGTACATTTGAACTTTACATTTTCTAACGTTTTCTTCTTGGCAAACTTTGCTCACAAGCTTTTTACTTTTGTGTATTTATAACATCACGACACGCCTGACTAAACCGAAGTGTGAATAAAGACCTGTCTGTTTTATTTTCGGTTCAAAATACTAAAGCAACTAACAACTACCGGAAATCAAAATATTATAATGTTCTCGTAGATTGTAAGTTGATTAGATGCGTGAACATTGCAAGTCTACCCACGAGCAATGCCGTTTGTTCTGTGTAAACACGAAGTCTACCAACTTGTGAACCGCTGTCTCGATTATAATACAAAACAAAGACTTTAATTCATATTCATAACAGACTAACATCATGCATAGTAAAAAAACATTGAAAATGAACATTGTAGGTAGTTGAAAAACATGTTCTCCCATACATTCTAACTGCAAATGTAAGTTTAAACGCACAACATTGAAAGATTTACCATGTTATTTAAATTTATAGGTTTGCCTGTAATCTATGAGTAAAGAACCATTTTCAGTATTTTTTTCGAAAATTTCTTGACGGTACACGTCCGTCATACGAGTACGAGTACGAGTGAACAAGGGTTCCGTTTTCGTTTTCAGGTACGGAACCTTAAAAACGTAAAAAGCGTAGATCAAAGTAAGCTGCAGTTCGGTTCACCTTTACTTCAGCGGTCGGCACTCCAGCATTCTTTAACGACCGTCTGCGGAACCTCGGTTAAGGCCGGACTCACGCGACTAAAATGAACCAAGTTTAGAGCGAATGTGACTTGATTTATATTCATGTAGTACGAGACCTTGTAGGGGAGCGTGAGATGGGCGTAAACTAGTAGTAAGGTTTGTGTGAGATGGTTCGGGCGGGCATTGAGTCATGTCGAGACACCCTTAGGGGGCGCGTCTGGGTTGTATCCTCACGGCTGCTTAGAACGATACGAAGTGAAGCAAACTAAGCACACAGACCTGAATTGCTAAGTAAGTATGTATTCGATAAAATAAATTGGAAGACTACGTTGATATGGGCAGGAAAGACGATTTGCTGTCGTATCATTATCAACGTCTGACTAATACCTGCACACCTTTTTCCATGAGGGTCAGGCAGAAACTACATAATATACTTACCGTCCCCTCCCGGCGTTTCCTAATCTGGAAAAATCTTCATAGAAGTAATTAAGAAAATGTTTTTTGATCCGTTTATTTCTCGTTGTACATCAAACGTATTGTTTAGAGGATGAACAGAGCTTATTAAATGCCTGCTCATAGTAAAGGCCGAGTGAATGTTCCCCGATGTAGCCGCCGCCGCCGCCGCCCGGCCCCGCCATTGTTCGCGCACAACAACTTACTTCACCACACATATCACTGTTGCACGCTGCGCTGTAAACAACATAAAGTAATGCAACTCCGCTATTGTGTACACTTGGCTTGTAAATACAGCCTGAATCGTAAGTAACTACGTGCTTACCCACTATTTGAACCTACTTTAGTAAAAGGCTGCTGTGCCCATGCAGGTCAACTGCGGGTCAACAACGTCATCGCGGGTAGCTATTGACACTGAAGCGTAAACCCGGTTAAGTTGTATTTTTAACCGCTTTGCCAAGCCTCGCAGGAAAGAAAATAAATGCTCCCAGTTAAATACAAAAGACTGGTCTCCTTCATAATTATCCTCAGTTGTCATTTATCTACACTATGATTATGACAAGAGGCTAAAACCCCAATAACCTGAACATATTTTAATTATAATTTCAGTCCTGAATTCGTAATGTACAAAGTAATAAATATGACCCTCTCTAATGAGACTTTACAATAAGTCCCTTAATTATCACAAGTACTGAGGGACATGCAAATGTTTGACCTTTTATTCAATCGCGTTGTTTCGCCCGCCGCCGCCGCCGCGCGCCTCCCGCCGCTGCCCGCCGCGCGCCGGTCGCCCCTATGTGTGTAGTATTTGCCTAATGCCACTCTGGGCTAGTATAATTAAGCAAGTTTCTAATTCTATAGCTAATGTACTCTGTAAGTTGTCAGAGGGTTACGTGTTCTAATGTCAGTTTAAATTCTAGTGATGCGTTTAAAAGGAAATAACGCAAACGTTAGAAATACATACTTGTAGTTTAGTAAAGATTGGATGGATTCAATCTTTAAACACTGGGATAGAACCCAATTAAATTACCATCGACTCGAAGAGAAAAGCTTAAAACGATTAACTATCGATTTGGCTTTTTACTGCTCAGGAGTACTTAACATGAATTATTAAGACTTGCAGGTTTGAGGACTGAGGCTATCTTTTACAAACTGTTTGCGATTTTTTTTCGTCTCTAAATATATTTTACTTTTTGGTCCGCCCCATTTTGACACAGTAATGGACATATTCAGTCCTGTATGAATTTAAATAAAAAGCCTTCTCGTCCCGACACGACTCATACAAATAAAACCGTGTTCTTTACAGACAATTTGCCACGTATTGTGTCGCTGCTCAGTTTTAGAACATTTTACGAGTTCACTCAACACAGACGTGACTCCATCGTAAACTTTATTTTATTTTTCCTAAATATATTAGCCTCACACACTTTATAGGGTAAGTAGGCACTGTCAAAGATATAAATTCTTTATTCATTCATTTGAATCTTTGTTCGGAGGAGTTTTTACACACAATCAGGTGCACTGCCAACAATGATTGTTTCATTCTAGCATATCTAGACTTGGTTTGACGTAATTAGGTAACAGAATTATTGAGAGATTGTGCGTTAAACTGTAATTCTATTCGTTGAACAGAGCGTCAATGTGCCGTCAGTCAACAGACTGGGTCAGGAGTGAACTTGCAGAGGACAAACTAGCAGAGAGGGACAACTTCGTCGATAAATTCCAATCTCGACTGACTTATCGAGGGAATTTCCGGCGGCTAGTTACATTGATTGGAGACGACCGAGGGGCTGCGGGGCGCGGGGAGGGCTGCCAACGCAAACAAAACTAACGATGAAGAATATAGCTGTAGAAGGTCTACTCGATCTAGGCGATTGATGGACTGCCCTTGGAAGGAAGACATGGCCTTGGCATTATTGTAGAAATGTGGTCAACCAATGTGTATAGGCTCATCCAAAGGAAGAACACAAAATGAATATCCCTTTGGCCTTTGGTTATCATAATAATGCTTACAGCGCATAATTCGCTTCCGCATCATGTGCCTGCGGTTCGTCGACTGATCGGTGTCGCAGTCGTGCGTCATCAGGAGCGGGTCTTCTGTGTCTCCGTAGTCTATGGCATCATCGAGCGATGGCCTCCCGTCACTCCGTGTATTGTCCGGCGAAGGTTTTGTGGCCGGGACTCAAACGCGGAACCTTTTGCTTTTGTTATGGTAAGCAGCAGATCTGTCCACCATTCACTTGCACGGGGGAATTCTGAATTCTTCAGCAGTATTTTATGTTCAACGGAACAGAAATGTTCTCGTTTTTATGAAAAAATGAAAAGGTCGGTAAGACGTAATTGCGGAAGGGTTCCTGATGTAATCATGTTCGCAGGCCGCCAAATGTACTTACGGAGATGCTTTAAACATAATAATGCTTTAATTTTCTCGGTAAATAATTCTTTTGTCCCTTTTTCTTTTACTACTTTCATTAAGATTCAAGTAGATCTCGTCACTGACGAATCAAATTATAAACTTCGTCGCCATCAAACCTTTTACGAAACACAAATAAAAATAAAGTGTGCAGATTTAATTCCAAGATATTCCGAACACAGTAGGCTTGTAAAACTTGCTCCTGCAAACATCTAAAGGAAAAGCAAATCTTTTCACCGTTCAACGTTAATTGGCACATTGGAGGGGGCGGGCGGGGGCCGGGGGGCGGGGAGGGAGAGGGGAGCAGCGTCCCCGTCGCCGCGCTACTAATTTGTGTACCGACGACAAATATAACAAGGATTTCCTTGTACTTTGCCTGGGCTGCAGGGTGCAGGTTGTACCTTGCCTGGGCTGCAGGGTGCAGGTTATACCTTGCCTGGGCTGCAGGCTGCAGGTTGTACCTTGCCTGGGCTGCACGGTGCAGGTTGTACCTTGCCTGGGCTGCAGGGTGCAGGTTGTACCTTGCCTGGGCTGCAGGGTGCAGGTTGTACGTTGCCTGGGCTGCAGTGTGCAGGTTGTACCTTGCCTGGGCTGCAGGGTGCAGGTTGTACCTTGCCTGGGCTGCAGGCTGCAGGTTGTACCTTGCCTGGGCTGCACGGTGCAGGTTGTACCTTGCCTGGGCTGCAGGGTGCAGGTTGTACCTTGCCTGGGCTGCAGGGTGCAGGTTGTACGTTGCCTGGGCTGCAGTGTGCAGGTTGTACCTTGCCTGGGCTGCACGGTGCAGGTTGTACGTTGCCTGGGCTGCAGTGTGCAGGTTGTACCTTGCCTGGGCTGCAGGGTGCAGGTTGTACCTTGCCTGGGCTGCAGTGTGCAGGTTGTACCTTGCCTGGGCTGCACGGTGCAGGTTGTACCTTGCCTGGGCTGCAGGGTGCAGGTTGTACCTTGCCTGGGCTGCAGGGTGCAGGTTGTACGTTGCCTGGGCTGCAGTGTGCAGGTTGTACCTTGCCTGGGCTGCACGGTGCAGGTTGTACCTTGCCTGGGCTGCAGTGTGCAGGTTGTACCTTGCCTGGGCTGCACGGTGCAGGTTGTACCTTGCCTGGGCTGCACGGTGCAGGTTGTACCTTGCCTGGGCTGCACGGTGCAGGTTGTACCTTGCCTGGGCTGCACGGTGCAGGTTGTACCTTGCCTGGGCTGCACGGTGAGTATTAGTGCCCCCACATTTCGCCAATTATGTTCAAGTCTCATGTAGGAGGCGAGCCTCTTGCCAATATTGCCATCAATCGGGCCCGAATCCAGATTTTGAGTTGCTACTGAGAAAGCTCTGCTCAGCAGTCAGGTATGCAACCACTACATCAACGACTCAACCTCTGTCATTGTTCCAATTAAACGGGTCACTACAAAATGACCAGCAGAACATTCACATTTTAATCTTAATCTGTCAAAAATCCTCTCTCTCACACACACACACACACACACACTGCATCACACATTTTTGACAAGTTTGACATTAATTGTCGCTGTGATGAGATTGCGACTAGATTTTTAATGTTTTTAAGTATTTAATTACGGGAATTGGCCTTCAGATGTACCTATGAACGTAAACGAGGCAAAAGCAGTATGTAAGTCTCGTAGAAGGTGGCGTTCTGTAGTTTCTGTCTACCTCTATGTGAAGAAGGCGTGTGTTTATGTATGTGTATACTAATCATAATGACGGATGGAGTCAAATATTTTGTGTAAATTGAGGTGTAAATATATATGTGCAGGCTACCAACCTGTCAGAGAAGTAACTCGCCTTCGGTTTATCTGTTAGGAATTTTTCAGTAGCACCCCGAAATTGGAATTGATTTTGACAAGTGGGTCTCCGTCTACATGAAAATTATAATATATCTGTCCTGCTTAATCCTATTGGGAATCAGGTGTGCTGTTATAGCATTAAATAATTATAATATATTGGCAGAGCGCAATGTCCAGTTCACTGTTAAAAGAAAATCTCAATTGTTTTAACACGGATATTTGCGGTATCCTGGTGAAAATTGTGGAATAATTTTCAGTGAAATAGTAATAATGATCACAAATGGAGCCCTCCGCGAAATGTTAACGATTATTAGTAATGATATGCTGTGTTTGCGGCAGTTCGCGGTCTGCCGCACATTTATGGTAATTATTTGACTTTGACAACGCCTTTATTTCGTAGCAATAGGGGCGCTTTTTGTTATGCAAGTTTTACTATTGTAATGAGGTTGACCGTACCTACTTTAGATTTTTAATTATTATATATAGACGATTATGATTATTATGATTATGATTAACATCATCAGATTTAAAATAAAATAATTTTATTTTTATAGTTGGAACAAATATTTAATTTACTCGCGTGATTTTGTACAAAAAAGAAAAAACTGTGTAATTTTTATTTGTGCCTATCCATATCATTATAATCTGTTATTCCTAATGGACTCCCTGTGCACGTCACGTCGCATCCCGCACGTCTCCGCGTCGTCTGCTAATTGCGGCTGATTGTATCCTCTCCTGTATGAGTCTACGAGGTTACTCCTCCGTGTGTAAGTGACCTCTCCCATCGTACGCGGTTACTCCGCTTATGATGCTTCAGAATGCTGAAGCCTCGGGGTCTGAGAGTGCCTATGGAACATCTTATGGCGTTGAGTCTAATCTTATGGTGGTTTCCGAAATATTGCAAATTAATAACAGTGAGCGAAAGGGAAAACTAGAAATGAAATAAATGGGCGCTGCTAGTTAATATATTAGTCAGAAAATTACATAATATAGTAATAATGGAATTTAAATAGATTAACAATTACATTACTTATACAACTAATATTTATATTGAAGCGTTTTAGCATGGAACTCCTTTTGAACTGCAAGGCAGTGGGAAAACCTACAGTCAGGCTTGAAGTTTACAAGTAACTTAAGAAAATCGTATCATGAAATAATAAGTTGCCTTTTGTTATGTATTAAATAAATGACTTCACATTGTTTGCATGCGTCGCAGGAGTACTGACTGAAGTAATAGACATGTTCCGTTTAGGTAGTGCGGTCGCGAACATAAAAGTTAATATTCAAGGTCGCAATCCGTAGTAGTTGTCTTGCATGAATATACGTAGTTATACCCTAATGTTTGGAAGTGGATGTCTTCCGGCTGATGATAAATTGCTTGTCAATCGGCGAGGAATGAACAACAATTCTTCAGACATGTTATGCTCCATCACGATAACGGATATTATGATTATGTATGATCCTTGATCATTCGTTCATTAACTACAGATGTGTCCTCCTGCATACCACTGTATGCTACAATGAGAATAATATCTCTTTGACAAGCGATTTTGACATTCTGTTATTCAACAATCACTGAAGAAGAGTGAGTTCTAAAGGCTACATTATATTATGGTAAGTTCTTTATAGAAACATCCTCCGATATGTTCGTGTATCAGATCAGATTGATCTCTCTGTGTACGGTAATCTTAACTGAGCACGTTTATAGTCTTATTCGAGGTTATTTATTTTGGTAACGTAAAATAAGACAAGTGCTTATATGGGTTGTAATTTTTTTTTTCCAAAGTTACGCAACACTTCGACTGCATAAAAAGCGAATTAAAAAAAAGATGGTCGCAAAAATAAGTAGTAAATAAATAAATCTTGCTCTTAAATCATAACATGCATTACGAGGCCCCAGAGGCTCCAGCTTTTAACCATCGTACGACCTAGAGTAGCCGATAAAAAAACTCTTTATTTTTAAATCCATCCAGCTGTTAGGAGGCTTCGACGGTGTTAACAATTCCACATACAAAGATATGGATACATTGATACACGTGAATGACATAGCCCTGTCTATGCTGTCTCGCAATTAATAACCGTTTATACCTATGTCTGTTTACCCGGCTGACATACTTGGTTATTAATTAGTGTCGTATAATGAGCTCGTTCAGTATTCGTCGTCGGCAGTTTGTGTAAGTGATCGGAAGCCGCACCGACCTGATAATATTCAGATAATATAATCCCCGACTTACTTACCACATCATCGCGACAGTCAGTAGGCTCACTACTTGTGCGTTACAGAAGTAGTCGAGTGTGAGAGCATTGAGTTTTACTATCTGAGTGCGAGAGTGTAGTGGAGAGCAAGAGTTTAGAAGAGTGAAGCAGTTGAATCGAGTGCCAGAGTTTGATCGAGTACGAGGGTTTAGTAGAGTCATTTAGCAAAGTCTCAGAGTTTAGTCGAATCCGAGTAATTAGTAGGGTGAGAGACGGCTTAACGGGACTTTTTGCAACCCTCTCTGGTATCTTGTGATACGAGTGCTAGATATAAGTGATCGGTGGCTACACAATAATAGGTAACAATCTCTAGAGACCGGCAATACACAACCTCAGCTCTGTTGTATAAAGTTGAGCGACTGTGTCTCTCGCAATTGTCTACTCTGTGGCCCGGCGGGGCAGGCGGGGCAGGCGGGGTGCAGCATAACTTATTAATATTAAAAAGCAACCAGTTTTATAGCCAAAATGTTGATTATTTTAGAGCATGTCGACGCCATGTTACTGAGCCGCTGAACAGTATCACGATTACACACAAACGGGGTAATGTACTGAGAAAATCTTCTATAAAATATAAATACTTATACGGAATATGAAATGATTTTAAATACTGTGGAGATTAAGTACGTATTCGTGGAGCATCAAGCTAGGAGCACATTATTTGAAAAAAAAATGATGCTACCCCTAAATCTTCTGGGAACACAGGCGTTACGTTGTGTTGCTCCGGAATACCTATATCAGTTATCAATGATATGGTCTCCGTAAATACGATTTTCATGTTAATAATGAAGTCTTTTGTAAAATTATGTGTCAGTGACTCTTTTACTAAGCAAAACCAAACCTTTCAAAATGTGCTTTAAAAACGTAAGTAACCTCACAACAAGTGATCAGTGAACAAGTGACGATATACTCGCGACTCAAACAAGTGATCAGTGAACAAGTGACGATATACTCGCGACTCAAAAAAGTGATCACAGAACAAATGACGATATACTCGCGACTCAAACAAGTGATCAGTGAACAAATGACGATATACTCGCGACTCAAACAAGTGATCAGTGAACAAATGACGATATACTCGCGACTCAAACAAGTGATCAGTGAACAAATGACGATATACTCGCGACTCAAACAAGTGATCAGTGAACAAATGACGATATACTCGCGACACAAACAAGTGATCAGTGAACAAGTGACGATATACTCGCGACTCAAACAAGTGATCAGTGAACAAATGACGATATACTCGCGACTCAAACAAGTGATCAGTGAACAAGTGACGATAATATATACTCGCGACTCAAACAAGTGATCAGTGAACAAATGACGATATACTCGCGACTCAAACAAGTGATCAGTGAACAAATGACGATATACTCGCGACTCAAACAAGTGATCAGTGAACAAATGACGATATACTCGCGACTCAAACAAGTGATCAGTGAGCAAATGACGATATACTCACGACACAAACAAGTGATCAGTGAACAAGTGACGATATACTCGCGACTCAAACAAGTGACCAGTGAACAAATGACGATATACTCGCGACTCAAACAAGTGATCAGTGAGCAAATGACGATATACTCGCGACTCAAACAAGTGATCAGTGAACAAATGACGATATACTCGCGACTCAAACAAGTGATCAGTGAGCAAATGACGATATACTCGCGACTCAAACAAGTGATCAGTGAGCAAATGACGATATACTCACGACACAAACAAGTGATCAGTGAACAAGTGACGATATACTCGCGACTCAAACAAGTGATCCGTGAACAAATGACGATATACTCGCGACTCAAATAAGTGATCAGTGAACAAATGACGATATACTCGCGATTCAAGCAAGTGATCACAGAACAAATGACGATATACTCGCGACTCAAACAAGTGATCAGTGAACAAGTGACGATATACTCGCGACTCAAACAAGTGATCACAGAACAAATGACGATATACTCGCGACTCAAACAAGTGATCAGTGAACAAATGACGATATACTCGCGACTCAAACAAGTGATCAGTGAACAAATGACGATATACTCGCGACTCAAACAAGTGATCAGTGAACAAATGACGATATACTCGCGACTCAAACAAGTGATCAGTGAACAAATGACGATATACTCGCGACTCAAACAAGTGATCAGTGAACAAATGACGATATACTCGCGACTCAAACAAGTGATCAGTGAACAAATGACGATATACTCGCGACTTAAACAAGTGATCAGTGAACAAGTGACGGTATACTCGCGACTCAAACAAGTGATCAGTGAACAAATGACGATATACTCGCGACTCAAACAAGTGATCAGTGAACAAGTGACGATATACTCGCGACTCAAACAAGTGATCAGTGAAAAAATGACGATATACTCGCGACTTAAACAAGTGATCAGTGAACAAGTGACGGTATACTCGCGACTCAAACAAGGCCTACACAATCCACGCTAACATAATATATTTATAATACTTATCCTGTTCCAGACAAGCACTTAAGAGCTTAAGCTTTATTCTTTCATGTTATTATGTGAGTTTTACATATACGATACATAGGATCGTTAGACGTCGCTTCAAGCCCACGTAGACTCCAGTGGACTGTGGAAATTCTACACTTTGAGCATCCCTTGAACGAGACGATTTTCCTGAAATATGCAAAATTGTTTACCTTTTGTACGAGCCGCTCTACTTTGCATAACCGTTTTACGGAGGCTGCACTGACTCACTACGATGGACGGTGGTGTAACGGTTATGTTACTGGCTATTCTTGCAGAATGTCATTGAAATGTCTTAACAGACAGTGAAGTTATTGGAATTTATTTACCGAACAAAAGAGCAATGTAATGCAATGTGTCTGAGATGTTTTGCGAAATTCCCGAATGTATTTGATGGATATTACCATCGTTCCTGAATGTGCCAGTCATCTATACTTGATGAATGTTTCCTTCGCATTCATTCGACAGCACAACCTCCCCTCTCAACAAACATATCATCGTAATCATCGTCAAACAAAGCCGCTCTTTGTCAACTTGTGAACGCTCGCGAGGCGAGCACGTTGGCTCCGGCTAGCTCAAAGAAACCAACTTTATAGCGCTATTAACATTTTGAGATAGCTTTCGACTTCAGTACACAGCACTTACCCGTATCTAAACAGTTTTGGTGATGACACGGAATGTACAGTCACAGAAGTGCCACAAAGTCCATGTTAGTAGTAAGGAGTGGCGACCGAGCTCTGTTCGGGTGAAAATAGAGAATACTTATTTAATAGTACAGGATACATACACTAATTCCATGTATAGTACTTACTAATTCCATGCTGCCGTGTCAGTATTCTAAGGTAGCCATTTTGTTCTAAACTTTAGGCGACCGAGCTTTGCTCGGGTGAAAATACGAGATATAATAGTGAATGATCTATATTCATCTGTGCGAGTGGGCAGTTGACAAATAGGGATTACATAAACATAACATCGCGCCTGTAACCCCGAAGGGTTAGGCAGAGGTGAACCTATATACACCCACTTTTCGCCAGTTATGTTTAAGTCCCATGTAATAGGGGCGAGCCTATTGCCATCAACCGAGCGCAAATCCAGACTCCGGGCTGCTACTGAGAAATTCCTGATGGAAAAACCCAATAACACTTTGCCCGACTTGGGAATCGAACCCAGGACCTCTCGCTTAGCAGTAGCGCTTGCGACCACTAGAACAACGAGGCAGTCTTATCGGAAATCGGAATTAGTCGGTGAGAAATCTAACTTGTAAGTAGCGGTTGGTTACAGTTCTAACCTAATCTAACCCATTCGGTCGGGGTGGCCATTCATTTGAGGAATAGTTGAGTATTTTTTAAACTGATTGTAGGATGAAATAACCAATCAAATTTCTTTGTATACCCTTTGTATTGTTAAAATGATTACCCACTAGCTTTTGTCCGCGGCTTCGCCCGCGTGAATGTTGGAAAGTATCCCACGGGAACCTACTACCTGGATTACATAGCTAATATCCGAGGAAAAGGTCATTGACTGCTACCGCTGCGCCCACCACCATCAACCATTGTTATTTTATTACGCGTAAGGTATTAATTTAAATGATATTATGACAAGGCACACTTGAATCAAAATGAAATGCCCTATTTAAATAACATATTTTTTTGGGGATTAATATAATACCGGTCAAAATAGCTCCGAAAATAACAATTTTTTTTTTATATATTCTGAAAGATAAAAGTGGTTACTGTGGGTCATCTTTAGAAGATACGAATATTATGCTACTGCGGACTTTTTTGTAGAAATTTTTAAGATGTACTACCCTGTCGAACATTAATTTTATTTATCTCTTATGGTTTACACGGCATACACCAGTACGTAAAGTAAGTAAGTAAGTTTTATCCAACATCTTCAACAATAATCGTCACATATCGGCCAATTTACACAAAACCTTAACCTTAATGAATCCGTTTTTAAAGACGTTCATAATCATAACTGTCTTACTAGAAATAGAACTATGACACGAGCACGATCTAGTAATATAACTATTAGGGTACTCCAACCAAATAGGTTAAGTTAGGTTAGAACTGCGACGAACTCCGCGACAGCCAGGCGAGCGCAGCGAGCGGTGCCGCAGTAGCAGCCGGCGAGAACTATGTCGAAATTGGTCGCAGTAATGGCTCCTACACACAGTGCCGGCGGCGGCAGGGCCGCCGGCTTTTGCCGCACGGCACGTGCGTCCGGCTTTTGCTCCTTCATTTTGTTTGCGTTTGTTTCTGCGGCTTTGTGCGGCATGGCCGCCGGTACTGTGTGTAGCAGCCATAACAAAATTAGGGCAGCCCGACAGTTATGAACCGCTTATAAATATAACTGTGTTTCGGAATATAGCTATATCCCTAGGGATATAACTACATCACGACTATAACCATCTTACTGTGACTTCTATACATGACACATATAATTATTATAATTACATGTTATATATAATTATGTAGGTATGTAAGGATTTAAATTTAGTTCCACTTTTTAAGGTTCTGTACCTCAAAAGGAAAAAACGGAATCCATAGAGGAACACTTCGGTGTCCGTCTTTCCGCTCGTCTGTCTGTCTGTTAGTCAATACCCTTTTACTCAGGAAAGCGTGGAGGTACCAAGTCGAAAATAAAATCAAATACGTAGGTCTAAAGTCCGTCACGCTCTAAAAATACAAAGCTTCTTAGTCAACGCAATAAAAAATACGGCCATTTATGCGACATTTGATACTCACGAATAAATTAAAACCTACAGGGTAATTCCCGTTGACCTAGAATCATGTTTGGCGAAATGTCTTATTTAAAAACAGATAACTGGAAATCTCTGTTTCTATGGAAAATTTAAAATCGGTCTAATTAGGCTGTAACAGTATTTTTCGAAAATGTTCTTAACTAAGTTTTTTGGACCTTTGTATCCTGCATTTGAGTATGAAGTTTCATTAAAATCAGTTCAGTCATTTGGAAAAACAAGGGCTTGAAAGTTTGTATGAAATGCCGTACGACGCAAACCCTCTTAACTGAAAGGCTAATTTATCAGTCTTATTCTGAATATATTCACTAATTACAGATCTAACACTAGTTAGCCGAAGAAGCGACATAGCCTCCCTTTTGAAAAGACTTGTCAGGTTTACCACAGAGCACAGTATGGGCCTTCTTCTTCGTAAGTACTCTGTGTTCGTGTCGCTCTGCGGCGCGTGCTCGTAGGTGTCTCGTATCTCGTGTCTCGTGCCGCCGCCGTGACGTACGCGCCCAGGACCGCTGTTAAGGCCAAGATGGATGGTAAGTGCCAGCGCGTCCCGCCTCCCGGAACTTCTTACAAGATTTAGATTTGCCGCACAAGTATATTGTTTTAAGGTGAGCCGACGTTTTCGCCTTAAGTGACTTCGTAAATTATTTATGTACAGAGAAAAGCTTGAAGGGGTTCGCTACGTGCGCGCGTGTGTGAGTGAAGCGGATTTTACTCAGTAAATTAACGTTGTTATTATGATGTTTCATAATTTACATGAACTTTGTAATCAGGGTAAGTTGAAAAGTAATCGTGTCTTCCGTAGATAATTTTAGGTAAAACATGTATTAAGTTAATTCGTTGACTTTAATCTTTTGAACGTGTTCATGTTAAAATTCGTTTAAGATTTGGTTCGTTATCCAAGTTGGAGTTTTCGTTATTATATCTGAAGCTTTACATTTTATACACATACCAATCGTATGGTGCCTGTTTTATGTAATGAACAAAAATATTATAACATACCACTGTAGGTACCTATTCCATGTCGCTAAGCAGTGTAGCTACTAGCTGGGTTCCGGCTCGAAAGATACTTAGGTACCAATTGGGTTTCGGTGAGAGCGCATCTGTAATGCCTTGCAGATGTCCATAGGTGGAACTACCATCGGGTGGGCCGTCGTTGTTTGCAAACACTTACATAAAAATCATCTTACTCTTTATTAATTATCGTTATAACACCGTTTGTTTTAAACACGAACACAGCGGCAAACTGCGGTTTAATGTCAAGCCCTTCGCAAGTCTCCCTGAGTAACGAGTTCACTTCACTACATAGTAAAAAGTCACCCGCTGACTGTCAGTCCGTATAATGCTATGGATTTTGATGCGGTTTTTTTTAAATAGATAGTGTGATTCAAGATGAAAGTTTATATGTATAATACATGCATAATATAGTAGAGAAACTCTGATAATGTCAGAGGTTTCTAATGTGATATCGTAAATAAACACATTTTCTGCACTTATATTGCAAACGCTGGCGGAACCCTAAGAGATAGATAAAAAAAATGTACTCCAGTATTGTACACCTTAAAAACGTCTACATAAAAGTCCGGGATGGAATATGTCTATCTCTTAGGGATAACCCACAATAACAAATTTTTTAACCTTTACTTTTTACGAGAAATAATGGCTTACTTATTTACGAAGCGATTTTAAGCAACACAGCATTAATCCTTATCCAATTAAATATGTTATTTAAATTGGGCATTTAATATAGATTAAAATAATATGCCTTGACATCATATCATTTAAATGAATAGTTTTAAAGATATCGCAGATTCAAAATTACGCGTAACAAAATAATCATGGTTGACGGCAACGCGGGCGCAGCGGTAGGAGTCACCTCAGTACCTTTTCCTCGGCTATTAGGTATGTGACCCCGGTAGTACGTTCCTGTGGGATATTTTTCGACATCCACGCGGGCGAAGCTGCGGACAAAAGCTAGTGTAAAATAAAGTAAGGAAAGTGTGCCGGCAGGTGAACGCGTGAGTTACATCCAGAGTTACGGCTTGTGGCGCGGCGCTGATTTACTGCGGGCGCGGCGGAGCGCGGCCAGAGGCGCGGCACACTCGCCGGCCGGGCACTACCTACCTGTGTGTTTCATAGACATAATTATTAAATAGGATATTTTCAAATGGTTTCTGGTAAATAAAAGCAGACCTGGTTCCCCTACTTCCTTGCTTGTAGGTCTGGTGTGCATTAGCCTACCTTTAGGGTTTTTCCAATAGGCACATACCAGTACCAACTCGGTAGCAGCAGCATTTATACAACATAACTAGCGAATCGTGGGTTTATTGTCTTTGCTCGTAGTAGCCGTAAAAAAAGGATGCCTAAGACGGCGGTGTGCGGCAGCATTTTTGCTAAACGGCAAAATATGTTGCGGTAGCATTTGCTAAGCGTCGGCGTCAGTTGTAGTCATTGTGACCACATTTCGCGTCCGGTCTGCTTACAGTACTGGTCTGACATCAATGCCAAGCTAAAAATTGCTTCATGGATCCTAGTTAGGCCTATCTGGCGATATCGCGTGAACTTTGTTCTACAGTTTATATTTGAAGTGTTATTGTTTGTTGATGTGACACATGTGGCTAACAAGTCGCCAATAACGACTTCCAACTTCAACTAGTACTGTTACCTAAGTTCATGTCATTAGTGACAACGATGACATGAACAATGTACTATATCTAATAGGTAACATTTTATCGATCATAGCGATTCATACATAACATAACATTGCGCTTATTGGTATTCCCTGAAGGGTTAGGTAGAAGTGTATGCCCACATGGCGCCAGTTATGTATTTAAGTCTCAAGTGATAGGGGGAATGGGAAGGGGTGAGTTATTCCACAAACAATTGGAGTTGTGCCGTATTGACTTTATGTCACACACATTTTTTTTTAAGTTTTTCTTCCATAGGTGTACCTCTTTGGTTTGCATACCGTACTTGCCACCATTTTGTTTTACTTAAATCAGCTTGTACAAAGTAAGCCTCTGTCGTCTGCTTACTTTGCTTGTTCACTGGCTTACTTTTTGTACTGGTGTACAAACACCATTTTACACCAGCCCCGAGTGGTACGCAAAGAAGCACAAAGCTACGGTTAAATATCAGTTCCGGCATCGGTTCTGCTCTCGGTACCGGCGCGGATCGAATTCATCGGGAATGCATTGCGGAGCGTCCCGCCACACTTTTTGCCCTATAATTGAATTCTACACAAAGGTTTGTCGTCTGCGCGCGTAAATCTTCCACTGGCATGTTTTGTGTGCGTTTGTGTGTACGTGCACATGCGACGTGAGTACGTGTGTCGGTGTCACGTGTTCACGTCGTACGTGCACGAGTGTGTGTGCGGTGAAATACCTGGACTAGTGACTAATAGCTTAGCGGTTTTCGTTTCAGATCTGTAAGCGAATAGATTGCAGTACGACGAGCGACGTGCAATCCAAATAGTTGTTTTATTAATGTTACCACGTCATGCACGTTTAGGTGTTGCATTTGAATATAAATGTATTCAATTCTTAACCTCTAGCGAATTTGAATTTCAATCTCGTTTACCTAACGGAGTTTGTCATGTATATATTTGCCAAGTCTTAAAACTGCATAAAGCAGAAGCTTCCGAAGATGTTTGCCTTTGATGAACATAGCGCCCGGAGCCTCTTTATCTTACAAGCGCGAGAGTTAGCGTCGCTTTGTCTGGTGCGCTCTGATTGTCGGTATAAATCGTAAAAAGCCATTAGTTAGTGATCAGACGCGCACTAAGCTAGTAATCCGGCGCTGGGGAACTACTCGCTAAGTGCGCAAGTACGCACACTCGGAACATTCACAGAAGGTCTAGTTCATACAATGCACAGTGACATAGTGACGCTGACGCATGATGCTTCAGTCTCACGCCTATTTATTGGCTGACGGCGGTACAACTAGATTTTCAGGTCAGGACATGAGTCATCTGATGAGTGATGCCTACTGTACATTATGGTAGCCTATAGTTTCCTGTCACGGTATCAAAGAGTAGACCACATAATTCAAAAACAACGGCGTCCATTTTTAACCGACTTCCAAAACGAAGGCGGCTCTATATTCGTAGCGTATGTTTTTTTAATGATATTTTCGTCAATTGTGTACCGATTTTGAAAATTCTATTGTCATTTGGTAGAGAAAGCTTGCACGGTGGTCTCATATAATTTTGATTGAAGCTAACTCAAAAACTACCCAAGCAAGTTCAAAATCAAAAGTCATTTATTCAAATTAGGCTGAGAATCAGACTTTTGAACGTCAAAATTACATAAGACAGTCCTCCAAAAACGCACGCCCTTCACCACTTCCTAGTGCTTCAGTTGGGTAGAAGAAGTGGCGTAACAAACTGTCCAGCAGCGCAGATTTTCTATAAGAGTATGCAAAATAATTACGCAACACAAACATTATTTAAATTAATAGCCTTATTATTATGTCAGCTAGCACACGCCAATATACCAACCAAAAAAACATCGAGAACTATACTCAGGCAGAATTAAAAAAATATAACTAAACGTAAACAATATCTAAATAAAAGCCTCCAGGTACAAACGGAGTGCCCGCTGACATATATGTAGGTAGCTGTAACTAGAAGTTATGAATGATAACTAGAATCATCGAAGTATAAAATATGTAGTTTGGAAAATCCAAAAGTGCACGCCTCATAACACTCATTCATAAACGAAAAAGAAATTCAAAACATAGTTTCTAACAAAAATGAACAATTTATCACTTTTCATGAAGTATGTTTTGACTGCGTTTTTACCCATCAATATGGGTAAATTTCTAATCTCGCAATCCTTACATGGCGGTTGCTAGGCAACTTACGGACGCCGTCAAGTCAAAGGTTGGAAATATTTAGTTATAGATTATAATATCATTGTTATAGATATTATATTTTAGTTAGTATTTTATTAATTATAATTAAACTACTTTGAATAAAAGAGCTATTTTCAATAGGGTTCCTTCTATGGCTGAAACGAATGTATAAAAAAAAATTGACTCAATTAATTGATTTTATCGCAAGCTACAATGTTTTCAGGGTTCATAAATTGACGGACAGGATTTTTTTTTCAACTATTTTGATGCTTTTTCCATTTCTGCTGCATTAAATCAATTGTTAAAAAGTACAGTATTAATCTCCATTTAATCATCTATACAATGGTATATAAATTAAGTAGGTTCTGTGTACTAGCAGGAGTGTAACAATAAAAACAGTTGCAGAAACGGGCATAAAAATTTTTTCGATCGTAGAGCACACTCTAATGCTTCGCATTATGAGTCGTGCAATAAATAAACAGTTAATTACTAATAACAATAACAGAACTATGATCAGCAAGACGACCAATCACCACAAGCAGCACCCGTTCACGAGTATAACGCAAAGATCAGCCATCACCCCCCTCGCCATATTAGAGGGAAGGAGGCAACCCGACCCCGAGGTTAATAAAAAAAAAGAATAGATAGGTATAATTTTATTAATGACTTTTGAATTTTAAATTTTATTTACTTTGCTTGGGTAGTTTTTGAGTTAGCTTCAATAATACGTATTTTTCCACTTAGTCTATAAATGGACGATGTTATTATAAGTTCCTGTCACTGTTATTTACATAGCAGGTAGTGGTTTCGAATTTGTGTGGGGTAGGTAAATCTATCTGCCTAGCCTTTTCCCAACTATGTTGGGTTCGGCTTCCAGTCTAACCGGATGCAGCTGAATACCGTATTTTACATGGAGCAACTGCCTATCTGACCTCCACAACCCATTAACTGGGTAATACAATACTGCTTGGTAAGACTGGTTGTCAGAGTTTCGGGCTTCTGACGACCCGTAACGACTGTCAAAGATTCACGAAAGATAGCCGGTACCAACGGCTTAACGTGCTTTACGAGGCACGGAGGAGTCTCGGTATGTTAAGATGGTCACCCATCCACAGACCAACCCCGGCAAGCGTAGCTTAACCTGATGGATCGAATCGTACAGCTGTAATTAATTAGCCACGAGCTAAAATAAAAAGTGAAAAAAAAAAAAAAAAAAAACAAAATTTTAAACCAAAGACACCGACTTCCGAAATTAAAGTTGTTTTTCACTTAGTAGTGTTTTTTTTCTGGAAGACAGTTGTTTTTTTTGTATAAAGTTTTTGATTAACTGGATTTCAGTTTGACATGTTGCGTGACGCTCTGTACGGTTATGGCAGTCCTGCAGCAGATGCAAGAGCTGTTTACCACTCGTGGCTGGAAGGACTGAGTCTTCTATAAGTTTTCCTATACAGTGGACGACATCAGCCGAGTTTATTCCCGGGTTATGTACGACTCCCGCGGGACTCCCGGTGCCTATACTTTGCGAACACTAGCCGAAATACTGTGACACTTACAACATTACACTAAATGATGATATTCATTCGCAGCATTTCCCAGACCTTTTTTTTGTGTGGGAAATCATCACATCACTTCTCCCGCCCTGGGCGGAGCGGAAGGGCGTGTCAGACTCCTACTGACTAAAGCCACCCGTGTTCCTTCCGTTGCCTGTACGTGGCCAGGAGCCACGGTCTCCCCTTAGGACTTTCCCGCAACCCGGCAGGCATCGTCCCTAGCGGACCCCGTCAGTTGTACTCACATCTCTTGAGGCGCGCGTGGAACACAACGCGCCGTCGACGCGGGCCTGGTCCTTATCGGACTGCGAGCTACCCATTGCCCTCCGTCTGTAAGCCCGCACCTACTCTGGCCGGAAACGGCCAAATCGGCTACCGATTTTCGACGCCCAGGGCGTCTCCTGGGGCGGTTAGGGGCGTGAGGGCGCGAAATTTGCCTCAGCCTCATGCGCTCCTCCTCCTCCTTCGCAAGCATTACTGTTTCGCAGAAGGAGGTGACCGCTAGCCATGCCCTCTCGCTCCGTACCATGGCCTGGACCAGGGTCGGACGCGAGAGGTCACTCGCGCCACTTCCAGATGTGGGCGAGGACTTTTGCCTCCAGATTTCATGTCGGCAATCCAGCAAGGAGGCTCGCCGCCTCACCGGAGACCGAACGGTATCCCTGGACAATCCGGATGGCCATGACCCCTTGGAACGCGTTCAACCGACGGGCTGGCCGCAACCTCATAGAACGCGCCCACCCCGTAAGGGGACATGGATCGCACGACCCCGCGTTCAAGGCAGACTCAGCCCGCTCCAGTTTGGGCATCCTCGCCTGGAAACTTGATTCAATATAACATTTTGAATGTTTTTCCAATGTAGATAGAAAACTGTCTACGTTTGCCAAAGATTTTGGTAAAATGATGTCAAATTCAAACAATAAAGTAGTGTCAATATTATTAAGTACCTACAATTTTATATTTGTATACTTATATTTCCAATAGATAGGGCAAAGGAGTAATGTGCACTTACTTCAATTAAATGTTAAAATGTTAACGTTGGGTTTTATAGGTCGATTGCGAAGGAAGCAGATCTATCGCCATTTTTATTGGGCAGAGTTAAATGTCTGGGTCGTATCGTAGACCTACTCTGCTAATAAAATTGTCGAAGTGAAAATTTGTACAAACCACATCACATTCGAATGCTATTTTTTGTTTGCATTTCGTCCAATATTATTAAAATAATTCCTTGCAGCCCATCCATTCAAAACCCCTTAAAACGTGTATTATCATTGTGATCATTTTGAAACAATCCTTCAAACCCTTAACGCTTTGGATGAGTTTCGCTCCCTTCCCGTGAAAGTTGTAATGGCGTCGAGGGGGCCCATAAGCGGGGCCCGTGAGCGGGGCCCATGAGCGGGGGCCAGTCACACGTGCACTAATATCACGGTAATGGTCCACAAACTGTCGGACGCCGATCACGACAATATGGCCGCGATTGCGTGTTATTACGGCGCGCGGCGCCGGGAGCTATGGGCTCATAAACAACGCACTTATGAGCAGGACCGAACAAGATGAGTTCCGGAGAAACTGTAAAGTAACGGGTACTTTATTGCGTTTATGGTATCTCAGAATGACCTGTTCATGGGACTAGTGGTCGCAGTCGTGACTGCTGACCGGCGGTTTGGGTTCGATCTGCAAGTTGCGAGAATGTTATTGGGTTTTCCCATCGAGAATGTCTCCCTATTATGTGTGACATACTTATCTAAACATAACCGGAGAATTGTGGGTGTTCTTTACACCGCTGCCTAACCCTTTCCGTTATCCAGGCGTGATGTTGTTTATTACCTTAGACTAAATTCTGGGGCTTGCAGGCTTGAAATGTTATAGTCAGTGCAGTCAGTTACCTGTGTCAGATGTAAATGGCAGCTGCCAGCAGCGCCCGCTCGGAAGCTTTCTGTAGTGCTCAGTTTACTAACTAGCACTAACTGTGTTATCAGGAGTGCAGCTAGTCTTTTTGATTTAGTAAATGTTAATTCAATCTCTTTCTAAAAGGCACAGCTACTAATAAAAAGAATGACTGCAAAAAAAGTTATGTACGTACACCATGTCCCAAGTCCTTCGTATAGTACTTAGTTAATGTACAAAAATTAGTTACTCCCACCAAATGATACTGAATATGAACACTAGTTGCTCTCCTACTATGCATCACATAACCCTCTCACTGCGAGTGCGTGAATTAGTGTCTATTTCATTTTTCATTCGGCGCGTGGGTCGTGGGTCGGCTTCTCCCGGCACTCGGCTGGCGCGGGTTACATCGCCGTTTGTCATCTGAATAATTCACAATGTGCCAGAAAGCCGCGTTTTTGTCGTATACGATGTGCATTTTATGAGCGCGCTACATTCGGAAGTACTCGGAATGGACTCGGTTTTAATGTGTTTCCGATATATCAGTCAGTGATGGCAAAGTATTCTGTTTCTATTTTGTTTATTTTATTTTAAGTGTTAGTCCGAACATGTTGATGCTGTGGTGTGTCTTCTTAATGTTTGTGACTCCGACTCATCAAAATATTTACCAGAAATCTAACTCCTTGAAATATTTGTGAAAGTATATTGAAACTTATATATTTTTGGTATTTCAATCGTAAACTCCTAATGTTATTTATATGACGGAGTTATTCTGGATACTCCTAATGATCGGCTGCAAGAACAATACATTCCTTCAGCGATAATTACTATCGGCACGTTACGACTGCTAATCATCGCCAGTGCCACGGGGACTACTTCTGCAAACTTTATGTGCCGTTCATTTTATATCGTGACTCGCGCTTCGCTGATAGTTCGTTCGGAAATGTGTCACATGTGGCGCTGATGTGTTCCGACAGTTCGATGCCAAAAAGATTCTGCAACGTTTGTCAGTTTCGTTTGAAAACTTATATTCCCTATTGTATATTATCTTACCACATCTAAGATGTTGTTTCTTTGAGAAACGTCAAACAGTAACCCACCACCACAGCACCCAGTAACAGTAACCAGTGACCTTTGAAAAATTAATGAATCTTTAAACGACTTAAAATTACTTAACTTATTTTTGGAAACAAATCATGTTCTGTAAATGAACTAAGAAAGCAGTGCACTGAGCAAACTAATTGGAATCTTCTAAGTTCGCGCTGATTAGTGAAAGTTTTCGCATCGGTGCTCATCCGCGCTAACGATAACGGCCGGGGTCTGCGCTCACTAGTCAAAGAAAATGAGCCCTGAGCAAGCGAGAGCAGAAGGCTCACGGCAAATAAAATTGTTAAAACTACTCTCTGATTTGACTATATGTCACTAGACTTTTAACTTTCCCAACTGTCAACTACGATGTAACTACAAGGCGCTACCAAAATACCTTTAAAATTTTAAACCGTGGACAGTTGACATGGTAGTTTTGGGATCATCATTACATGATTCTATTTGAGAGCAGTGATTTAAGAGAGATTATTCTGAAAGTTGGCAACGTCGCAAATAGATGTCAAATATTTCGCTGTTTTGATTAATTTGTTAATATTTCTATAAGGAAATAAAAAATGTGGCTAACTATGGAACTAGAATATTGATTATGAAATGCAACAATGAATATCGTAACACCGAATAGTTAGTTTTAGATGTAAAAAAAGTATATACAAACTTTCTAAATGCCTTTTTTACACCTACACCGGGTACAACTTCAAATTCAATGTCATAATTGCAATTCATTATTAATATTCTAGTTAGTTAGTTAGCCACATTTCTTATTTCCATACAGTATTATTTCCAAATTAATCAAAACAGGTAACTATTTGACAGCTATTTACGACGTCGCCAACTTTTAGTAGCATCATCTTCTTATATTCAGTGTCCACCATCCCACTGTTATATAAAAACCTCTAGCATGCCATTTACCCAATCCTAGTCGCACAATCAGTCCCCAGCAGTAATAGGACCTGCGAAAAACAAAGTTAGGTAAATCAATGGTAATGCAAATTGGCTACCATCTTAAATTATCTGAACATTCAAAACGCAGCTGTCATTCTTTGACAGTTGTTTGAAATGGCTTACTCACGGTAAATTAACGTAAACTGTCAAGAATTAATTTCCGTGGCTGTAAAACTGTACAGCTATTTGCATGCAGAAGTATATCTTCTGTACCTTCTTATACGTAGTGACGTAACTACGGCGCGTATAAAAGTGATGTAGTGAGTCCATGCTCGGGGCTTTGACTCGCTTTACGAGCGAGCTCGAGGCGCGAGCATATTTCACGGAACACTATCCGATATGAGCATTAGAGCAAGAGTTATGCTCGGCAAATTGTTTAGTGAACACTTACAGTATTACAAGACGACGCAACTTGTGTGATTGGTGGGCGGAGCGGCAGGTTCATATTTTGTAGTATTTTAAATTGTTATTGTCAAAAGTTTTATGTAACATACGATTTGAAATACTTCTATAGGTACTAATCTAGACTAATATTATAGAGGTATTGTTTGTAAGTTTGTATGTAGGGGGTAATCTCCGGAACTACCAGTGGCAGTGGGATCCGAAAAAATATTTTTGCATTGTCTTGAGTCGCGGACGAAGTCGCGGGCAGAAGCTAGTAGATAGACTATATTTATGTGTGGGTTTCCTTGTGTATTCACAGTTTACCTTGCAGAGTAGCAAGCTGCAATATATTTTCGTTACCAGGATGGGTCGTCACAAAACTTTGCAATAGTCATACCTCGCTCAAACAAAATAATTATTGTTAATTAGTGTATGGAAGACAGCCTTGCTACTTTAATCTGCTGCTGACAACTTTTCTTAAAGAAAATCTAATTTGAACCTCAAGATCTATTTAGCATTTGCCAACTAAAGCAATGAGGCAGTAATTACTAAATTATTTGTTGTGAGCGAGCGCCGCTACTGCACACTGGCGCCACTATAAGCTGTAAGCAGATTTGCTTTAAATTCTAATTGCGGTGCAATAGGGGAGTTATAAAAACATGCGCTGGAGGGCTCGGAGAGAGTCGCCGTCAAAGGCGAGTGGCGCCGGTGGCGGCGGGCGGCGGGCGCAGCGCTGCGCGCTGGCGGCGCGGCGGCGGGCGCGGCGAGCTGCGGTCTGGCTGGCGGCTGTTTCTCTTTAAACTGATACCAATGGGGAGGGTTAAAATATTATATCCCACAATCTGTATCGGTATTATAAAAAGAGATATTTTGCGTCTGTCGTCTGCAATATAAATAAAATATACGTAATAATCTTTTTAGTCTATAGTTCATTAAAAAGAAAGTTTTTAATGAACTATAAAGTAGGTACTAAATAAAACTTACGTAAACATAGAACTTTAATATTTTCTTAAAACCCTGAGGCTTATCTTCAAGTTTAGGTAGTGTAAGAAGGACATTTGCACCTCAAGCTTTTAAGAAAATATTAAAGTTCTATGTTTACGTAAGTTTTATTTAGTACTTTATAGTTCATTAAAAGCTTGTTTTTAAGAAGATTTTTACTTATATTTTATTTAGAACTTTTTAGCATTAGGATTTGTTTAAATATTTGTTCTATCACTAGATATGCAACAAGCCTACCATCCTTTTTAGACCAGTTTATAAATCAAATTCAACGTATTTTCAATTATAATATATTTTAAATTTAATACATTTTGTGTCTGTTTAATAATTTATTCACTGAATTGAAATATGTCAAATTCAACGTATTTTCAATTATAATATATTTTAAATTTAATACATTTTGTGTCTGTTTAATAATTTATTCACTGTAAGTGAATAGTCTATACACCGTGTTCGGTAACATTTCTCGTTTTTTCGCTGATAGTTTTGTGCAATCTATCTCTTGTATCATAAGACCGTTTAATGAGCGAATTCTACTAAGTGAAACATAGGTTTGCCAGTTCCTACCACATCTTGAGCTATAAAACTTGCCAAGACGGAACCAACGAGCTCAAACACAACGATACTATCTTATTTTGTTGAGGAGTTCGATTTTTTTTTTAATGTTTCTCTAATATTCAAGTTATCTTTTTGTACACGCTCTTTCTGTGACAAATTAATCTCTTTTTTTTCCACCTTCCGGCTCCATCATCAGTCCCTGAACACCAGTTAGTGTAATAGCACTTGTCAATACATAACCAATGAGACCAAACACGATGGTGCTATCTGGTTTGGTTGAAGAGTGGTCGTGACTACCTTCCCGCTCCATCATCAGACCCTGGAAACATCTAAGTGCATTTGTCAAGACAAATCTAATCAAACCAAACACGAAGGGAATCTGATTTACTTGAGGAGTACCCGTGACCACCTTCCGGGTCCATCATCAGACTCTGTTCACCACCTAGTGTCAAAGCACTTGTTATTACATAACCAATGAGTACAAGCACGATGGTTCGGTCTTGTTAGATTGAGAAGTTCCTAGGGTCAACTTCCGGCTCCATCATCAAACCAGCTCTATGGTATATTTTATCAAAATATCTTGGTAGTTGTAGAAATATGCCAAGTTTCAGGAGTAACCGGAAACACATATACGAACAGAGCAAGCTAATGTAAAGCTTGTAAAAACTTTGTAAAAAAAAAAAGACTTTCGGGAGTCGGTGACAAAAAACGAAAATCCAAACACTTGAACACTTTGTAAAAAGTTTTAACTTTTTCTTTTTAGTTATGGTACCTACCCCACACAAATTCGAATAGGTACCACTACTTGCTATGTAAATAACAGTGACAAGAACTTATCATCATATCATCCATGTAGACTAAGAGGGAAAAATAAGCTACTTAATTCAAAAACTACTTAAGCAAAGTTTATATTTATATGAATCCTTGTCTGAGCTTTCATCCACACGTTGACACGCTTACCTCTAGAGTTCGTAAACTAATTAATGTATCTATGAACCTAAGACACGTCGCGGGTGAAAGCGTTAGAAAAACGATCTACTGGGCTCTTTGCCAGCCTTTGTTGACCTATTACATCCTAATCCAACTGGAAAGGGCACCGACAGCCATCCTTAAAGTATCTTCTTTTCGACCATTCCGCTACCACACAACCGACCTATACTAGGAAAGTGGGGTTCTCAACTATTCATTCTACAGACCACCCTGAAACAACCCGCGCTTGTTTCTTACGGTCTCGCGCCTAGGTTCGCAAGAGGCGCTACGACCTGTCGACCGGTCCATAAGAGGCACTACGACCTGTCGACCGGTCCATAAGAAGCGCTACGACCTGTTGACCGGTTCATAAGGAGGCTACCTCTATAATAAAATGAATAAAGTTACCAATATAGTCCCACTCACAAAAAACCTGTGAAAACAAGGACTTAATAGATGGCTTATGAAGTTATGACTTTGGACTATGACACAACCGAAAATCTACTTCCTATCCAAACAAACATTTTAACACGCACCAACTTCTCCATCACCCACACCCACACGCTCACACACCTACACACCCACACATCCAACACTCACACACTCACACTCCCATACACTCACAAACCCACTTACGCCACACGAACACTCCTTCCTCAATCAATCTTCCTAGCCTTTTTCCCAACTATCTTGGGGTCGGCTTCCAGTCTAACCGGATGCAGCTGAATACCAGTATTTTACATGGAGCGACCGATCAATCCTGTTTCTTATAATGATCAAAAAACTTTATCGGACCAACTGAGTACTACCAACCAATTCGGAGTACTAGAAAAGTCTGAAATCGCCTAAAACTTTTCCCATACATTTTGTTGGAAATGAGACTGCAACCTAGTTTTCACGGTGGATAGATTGGCCGAAAAAAAAAAAATATCGAATGCATTTGTTTGCCGTGTTAGCTCTTTTGTCAACCTCAGATTAGCTGGCACATTACATCGTATAAGAAATGACGTCATAATATAATGATATGATAACACAAAAATAAATTCACTGACTTTAGATAATTTGGTGTAAATTATTAGTTAGTGAATTTATTATTGTTGCATTGCTAAACATAAAACCTCCTCCTTTTTTGAAGTTGGTTAAAAATAGCATAAATCAACTATAATCTTTTGCAGTAAATTAACATAAGCCAAGTAGCAACGAGTATAGCATGTTCACGTGTTTCAGCCTCCGTTCTAACAACACGTGCCAGTGATAGCCCTCGTGGTTTAATTATAATTTTGATCGAAATCTATTAATGTAGAACATCAGAGGGTCGGCTTATCGCCGGCGTCGGCGCCCACGCTCAATGTAAATGTCAAGTGTTAGAAGTAGGTCGCCGCGGTCGCCGGTCCTCGCCGCGCCGGTCCTCCCCGCACCGCGCACCGGTCGCGCGGCCAAGATACATATTATTACCAGGTGCGAACGAAAACGCAAAGTTTCAGTAAAGCATATTTACAGTAATAATATAAAATTACTGCTTCAAATACATACATTTTTATTATTATAGCTTTGCAGGTTATGTTGTTGGTCCGTGTGTATGTGTGATTCCGTGTAAACGCACTGTTTACGATTCAAAAGAAATTTCATGAATGGAATAAAAGTACATATAATATCAGAAGTATATCTTTTAATGTGACAGAAAGCTAAACTATTCCTGAGATACTTATGCTGGAAAAGTGCAGTCTCTGTGAAAATCTCCTGCAGGGGCGCAGCTATAGTGTTACTTTGCTTCGAATAAGTAAAGAACTCTATTTAGCGAGCTAGTCCTGCAGGCTGAAGGGTTAGCAGTTACAAACCCTTATTATTGTCGCTCTGAATGTCGAATTATACAAAGCCTGCTTCACATGAGAAGTGCAGAACAAACACACTGACGTAAGGACGCTATAGCGCGCGCATTCGCCAATAAGTACGCGCTGTAACTGGGTCACTTTTTATTTCGTCTTTAGATTTACGAGCGCCGCCGCCGCCGTGAGCCGCAATATCGGCACATTGTGACGGCTGGCGCGGCGCCGCCTATTACACGCCTTCCAACTCCGGCACCACGACACGGCCTCGATTGTCTGCGAGAACAGATCCATGTATCTGCCACTGTTTGTTTGTTACATTCACTCAAATCATATCCAGCATTGTATTCGTTTTTATTTACATAATAATATTATTGTACGTTAAGCCTTACGCAATGTATAGCTCGATAAAATTCTATCTAGTTTGTTCTCAATTGTCTCTTATCGCATAAACATTTTCTGGAGACCTCTCTGTAGTTTATATTTGCCGCTGGGAGTGTCATCTTGGCACACAAGTAGAAAACAAATCTAAAAGTTTATAGAATAAATAGTTCTGCTTTGTGTTTAGTCAAAGCTTTCTTGTAGTCGTTTAAATAGAAACGTGACAAACCACACATTTATTTTAATTTTAAAATGGCTATGTGTCTCTGAACGTTATGTATAGGAATTGTTAATTTAATAAAAATCAAGTATAGCTAAGAAATGACTAACAAATGGCACGGCCATGTCAACCAGTCTTATGGTTCGGCAGTGGAAGGCATTAGGATAATCCATTTACAATTCTGTTCGCAAACGCAACTGCTAAGTGCGTGGTCCTGGGTTCGATCGGGAAAGAATATCCCAGTAGCAACCTTTTAGTCTGTATTTGTTCCCAGTTGATGCCATAGGCTCGCCCTTTTACATGGAACTTGAACAACACCGGTGAAACGTGGGTGTTACCAACCTCTGCCGAACCCACCAGGGAACAAAAGCGTGATTTATAAAAAAATAGTGTTTTATTTGAGGCAGTAGTAAAAACATTAAAAACGATCATTAAAAAAAACATCATAAAAAGTTATAATTAAAAAATTATCATAAAAAATTACCGATACGACCATATACCATCATTTTATTATGTATTACCGTATCTTCTCGCAAGGTACCATCGTAACATGCAGGCTCTGTGAGCTACTTTCCGTTATATCTCATATCTAATTTAGCTGTTCTCCAAAGCCGGTAATCCCGGAAGCCTCGCATCGGCTCAGATCTGGTAATCTGTTCCACGGGGAGCTGCCGCCACTCGGTACTCACGAACACAAAGGTACGACGCTAATGGAACTCATCGGTAAAGAGTATAATTTTTACTGGCCATTAGTTATTCTGATTGTTTTTAGAGCAATGTGTTAAAGATGGCCCCTTCATACTTTTTGTTCAAGGAGATGATTTGCGTCAGCAAACAGAAAGCTAGCCGGTATCAATTTATGAGAATGGACCAAATCGTTAACTCATAAAGCGCTAACTAATGCTGACGTATTAGGCCCTTTGTTGACTGGTCGGTACACACGGTACACATCAAGCTATACATTTCCAGTTAATGCTGATCTCGCATCGATAAGATTTTCGAACAATGCGAGTTCAGCTTATACTGGAAATGTATAGCTTGATGTGTAGCCGTGCGTACGTCTGCGGTGCGGGATCGGTATGCTCGGTATACTCGATACCGAAAGCTTACCGAGTGCCTATATTACAATGAGCGTTTCCTGATTGTGCGGTATACGCGGGAGCGGGGCGGGACCGTTTCGGTAAAAAAATTAACCGATCTGTCTCATAGCAACCAGGTTCTTTTTTTTTTAACTCTCTTGTAGGTATAGATACCGGGGTTACTAATAACATACTATACAGGGTGGCAGGGACATCGACGCGAAGCCGGTTACCATGGATTCAGTACATGATTCTGAACCCCCCTGCGTCGAAATTTTTCGTCGGTTATTTAAAAAAAAAACAGCTGTTTCATAGAAAAGTGCAATACCAACGCGGTCAAAATGTATGGAGCAGCAGATTTTTTTTTTTAATAACCGACGAAAAATTTCAACGCAGGGGGGTTCAGAATCATGTACTGAATCCATGGTAACCGGCTTCGCGTCGATGTCCCTGCCACCCCGTATTTCCAAAAAATAAAAGAACATTTTCGTCCGGCTAACGCGCAGTGCATATTAAGCTTTGTGCAGACCAGCGCGACTTGTCGCGCGACGCGACACCGGTTATTGTTATACCGTGAAGTTTTCTTAGAAATTGTGTTGTTCATGTCGCGCTGGTCTGCAAAAGCTTTTACGCTCCTATCCTCACGACACTGATATGAGTCCGACAATGACCAATCCATGAAATTTGTTCAATAAACGTTATTTTCCCAACGTTAAATTAGTTTTTTTTTTGTACAATCTAGAAAAAAAAAAATGGTTTGATGGTTTCGGGTGAGCTGTATAATAATCGTATGTAAAAACGCAATGATTTATTAATATTTTCTGATTAGTACCGTGAACACTAAAGCCTGATATAATTTTTGTCTATAATATGGGCAACCTCTTTCATTATGTCCATCAGTTTTCAGATAGAATGCTATGTTACCGATCGGTATAAATTTTCAACATGTTCAAAACGGTTTCAACACCGAATATGCTCACATTTTCTTCTGAAAAATGATTTATACATAGGTATACGCATCAACTGACCAATGTTCACTTGAAAACAATATTTTCAGACGGGTTGCTATGGATTTTATATATTGCCTCATTTTAAATTGTCTCGAATGGTCTCCTGGGTACGTGTGACGTTACTGGTTTCTGAAAATTGTGTTTTCAGTATCTAGAATCTATCGTTCAACTATGTAAATTCTGAAAACCAGACAGATTGCTATGAAACAGTTCGGTATTTTTTTTTACATAATATGTTTAATAAAAACTTTTTCTCAAATAAAAACAACCGACTTTCGCTATCAAATGAAAAATAACAAAAAAAATTAAAGTCGGTGGCAAAAACGAAAATACAAAACGTCTTATACAATTCGTTTTTGCCACCGACTTCCGAAAAGTGCTGCTTACCGACCTTCGGCCTTAGTTGTACAGTTGTTGTTGAAATCGTAACTTACCAACTTACTATTGCATTAAATAAATCAAAAGCAACCCAATTCAATAAAAATTCCCTACATCGACACTTTTCAGTGAACGTTCAGAAGTACCCAAGTAGCATTTTGTTCTCTTTAGTAGTTCACATTCAGTTCACTGGTGATCTCTAAGTAATAAAATTGGCCACACATGGTTCATTGGCTGTATCAGAGTGAACAAATTCACCTATACCTGTTTATGGCATGCATAGAAGTGCTAAATTCGCCTATTAAGTAACTATTGGTGTTATATTAGGATAACATTAATCTTCTAGCCAGCTTTTATTTTAAAAGCTGATTTATAGCATTTTAAGAGGGGAAAAATACGGCACAGGCAATTTAAAGGTCTACATGTACGGTGTTATATTGCTGGCATTTTTATACAACAAATGTGAACATTACTGCAGCCAAAAGCTGTTATGTACAACCTTTTGTGGACCGTTATTCAGCTTGTAGCTGTAAGCGGGTCTAGTTTGTGATATATTAATCAGCCTCTATATTATTCTGTAAAAGAGCGTTTAATGAGTTCACACATGTACGTGTAAGGTATATTAAGAGCACCACTATTGATATCTAGTAATACTGACAGCTGTTTATTTAATCACGAGTACCACATTGTTATCCTCTGAGCTGAATAACTATGTGAACGTGGTTTTCAAACTTTATTAATGACGGTTCCGTACATAATATAGAGGAAAAAGTGCCTGAAGCTGAGACCAGTAATACGATTTTAAGTCCAAACATAATTAATGACGGACGATTTCAATGACAGGTATTAGAATAAATAAAAATAACACAGAAGATGTTTTTACATATCCAATAAAATCGTCTCATCTTGCCATATACAAGTCTAGAAGTCAGCACAATTGTGACCATTCAAGTTATGGTCTATTGTTTTAGAACCCAAGGATATAAAGTGTAAATTAGTGTGCGTTGAATACAAGGAATTTCAATACTTCGTAGGAGGTCAAATGTCCGAAAGACTGATGCAGCTCGATAACAATTAAAATTGTATTGCCTCATTAGTGACAGCCAAGCGGATATACCTTTATTACATACATTAAAATAATAATACAACTTTACAAATGTTTGATAATTTTTATTTTTAAATCACATAATAAAACGTAAACTTTCAGTCGCTTAGGTACATCTTGTATTCTTTAGAATCTTTTTGAAACAGTTCAAAAATCTTAAAATAGCGAGGATTTAAAATATAATAACAATACTTTGAACTTTAATTTAAAAAAAACATATAATTAGGTGTCTGAATAAACTTTTATATAGCCATCTGTTTCAAAAAGATCTTCATAGTAAGAAATACACTTATTACAATAATTTCAAATCAGTCTTGTCAGTTTTATACAGGTAGATAAGTACTCATCATCATGGCACTTAATGTATATTAATTCTTAAATCTAATAAATTTTAATTTTCAAAATAAAACTAACCGAAAATTTGTCTCATTAAAAACATTTCAAAATTAAATGACCACAATTCTCCAAAACATCAACATAATAACTTTTATTAAAACGACTATTTTAATAAATAACAATACCATCTCGTCTATTAAAATTAACTTATTACTTCAATCATACCAACTACTGCATTTACTATCGAAGACTTCGTACTAACTAACTTGTAGTAGGTATTCAAACAATATTCAAATGTTCCATGCGGGTCTCTAAAATTTAGTGTGCTAAAATATCTAAAAGGGTATTCACGTGAACTATTCAAGAACTGCATACCAGCCCAGAGCTGAACATAAGCCTAAACGAGCATACGTTGTACAGAAACTGGCATTATAATGGTACACAATGTGAACCTTTCTATAGTTCACGACACTATAATGGTACACATGTGAGACTTTAAAGAGGTGACAACTTTAATCTGGAGTTACAATGGTTCACTGAAGCTGGAGACAATGTCCACCATTTTTTTTCTAACATAACCTATAATATTTCTAAATTAATCATGACTTTATCACATACTACGGAGCTTTCGTGATTAATTTTGTGGTTAATTTTCAAATACAAAATCACAGACTGATTGTAATGCTATAAAAACACAAATATCAAAAATTGCATGGTTCGTCTCTGCTTATTAAGAAAGATTTGTTTTGATAAAACGGCATTATTTCTGAGGCGTGTGAAAATTTTTACTCTAAATATGTGTATACTTTACAATAAATTTACATTACCCATAATTTTAACACAATAGAATAAAATAAACACAGAATATTACCAGTAATAATTATATCACAATAAAAATGGCTGTTTAGATTAGACACTAGCGAAATACGTCGTTCCTAAATATTTATTACAAAATGTGGTACTCAAGTGATAATTTGGAGAAAAAGCGGCCACTAATAGTTTATAGGGTACACTTGTGAGCTTAATACGAGATAGAGGCTGTATAATTGTTCACTCGTTACTTCTTATAACTCTCTTGTCTGTATGAAGAACCACACGGAATCATATATAGTGCCGTTGATCAGCTATAAGACCACTTGTTCTCTCTTAAACTGCCGTTAAACTGCTGCTATTCAGCTACTGTGTACCTTTTGTGAACTTAAGGCTGAATAATTTGTGCCCAAACCGGTGGTATATGGGCTGTATAGCGTACTATAGAGCTCTCATACAGCTTACTTAGAGAGCTTAAAGAATAAATGTGTACCATTAGTCAACCGATAAAGAACCCCCAATGCTACTTGGGTAATACCCGCGTCCGGTACAAGTATGCTTTGACAGCTCTCTCTCAACTACATACACTTGAATTGTATTGAAATAGAAAGCGCCGCGTCGTCTTCACACGTATTGGTAAACTTGCCCAACAAGCTGTGAACTGCGCGAATCGCAGACAGAGTTCTTTTTCCTAATATTAAAAAAATAACTTTTATTAAGTAGGTTTTTATAACTTTTATTATTATTTAAATTATTTTGGCGTTATATTGTACATAATATATTTTTGAAGTGTGCTAATTAGCCATTTAATTTGATACCCAATTTAGCATCATTTTTTATTTTGGTTCATTACTTAATGTCCTCTAGATGGCGCCATATTCACGTCACATTGTGCCGTCACATTACCTGTAACCAGCGTACGATCAAGACGCTTCCAACGATATTTCATTTGTCAAATTACGATGAGCAGTCTATAAGTTATGAAGTAACAGATGAACATACATACATTATGAAGAAATGAACTAAATGTAAATAATGATTTTTGACCGTTATGTATGTAGTTAAACTTATAGGAAGGGCAGTTTGTTTAAAAAAAAAAAAAAAAAATTTTATTTTATACATTTTAGTGACAAGTATAATTTTTTTTATTTTAAAATATCGTCGTACTAGCTTTATAAACTTATATAAAAAAAAAAAATACCTGTGTCACTCGGGATGATGTAACGATTCTAGCTAACGATACCCAATACATTCAAAGCTGTTCAGGCATTTAAAAAAGTCATGGTGGGACAAAGAAACTCACATAATACATGAACCCTGAAAACATTACACTCCTTTTTGGGCAGTCGTGTAAAAGCCCGACCATCTGTACTAACATACTTATATACTACAATTCTTGCAAATAAATCTCATTTCATTTCAGAGTGATTCACACTCGCGGGAGAGTGTCGGTATATGAAAAGGTACTTTGTGCAGATACTCGAGTACTAGTACTAATGTTATGTCAAAGGAAGCGAGTTTTAATGTGCATTACCATAAACTGAGTCTCATCAAATCCCGAAGGTCCTTGTCGCTCGGAGTTCTTCGGACCACTTCGGAAGCACTCGGCTAAGTTCGGGGCAGTTTTTGCAAATTCTCGAACACGTCGCTCAGTTTTATAATGTGTCGGAATAATTCATAGTGCGCCGGGCGAGGCGCATGAATATGTAACGTGGTCGGACCACCTGCCCCCTTCCCCCCTCCATCCCGCAACGCACCCCCGCGCTCCGCACCCCCACAACCCCGCACAACCCTCCGCGCCCCCGCGCCCCTCGCGCCCCCCGCGCACCGTGCGTGTGCTAACGACACTGCGGTTAATGTTGTGCACACATTAATATTAACAAAGTACACAAACCTGTGCGATTTATAAATACTGCACTTGAACAAATTAATTGAACGCAGAAACTTCCACTTACATACACTCAGTTTATTTCAATGCTTGTTCAATCTGCCAAGAATGTTCTCAGACACACAATTCACTCTTATAGTTTTATTAGCACAAGCACGCTCAAACATTTTTTATGATAAAGATATTATCTTTCATTCAATATACTCCAATAAACACTCAGACATAAAACCAAATATTTTGCAACAGAATACATTTTCTTTCTTACAATAGTTATTGTTATTCATATTGTATTCAGCCATTCGAGAACATTTCGATACAACACAAAAGTAAATAAATGCTTCGTCTCACACAAACGTTTATCGTAGCTCGTGCTACGAGCTACGCAAGGTCAACGCTACGAGGCTACGAAATGCTACGCTATCTTGTCGTAATATGAGTAGTGTCCAGGGCCGGCAGTCTCAACATAGATAGCGATCGCTAAACGACCGAATTCGGTCGCTAATTCCTAATGGCGTCCCTAGACGCGAGCGACGCGCTTGACAACTACGAAAAAATCACGCGCTTGACAAGCACGTCGCACGCGTCTAGGGACGCCATTAGGACTTTGCGACCGAATTCGGATGTATAACGATCGCTATCTATGTCGAGACTGCCGGCCCAGGGCCGGCAGTCTCGACATAGATAGCGATCGCTAAATGACCGAATTCGGTCGCAAAATCCTAAAGAGGTCCCTAGACGGTTAACATTGACTCGACAAGCAGTGTAGACATAGATAGCGATCACTTTACGACCGAATTCGTTCGCAAAGTCGAATGTAACGTTATTTGGTAGTTTCGATACTCCGAGTTATCGATTGTCATCGGTATTGTACCGAACTTTGTCGCAAATGCTCGGTGTTTACGAATATATTTTGCGACCATTTTTGACAGCCCGCAAAGTGATTCGTTAGCTCTATGTAGTCTGTGGTGATTCGTTAAAGTTTGAGTAAAAGAAGAAATCACATTAAATTATGGCGGAGGCATATTTAGCGTGGGATTTAGTCGTGCTTGAACACAGACGCGACATTATTGAACGACGACAAATCGGAAAAAAACCGGCGCGACTGTGAAAATGTATTAGATTTGGAGGATTCGGAATTTCTATCTTTGTATAGAGTGAATAAAGAAATGTTCAATGAGCTCGTCATTGAACTTCAGCCATCTCTGCAGAGACAGCGACCTTACGGATTTTCTGTGGAGTCTCAAGTGAGTGTCTGCATTTATCGTTTATTTTTTACATACAAATCTATTTTTTATTTGTCTTATGTAGGTACTTACTTGTTTCTATTTCCTTCCAAATAGGTACTGACGGCACTCCGATTTTACGCAAGTGGCTGCTATCAGTTGCCTACTGGCCATTCACTGAATGTGCAAATATAGGTATTGTAGGTTGAGATACTTACTTGACGCCGGTTGGAGCCGGGTCTGCACCTGCTTCAGTTTGTCCTCCTAACATTTTATTTTTGAGTATCGACACTACGAATCTACGATTTCTCAAACAAGACAAAATACAACAAACGACAAACGACAAATCGTATTTGTTTTCATGTCAACACAGACTACAATTATATATAGGGTACATGTCAAAAAGTTGTTTTGACACCGACGTTAAGTGTTGCAAGGAGGTAAACTTTAATCCCCTAGATATTTAACAAATTATTTTAATTCTTTAAAATGGATATTGCTACTTCTTACTTTCCATGAAAAATAATGTTTTCAAGATAAGTTTTACTTATTCACTATACAATTTTCAAGAAAAACAATTATTTTTATTAAATCATGTTCTGCAATTTTCCCGCTATTTATGTAGAGACTGCAGGCCGGTGCTTGTCAAGCAATGTTGACCGTCTAGTGACCCCTTTAAGACTTTGCGACCGAATTCGGTTGTTTATCGATCGCTATCTATGTCGAGACTGCCGCCCCTGGGAGCGTTTTATATTTGTGTGTGTTGTGAGAATAAGTGAGTGTTACCAGCTTACAACTGGAGAGTCGAGTGTCCGTGTGCCGCGACCGCGACACGCGGGGCGTGTCTTCCGACTAATTAGTCGCGCGACTTAATAGACGCGATGCACACTCGGCCGAATCTTTTCGCATTCAGTTTGGGTCCTACTGGCTGTCGTAATAAGTGTGTGTATGTACATGTATTTAATTAAGCGATTGTCGCGCAGTGCCGCATGCTTGTAGTGTTATTAGACACCGAGTTGGTTATACCGGATTAATGCGTAAAAGGTAAACATTTTACTCACGACAGATAAATTATGTTTAATTATTTGTTTGTACAGTATTGCTGAAGGGATTTCATCCGTTTCAGCCATATCTGAGTTGGCTTTTGGATATCCTCAAGCAAAAATGTATTATTCTAAGGGTATGCGCGCACCACGAACATAAATCGTTGCGAAGAATATTCGTCAATCTGTGCACAACAGAAATGTACTACAATCCGCGCGCTGCGAAAATTAATCGTTTGCAATTTATTATAAAGTTGTCACTAAGTTTTTGTACTTACAAAAAGTCGCTACGATTTTTTCGTAGTGCGCGCATACTCTAAGTCACCTTACCCATGCCTAGTTTACACGAGTTTAGTACTCGTAGTTAGAGCAGTGGTGGCCCAGAAGTAACGGCCCCGACTTTCGAGTTGTGGGTCGTGGGTTCGAACCCAAGCAGGCGCTTTACTTTGTGTAAATAATTTCATCACCACTGCTCTCAAAACGGTGAAAGAAAACATCGTGAGGAAACCGGCATGTCTTAGAACCAATAATTCGAAGACATGTGACATCTACCAACCCGCACTGGGCCCGCGTGGTATATTACAGCCCACTCCTTCTCACAGAGAGGAGGCCTGTGTCCCAGCAGTGGGAACATTAATAGACTGATGATGATGAGTTAGAGCATTGCCATGCCGGGAATACAAATAGTAAAATATGCACTTACTGTGGCCGTTTTATTAACACAAAGCACTAATGCAGAATGGTTTTAACGCAAACTTTTGGTGTAAGTAACATAGTTAGCCATAAGCCTTCATTGTTGAGCTCGTGTAAACTAGCCACTATGCTAGCAAATTAGTTGCAGTCTACATGTGTATACACATTCTTGTTCATGTTTTATTAATATCTCTAATGTATCCGCTCTTTGGGGCTTCAGTCTGCTAATACTTTCATCTCGGTTGCGGATAATAGCAGCAATCTATTTAGTTCGGTGTTCTGTTGCTCTGACTCTTTCATAGAGAACGCTTTTTTGGTTTCATCTCGTTTTTTGATTTCATCTCGTTTCGCGTGGCATTGTAGTACACACAATACAGAGTACGGTCCGCTGCACACCAGGAGTAACACGAGCCACGGAAACCATCGTTACTGCTACGACATAAAGGCGCAAATGTTTTAAATGTATGTCTGGTTTACTATACCTGTGAAACACTACTACTGTTCAACGGATTATTCACAATGCCTTTAAGTATAAGAATCAGGCTATTCTATATTCTTTAGAATAGAACAACGAAATAAAATAACTGCTGGTTTACCTTACAAGTATTGGAATATTAAACTTTACTGTGTAGTGTAAGGTTGCGTGCTAATCTCTGAACAAGTACATATACAAGAACTACATACATCTCTAACAAAATCTGTGTAATTTATACAGACGCGCATTAATTGCGTACCCCTCACGCATACATTAGTGAAGGCGTGACTAATTAACGCCGGAGTTCTTAATTCATTAACAGAGCCCGGATTAGCATTAGAATACCGAACAGGAATACATAACATAGCCGCTGAAGAACGTAATTGAATTACCAAAAGATTTACCTGAGACTAGAACACAAGAGCCGTGATTACCTGCGAATTAATTCATAATACTTTTAGATTTCGATTCGAAGCGTCGTTAATTGCGAATGATTCATTAAAAGTTTTGCTCGAAGCGTCTCCGGGCTCCTCTGAGCCGGTATAACGTAATGCGCAATGAATAAGATCCATCGATTGCGGCTCATAAATACGCAACGATCATTCATTCTGCGCTCAATGCGCGCGGACAGCCGGGCTTTGCTCAAAAGACCGTCTTTTCGCCACTCGCAACCTAATCCCAACTTCACTTGCGTTTCCTCAAAGTCGGTTTTCGTGTGCACGGTTTAGGCGGGTCGTTCGTCCGGGCTTGGCGTCTCATACATTATGTAGGGCCGCTATTGCCGTCGGATCGCGGCGCGTTTTCTTCGAGATAGGGCTCAAATCTTAAGTGGTGATATTTATTTAAGCAGACTCCTCTGTTACACCTTGCGAGCACCGCCGGCGCCGGCGCCGTGAGCGAACAGCTCTAATGGAGGAGGTATTGTTGGGGAGCCAGCTGCTGACTTTCATGGCACTAAGAACTGTTTGCGGGAAAAGGTGAGTTTTAGGTTGGCTAGTATCATTTAGTTTAACTTCATAGTAATACATAATACTACAGAATACCACTAAGTATACATACACCACTAAGTATGTTTTTCTTAAGTTTTAAGGAATGTTAGACAGATTTGATGTTATCTTATTGTATATATATATATGGTGCAGTTCACATTAGTAAGACGCTGTCAAAAATAGCAATTTGAGTGTTTACTAACTTTAATACTTAGGAGCCCGTTTGAGCTTTTCTTTCAGTAATAACCCGTTACTGCTATCAATGTAATGTTTTACATAAAATGAAGTTATATTATAACTATCAATGAGCATTTATGTAAGTACCGACTTATCTGTTTACCAAGTCTTGTTTCCGTTCACTTCCACAGTTTGTGCTTGCGTCAGCACATACAAATGGTTTCGTATTTATCATCAAAGCGACATTCTCTATACAAACATCTCCCCATGGCCATAGCTACGCCATCTATAATATAATATTCACGCGCGTATTATAAAACGTTTCGTTTAACGTACGACCGCTCGTTACTCGCGGGAACTCGGCTCATATAATAAAACAGTAGGATTCAATGCGATGCGGAAAACATTTTGCTGTTCGCATCGATTTCTCTATGTTTCCGGCGTTACCGAGCACCAACCGCCGCGAGCGAAAAGAGCCGAGAGAGCGGAGCGAGCGCTGAATAAAATATAAAAGCGTCAATATTTGATAAAAACAACGGGTGTCGACCGGGCCGGGGCAGCCGGGCCAGCCGCTCACCCGCTCACCTTGTGTGCCGGCCGGGATAGAACGGGATTACTAACTACTCGAATATTGATAGAAATAATAAATTAAACTGTAACTGTAGCGGAACTTGCTGTAGCTGCTATAATATGAATGTAGCTACACGGTACACAGTACCCGGTACATTGTTACTTGGGATATTGAAACGAATTTGATTACTTATTCGCGCGAGCCGCATTCATGTATGTTATTATTTCGATAATATTATAACGGTTATTGTTCTATTGTTAATAAATGTAAACAAAAATGAATATTCGCTACGAGAGATTAGACTCAATGAATGTTTAATTTTATAATTTAAATAATTTACTTTTTAATGCTTGATAAACTATTTCCCCTGACTGTACAACGAACTCATTAAACTTTCTTTGCAATGCTCATTACTTATGCAGATATTGCAGACGTGGTCAAAATCATCGATCCGTATCTATTAATTTCCTATAACTAGTTGCATGCAGTAGTACTTGTGTGCACGTAGGTAAGTGTGCAGTTATAACTCAGTCGCCATACATTTACGCGCCCCGCGCCCCGCGCCCCGCGCCCGCTGGAGCAATCAGTTTATATCCACTGCTCTATTTTATATCCGCCAGCTTCAGCGGATTATTTATGATCTGCTATTTAGTTTTTATGTACGAATGAGAGAGGTGTACCTACCTACTGTTGTTCTGACAAAACTAGTCAAAAGGAAACACGTACTCGCACCTAAACGATGAACGATTTTACTCGATAACGTATTGGCTCAGTTTCGAATTAAAAGCATCAATAGGTGCTTACTCGTATCTAATCTAATAGCTATGGAGCGCCCACATTTGAAATCTTTCAGGTAGATTAAGTTCAGCTGGATAGCACTAAGAAAAATAAGGTAGTTTGATATAGCCACAGCTAGTTTGGTATACTTTGCTTATTTCCACAGTATTATGTCCTATGGCGTTCTGTTGTGGGGATCGGCAGTTGACGTAGGTTCAATTTTCGTTTTACAGAAGAGGGCAATCCACACGATCTATAAAATGGGTCCGCGCGAGGCCCTTAGAAACAAATTCCAAGCATATTTTAAAATTAAAGGCTACGTTGAAGACAATGAAGTTTGGCAATAATTCCTTCAGCACATGTGGCTTCCCTGATACCTCATTAATGGCATACTTATGTAAGAGTCTACTAATTGCTCCCAAATTACCATGTTTAATTTTTACATTCTTTCTTGACATAATCATCTTATTGTTTGACATTATAAACCTATAATTTAATATCAACTCTTTATTAGTGGCTTTTGTGGACTTGATAATTATTCAGATTTGTTACAGTTGTAATGGCAATCAGAAAATAATGAGAAGGTTACGATTCTATACAAAATAATTTAAGAGGGTGCATCCTAAAAGTTGGAAACGTCATAAATAGCTGTCAAATATTTACCTGTTTCGATTAATTTGGAAATAATACTGTATTGAAATAAGAAATGTGGCTAACTAACCAACGAATTGCAATTATAACATTGAATTTGATGTTGTTACCCGTTTTAGGTGTAAAAAAGGTATTTGGAAAATTTCCAAATAATTTTTTTACCACTAAAACTAACTATTCGGTGTTACGATATTAATTGTTGCATCTCATAATCAATATTCTAGTTCGCTAGTTAGCCACATTTTTTATTTCCATACAGAAATATTATCAAATTAATGAAAACAGCGAAATATTTGACATCTATTTGCGACGTTGCCAACTTTCAGAATAAACCCTCTTAAATTATGCAACACAAAACATAAATTAAATGATTAGCCATATGTCAGCTAGCACATAAAGTACACAGACCTAGGTAACATTGTGCATTGATCTCATTTCGTCATCTAGCATAAGTGACTACCTATACTCAATACTCAATACTTTATTGCATTCCATAATGTAAGATAAAACAGTTGGTATGTTAGACATTGTATCAATCATGGACCCTGTCGGGCACAGCAAAGTTAATTAATTAATAATAACCTACGTAATATTTTAAATGTTCTGCCGACCAGACTAATCATTGCGTACCGAGTACCGATACGAGTAGTTTCGACCGACTTGGTTCCAAAATATCGAATCAATCAATAACCCTCCTTTTTTGACTTCGCTGTAGTCGGGTAAAATACATGGATTCGAAAGAAAAGTATCGAGTAAATAATTGTATATTTTATTCCTTCGTATCTTTTCATCCCTGCAGTGGCACTCGAGATGTTCACGGTCTCGTGACATGATCTAAACAACTTCCTTCATTTGTTTCTCCTCATTCGCTGTCCCAAGACGCGTTAGCTCGTGGCAGCAAGGTTACGTGTGCCGATTCGTCCACTCACGTTTACTCGGGTCGGTCATCACTATCGACTACTTTAATTCTATGTCGGATCACCTCGTTCCGGATTCAATCCCTCGAGATTTAAACTAATTAATCTGCCTCAAGTCGATATTTTATCAACCTCGATTAATAAGTGACTACAAACTGTTACACTTCTAGCCGATTAGTCAGCAGTCAGCTACAAAGCAATTTGTTGGCAAGTATCCCATAAGTTGCGACAAACATGACATGATTCTTTACACGTAACATGAGCATGATTTGTCACACTGATCCGGTAGAGGGCGTTGGGGGGAGTGTGACGCAAATTACTTACATGCTTACGATCACAGCCGTGCGGAAATATAGGACGTGCTTACGGGCCGATATGGATGACAAGATGAGCACAGAACGAATACTGCCTGCGAATAACTGTTCTGATTCTAATTAAACGAGAAAATTATCAGAACAATGAATCATGCAGATGAAAGTTTGAAGGTAGGTTTTCTTTTTAGGGTTCCGTACCAAAATAGTAAAGCGGAACCCTTATGGCGCGACTCAGTCTGTCTGTCCATCTGTCTGTCACAGCTCTCAAGAACTACTGTGCGCCATATCGCGCACGCGCACCAGCCCGCACGAGGACGCACCGCCACGCACGCGTTCAATGCGCGTCTGCGCTACCACGCTCGCTAGGTTTCCCACGGTGCGTCGTGCGCGTGCGTCCACGATATGGCGCACCGTGGGAGTTGGCTATTAGATAAAAAAAGTGTTCCACAGAACAACAGATAAAGTGAAACAATTTGATATTTTTTCCATACAAATTTCGGAGCTGTTTTACTCCACTGTTTGATATCGTACATTCAAAGTTTAACATGATATCGTTAGGTCTCATTAGTAATTTTGTCTGTACGGAAGCAGAATAGTAAAATAAAAAGCCATTAAAAAGTTATAAGCCAACAAAGATTCGTTTTTCTTGCTAATTTTAGCGCAACTTTGGGCGTAAATAAGTAATACAAGAAAATTAATACCGACACAGCAAAATTATCAAAGATTTCAATTAATTTTATTTCTAATCATGCAGTGATTTTTTCATAAAACTCCATTTTCCAAAGGACTTTTCGTATTTTTTTACGCGCTCTTTTTACTATAATCGTTCGGTACGGTGTTTCTGTGCGTGCGAACTATACGATATCCATGTAGACCAGCTTCTAACTGCTCATCACTGATACTATTTCTGTCAGACACGATGCCAGGTGAGACAGCGTGGTTTGGCCATTGAGTTCGAGCCCGCGACTAGTTCCTCCTTAAACATATTTTTACGTTTTAATTAGTTTTTGGCAGGGTAGTCGCGTTTCTTAATTTTTTTATTATTTATTTTAATTTTATACAAGTTTTATTTTAAAACATGACATGCTAGGTGGCTGAGCTCTAAAGATGGTTTAAACTCTGATGGCGGCGAGGCGAGACGTGGATGGGATGGACTAGGATAAAGATAAGATAGAGAGAGATACTTTTTATCCCGATATTTCCACGGGATTGAGACTTAATAAATCAACGGGGCGCAGCTTGTTATTTATACTGTGAAGTGGGATTGGAGACAACAATAGCTCACCTTGTATACATCTTTTTTAAAGTTCACTTTTTACGCAGTCGAGTTTATACCCATTGAAGTCAAATGGGACCTCCACGCGATGAGTACGTACTGCGGTACTGCCAACTCGTTACTCTGCTCACCCCATAGGGAGTCGTTTGGTATGCACGCATCGCGCCACAGTTACGAGCGCAAAGTTTTTAACGATATCTGCCGAGTTAACCCCGCCTTAGTAATTTGCTTGTTCGTTATGCCGTGTAAATATACGGAACAAGGCGACTTGCTCTACTTTAGCGACGGACAAAAACGACTGCAGAGATCTGGGATTCGATCCCAGGACACGAACAATAAAGCGACATGAATGATCTGGCGACACAATAAACCAAGTGTGTACTTACCTTAACCTGATAAGCATAGCCTCACAGGCCGGTCTCTACACAAGTGTCTCATAAATTGTTTACCTCGGGCACTTCCATAACTTCCATAAGATGAGTTGTTCATCTTTTTTCCTCCTCAGCGAGATATCTCGCGCTGTGAGATATCTCGCGCTGTGTGAGAGATAAGTTATGATAAGTTATGTTGTGCATGTTGTCCCGATGTTTTCGTCGAGTGTTTGCGCTCCATTGTTTGTGGGAACTTCCCGGGTTGACTCTACGCAAGTGGACGAACTAAAGAATTTATTTTTGTGCATTACATTTATTTGTATTTGTTATTCATTTTTGTCTTTGGGATGACGTGTTGTCTTGAGGCCAAGATCCGATGCAGAAGTCCATGCTGGGCGGCGGTGACCAACCATGAGGTGAGCTGTTGTCTTGATGACAACCAATTCATAAGTAACATAAGAAACAAATAGTTACTATAAATCTAAAGCATTTTCTCACATAAGTTATAATAACTCATCGAAACAATAGCCAGTCACCGACACGCGGCACATTGAGATAGATTGAGGAATGCGCTCGACCGCGAACTGTTCTCTTATTATGATGACGTTTATTATTACCTACTAGGAACATTTATATTAAAATATATAAAAACATGGTGTAAAAGACCAAATAGATTCTCACTAATTCAATTTCTCTAAATTCTTCACCTCTCTATTTGTTCCTGGCGATTCCTGAAAGCCAACATTTCCTTCTACATTTTCATTTAATTCCAGGTGTCGTCCGGTAAACATCTCTCTTAGCTGTCGCCGAGGGTTTTAATATTAAAACATAATATTTACTCTACGAGGAAGAAAGGTCATGTTTTTATTACGGATCAACATAAAAAGGCTAGTAAATTAAATGCTTTATTATTTAATTGCGAGGTGCTCACTTGTTCAGGTTACATTTCGATACAGAATGTTGTCATTAGTTAATTATACCCTGTCGTCATGCACCTGGAGGGTGGCGTGTTCCCACAATACGCGGCGCTACTGTGTCAGTAGGGCAGAGCCCGCACGCCACACGCCGCGCCACACACGGGGCACAACGTGTAGACACATGCAGAAGGTGCACACTATACGCTGCTATAAGTGTACGTGCTCATTGTAAGCCTAAATCAAAATATCATTTTAGCTTTTGAACAGTAGGTAGGTAGCGCAAAATCTCCAACGCTCAGCATAATGCTGTGAGTCCATATTTTCAGCAACAGCCAGGGTTGATAGAACACAATACAATGATTTTATTTTACATGAATAAACAAAGAAAAAAACCGTTCTAGTGCGTGTCGGACCATGCACAATAACCTGGACCTGTATGTGAATGACCTGATTGATGAGCTCAGATGATTAATAATCTGAGCTATGCAGATGATATGGTGCTGCTGAGCCCATCAATCAGTGCACTCCGGAAATTTATTGGTGTGTGCGAGTCCTATGCGGCGACGCATGGGCTCGCATACACAGTCAAAAAGTCGCAGATGGTGATTTTTAAGTGCAAAAATGTATCGTTAGGTAACGTTCCTCCAGTAACTATGAGCGGAACACAGTTGCAGCGTGTTGCTCAGATTAAGTACCTAGGATATCTGGTTACGGAGGACTTATCTGATGATGCAGATTTGGACAGGGAGCGTAGGGCGTTGGCGGTTCGGTGCAATATGTTAGCTCGCAGGTTTGCACGTTGTATGGATGTGAAGGTGTGTCTTTTTAAGGCCTACTGCCAAACCTTCTACACGAGCAGTTTGTGGGTGAAGTATACGCAGAGGGCTTACAACGTCCTACGCGTCCAGTATAATAATGGATTTAGGTTGTTGATGGGGCTTCCGCCCTTCTGCAGCGCTTCACAGATGTTTGCGGAAGCCCGTGTCGACGATTTTCATGCCATAATAAGAAAGTGGGCAGCGTCGATAATGGGCAGGCTGCGCGGAAGCCCCAACAGCATCTTAAAAACATTGGCCGATAAGGTTCACAGCCCCTTTATTAGGCACTGGATGCGGAGGCACGTGCCAACATGTGTTGAGCCGACTTGAGCCACGTAGGTATTAAGTGTAGTTAGGTTAGTTTGTAAGTTTTACTAACATAGTTTCTAAGTCTATGTTACTAATAATATATGGATTGTACATTCTTCATGTGCGATCTGAAATAAATCAAATAATAATAATAATAATAACCCCACCGCCGTATCTCTACGTTGACGTCGTGGTGGGGCTTGCGCGCTCCAAACTCTAGGTCTGTGCCGGTAGAGTTTACTTTGCCGGAACAGGTCTAGGATGAGGAGCCAGACCAAGAGAGATACAGAAAACCGCAGGGCAGCATGTGGCGAGCTGTTGGGCAGTAGCGACCCCACGGACCCTATCTCCCGGGAGAAATCTTGTTCCTCATCTCTGGCTTGCCTTAATTGGCCGGCTGGAGTGAACACTGACGAGGAACAGAGCTCCCACCTCATTCTTGCCTTAATTGGTCGGCTTGAGTGGAGATTCGCAAGAGCAAACGTGCTCGGAGGAATGAAGTATTCCAGTAAGATGCTGGTAGGGATCTTGACCGTACTTCCGGGATTGTCCTGATAGCCGTGGAATACCGCTCCACTCCTCATAAGCACCTCAGGACATGTTGCCTCCTTGTCACTACGACACTTTGTGCTAGCGACCGTTTTCCGGGGCCCATTATTGAGTGTGCAAGTCACCCCCTGCCATTTTATCTGTGTACATTATAAAACATTGATGAGGCAGGGGCCATAGACCTTTCATAGTTCTAGGTCACCAGTCAACTTAAGCCACCCAAACCCATAGTCCAATGTTTTGTTTCCATGTTCTGCAATAGTCCTGCACCATCCGGGGGTTGTCCTTGGGTGCACTCTGCACTTGCATAGTGCATAGAGGGATAACCGTCGGTTGGTGCCTCATTTCAATTGTCTAAAGGGCCTCTGCGAGTTGGCTTCGGCCCCTCGTACGCCTTCCAAAAGACCGGGATCCCATGGTCCCGAGATATGTAGACGATATAAAAATAATAATAATCCGCAGGGCAGCATGTGGCGAGCTGTTGGGCAGTAGTGACCCCACGGACCCTATCTCCCGGGAGAATCTTGTTCCTCATCTCTGGCTTGCCTTTATTGGCCGGCTGGAGTGAATACTGACGAGGAACAGAGCTCCCACCTCATTCTTGCCTTAATTGGCTGGCTTGAGTGGAGATTCGCAAGAGCAAACGTGCTCGAAGGAAGGAAGTATTCCAGTAAGATGCTGGTAGGGATCTTGACCGTACTTCCGGGACTGTCCTGACAGCCGTGGAATACCGCTCCACTCCTCATAAGCACCTCAGGACATGTTGCCCCCTTGTCGCTACGACACTTTGTGCTAGCGACCGTTTTCGGGGGCCCATTATTGAGTGTGCAAGTCACCCTCTGCCATTTTATCCGTGTATATATAAAGCATTGATCAGGCAGGGGCCATAGTCCTTCCATAGATTCAGGTCACCAGTCAACTTAAGCCACCCAAACCCATAGTCCAATATCTTTGTTTCCATATCTTGCAATAGTCCTACACCAGCCGAGGGTTGTCCTTGGGTGCACTTGATTAGTGCATACAGGGATAATCGTCGGTTGGTGCCTCATTTCTTGACAAACGTCTAACGGGCCTCTGCGAGTTGGCTTCGGCCCCTCGTACGCCTTCCAAAGGTCCGGGACCCCAGGGTCCCGAGAATTGTTAAAAACTAATAATAATAACCCCACCGCCGTATCTCTACGTTGACGTTGTGGTGGGGCTTGCGCGCTCCGAACTCTAGGTCTGTGCTGGTAGAGTTTACTTTGCCGGAACAGGTCTAGGATGAGGAGCCAGACCAAGAGAGATACAGAAACCCGCAGGGCAGCATGTGGCGAGCTGTTGGGCAGTAGCGACCCCACGGACCCTATCTCCCGGAAGAAGTCTTGTTCCTCACCTCTGGCTTGCCTTTATTGGCCGGCTGGAGTGAACACTGACGAGGAACAGAGCTCCCACCTCATTCTTGCCTTAATTGGCTGGCTTGAGTTGAGATTCGCAAGAGCAAACGTGCTCGGAGGAAGGAAGTATTCCAGTAAGATGCTGGTAGGGATCTTGACCGTACTTCCGGGATTGTCCTGATAGCCGTGGAATACCGCTCCACTCCTCATAAGCACCTCAGGACATGTTGCCCCCTTGTCACTACGTCACTTTGTGCAAGCGACCGTTTTCGGGGGCCCATTATTGAGTGTGCAAGTCACCCCCTGCCATTTTATCCGTGTACATATAAAACATCGATCAGGCAGGGGCCATAGTCCTTCCATAGTTCCAGGTCACCAGTCAACTTTAGCCACCCAAACCCATAGTCCAAAAAAATTCTTTCCATATCCTGCAATAGTCCTACATCAACCGGGGGTTGTCCTTGGGTGCACTTGCATAGTGCATACAGGGATAATCGCCGGCTGGTGCCACATTTCATTAAAAACGTCTAACGGGCCTCTGCGAGTTGGCTTCGGCCCCTCGTACGCCTTCCAAAGGTCCGGGACCCCAGGGTCCCGAGAATTGTTAAAAACTTAAAAATAACAATAATAACCCCACCGCCGTATCTCTACGTTGACGTCGTGGTGGGGCTTGCGCGCTCCAAACTCTAGGTCTGTGCCGGTAGAGTTTACTTTGCCGGAACAGGTCTAGAATGAGGAGCCACACCAAGAGAGATACAGAAAACCGCAGGGCAGCATGTGGCGAGCTTTTGGGCAGTAGCGACCCCACGGACCCTATCTCCCGGGAGAAATCTTGTTCCTCATCTGAGTGAACACTGATGAGGAACAGAGCTCCCACCTCATTCTTGCCTTAATTGGCCGGCTTCAGTGGAGATTCGCAAGAGCAAACGTGCTCGGAGGAAGGAAGTTTTCCAGTAAGATGCTGGTAGGGATCTTAACCGTACTTCCAGGATTTTCCTGATAGCCGTGGAATACCGCTCCATTCCTCATAAGCACCTCAGGACATGTTGCCCCCTTGTCGTTACTACACTTTGTGCAAGCGACCGTTTCCGGGGGCCCATTATTGAGTGTGCAAGTCACCCCCTGCCATTTTATCCGTGTATACCGGGTGCGGCGATTGAACTGTCCGTATGTGAAAATGAATTATTTCTGTTAATTTTCAATATTTATTTATACAGTTTTGCCATGTGAAAATAGAAAGTTCAAAGTTTTATTATGACTTATTCCGAAGGAATAAAACCGCTTTTAGCCTTTACTACAAGCTGAAGTCTCTTTCTGAAAGAAGCGCAGGCTGCTCGAACGACGTCGTCACTCAAACAATTCCATTCTCGCGTAAGAGTAACTTTGAGCGCTTCCACCGAAGTGTATTTTTTAGCACAGGCCCTGGCCTGTAAAACACCCCAAATACAAAAGTCCAGCGGATTCAAGTCGAGCGATGACGACGGCCACATATCTCGGGCGATCAGTACTGGAACGTTTGCTTACAATCAATTTTGCGTTCCAATTGCTCTGTGCGATGGTGCCGAGTCTTAATGAAAAGTCCAACGCTCAGAACCGAATGTGTTGCGTGCCCACGGTATCAGCCCTGGTCGCAAGACTTGGTCTCGATAGATTTGTTGGTTTGTTTTGACTTGGTTGCGCCCCATTGGAAGTAAAACGAGCGGAGAACGGCCTTTTTCAGACACCACCGCTCAGACCATGATTTGGTCGGCTCCTTGGCGTTGACTGACTTGCAAATCGGCTGAATGGTCGCTGACATGTCCCTTCAACCAAACACGGTCATTTTGTTTGTTTAAAAACTGTTCAACGTAAAAAGTTTTCTCATCTGAAAACACCTAATTGGGAAGTCCGCCAGAGTCGAGCAAGCGAATCAGTTCTTTCGTTCGATCCAACCGTTTGCTACGCTGTAAAGCAGCGAGTTCTAAATTCGAATGTGTTTCTTTTACAACAGAATCACTTCAAATGATGATAGAGAACATGTCAAAGACCAGCATTTGAAATTTTGGCGGCGTTCGATTCAGTGGTTCGGTTTTAAAACAGTTGGATAGAGACGGACAGTTCAATCGCCGCACCCGTATATAAAACATTGATCAGGCAGGGGCCATAGTCCTTCCATAGTTCCAGGTCACCAGTCAACTTAAGCCACCCAAACCCATAGTCCAATATCTTTGTTTCCATATCCTGCAATAGTCCTACACCAGCCGGGGGTTGTCCTTGGGTGCACTTGTATAGTGCATACAGGGATAATCGTCGGTTGGTGCCTCATTTCATTACAAACGTCTAATGGGCCTCTGCAAGTTGGCTTCGGCCCCTCGTACGCTTTCCAAAGGTCCGGGACCCTAGGGTCCCGAGAAATTTCAAAGACACAAAAATAATAGTAATAAAGGATTTCGTGTTGGGATGAATTTATCCCAAACATGACACACATTTAGTTGAAAAACATGTTCTCCCATAAATCGATATACGTCACGGGCAATTCTTCGACTGGAAATATAGGTTTATAAGCGATTTTTTTTTTTGTTTTTATGTTTTAAAACTACACATGAACGATTTTCGGAGGTTTTCCTTTACTTGTGCTGTAAGACCTTGCTTCTTGCCTTTTCATGATTCTAGGTCTACGGGAACGGGAACGGGAACGGGTCCCTGTAAGTTTTGATTTACTTGCGAGTATCAAAAATGTCGCATAAATGGCCGCATTTTTAACCGACTTCCAAAAGGAGGAGGTTCTCAATTGGACTGCGTTATGTAAGAACCGATTAAGCGCCATTTAACGAATCCTGAGAAAATGAGCTTCAAAAATTTCAAACTTAAAATGGTCGCTGTGCATACATTTAAAATGTCAAGAGTATAATTTTTATTCTGAACATATAAAATATGTATAAGTTCACATGAGTTAAAAAAATATAAGGCTAAACTATACAGTTTTGTAGTTATAGCCATTTTTCCGCATAATTTGTTAATGTGTTTTAAGCCATATTCAGACCATTTTATTTATCAATAACGTACTATACGGCATTATTGTCGTTTGATACTTTATTGCGATTTTTTTCGGGTGAAATAAATTGGAACATAAGATTAAATCCAGTTATTTTAATAAAATTTACTTAAACAAAACAAATATTGTAACACTTCTACATCTTACTAATACTTTTATTCCTTTTTTTTCTTTTATTAATTACCTATACACTGTACCATATTATTTTTTATTCTTCATCTTCTACTTCAAAATCAATGGATCCATCAAAACATTCAACATCATCGTCTAAATCACGAGATCCAGTTAAATTTTCGTAATATTTTCTCCCATCAGATGGTATGAGATGAAGGAGGGATTTTATATCATCTAGCTTCGGTTGAGAAATAGGTTTTCCTTGTGGCCAAAGTTGCTCATAATGCCTTGATAATGTCAATGGAGAAGGAAATCCTATAAGCTGGTTGAAAACGAAAGAAATAAACATTTTTAAGGATAGACCTGGTCGGATATTTCTTTCAACCTGTCATGGCGGTCAAACCCATGAAGTAGATCTTAATAAAAGACCAAAAAGGGGGGCAATAAATAACCCATTGACATTATCAAGGCATTATGAGCAACTTTGGCCACAAGGAAAACCTATTTCTCAACCGAAGCTAGATGATATAAAATCCTTCCTTCATCTCATACCATCCGATGCGAGAAAATATTACGAAAATTTAACTGGATCTCATGATTTAGAAGATGATGTTGAAGGTTTTGATGGATCCATTGATTTTGAAGTAGAAGATTAAGAATAAAAAATAATATGGTACAGTGTAAAGGTAATTAATAAAAGAAAAAAAGGAATAAAAGTATTAGTAAGATGTAGAAGTGTAACAACATTTGTTTTGTTTAAGTAAATTTTATTAAAATAACTGTATTTCACCCGAAAAAAATCGCAATAAAGTATCAAATTTAGGTGGTTAATTCGATGCTGCGGTTTAAAAACGGTTAAATCAAAAGGCAAAACTGAATTATCTTCTTCATCGTGGACGTGTTTAATTCGTTTATGCAATTTGAAAACTGTTTGTAACTGTAACTTTGACGCATAATTCTTTAATACAAAACGAATGTGTGCACAAATTCTAGCAAAGTTCGAAATGTCGCTTGATTCAACCCCTTATTATAAGGCCGTAAGAGTGATTTTTGAACACAAAAATAGCTGAATACATAGTTTATCATACCTTTAGTCGATCTGCATTCATAACTCTTTTTTTTCGATTTCGTCGCTTAATTCGTTATTACATAACGCAGTCCAATTCGTCTGTATGTTTTTTTTTTTTTTTTTTTTTTTTTTGTATGTTGTTACGCGATTTCTCCGTCAATTATGGACCGATTTTGAAAATTGTTTTTTTGTTTGAAAGGATAAGCTCCCGAGGTGGTCCCATATTAATTTTATTAACTTTACTTGGATAGTTTTTGAGTTAGCTTGAATAATACGTATTTTTCCCACTTAGTTTATATGGATGATATAATGATAACTTCCAATCACTGTTATTTTAGCAGGTTAGTGGTATTCGAATTTGTATGGGGTAGGTACCACAACTCAAAAGTGTAAAATAAAAACTTTTTACAAAAAAAGAACAACCGACTTCCAAAAAAGACACTACAAAGTCAAAAATAACTTTAATTTCGGAAGTCGGTGGCAAAAAACGAAAGTTCAAAACCAAATACACCGACTTCCGAAATTAAAGTTATTTTTGACTTTGTAGTGTCTTTTTTGGAAGTCGGTTGTTCTTTTTTTGTAAAAAGTTGTTATTGAAGTGAAAACTTCTTTAGCGGCGTTGTGCAGTTTTTTTGGGATGGGTAAAAAATGTTAAACTCGCGTCAGGACGTGACTGTAAGATCCGTTGCCTAGCAACCGACAAAGTAAATATCAAAATAAATAGTCTTTGACATTACGTAAAGATTGCGAGGTAAGAAATTTTACCCATATTGATGGGTAAAAAAAAGCAGTCAAAACATACTTCATGAAAAGTGTTTAAATAAATAGTTTATTTTTGTTAGACTATATTTTAAAAATAAATAAATATACTACTACTACTAATGAATATTGTATTTAACCATAAATTATAGTACTTTTATACTGATAAATAAAACAATTCGTGCGAAATTATTCTCTAACCATTCCAAAATGCACAACGTTAATGTTCAAGTTTTCACTTCTGCCGGCACTCCCGGAGTTCAACCCGTTTTTTTTTATTGCGTTGTCTTAAAAACTTGATTTTTCTGGAGCTCCAAAGGACCGTAGGCCTACGTATTTGATATTAATTTCAACTTGATAACTCCACGCGTTTCTAAGAAAAAGGATCTTGACAGACAGACAGACAGACGGACAACGAAGTGATCCTATGAGGGTTTCTATATGAGGTTTTTTCGTTATGAGGTACGGAACCCTAAAACACAATAATTATTGTCCAAAATGTATCATAGGTATTTAAAATGGCAACATTGACATTACGTTGCGCCGCCATGCATGGTGCACCATCGACTCACGCGCGGAGTCGCCACACTAATAAAGTTAAGTATGTCATCTGTGCGCAAAACTCATACTCGTATTTATTTATTTAACTTGATAATATCAAGTTAAATAAATAAATATACACACTCCCATTACGTTATTTGCGTAACACTGACAAGATATTATCTTGTCAGTGTTACGCAAATAACGTAATGGGTTTTCAATATGTAAATAATAATGAACGAATCGTTTAGACTTGTTGTTGCTGTTGATAGTAATCGTAAGAACGTTAACATGAATGTGCAGATGAAAACCTCGGATTGTGTCGGTCGATCTTCAACAGGTCATGATTATAATACTAAGTGCGAATGTCACAAAGGTAAGGACTACCAATACTATATTGTAAAACATCGTAGATTAGTAAGTCAATCATCATTATAAAATAAACCAATATTTGGGTCGAGTGACTACTCTAGTTTATCATAACACCTGGTTCAGAGTGGGCCTTCTGTACCAGTTGATCTGCGATAGAGGGTTGCAGAGGGCACGAGCCGAGGTACAACAGGGAATAAAAGCCTCTCGAAGGGTAACCTCGCCCCCCCCCCCCGGCCCCTACTCGCCCCCGCTCACCCCCGTACCTTTTGAACGGTTTGTTTTACGAGCTAATTATTTTGTATAGTTTTTACAAGTTATGATTTTAATTGAAAAGGGGGAGTGAGTTGTGTGTTCGCTTTGTTCGATAACGATACGGAAAGGGTTCTTGTTAGTGCTACAACACAATACTGTCATGTTTCAATTTATATGTATGAATATTGGAAACTATCCGCGTCTGAAAGAGGCTTTTACTCAGTATTGGGGATACGGTTAGCTCAATATACCGATGTATATTCCACTAATATATATTGAATATCTTACATGAAACTTCCCTCTAGTTGCGTACCCTACATGTTTCTATTTGAATGAACGCAAAAATATTTGCTGTGACCAGGTGGAGCTTATCAAAACATTTGTTCAGTAGTGACGTGGGACGATTCATTAGCGATCTGATTTAGGGGACCAACGGGGTGGAGAGGAGAGGGGGGTGTTCTATAGAACATTTTGAAAAAGCCGCTCCGTAGGGACCGGACCCGCGCTCATTACCGACTCGCTGCGGCCCGCTGCGCACTGGAACGGACCGGAGCGGGTTTGCTCTTGTGCTAACAACTCTTAAGTATTCGGGTAGTAGAACTTTGGTGTTGTTAACCTTTCCCCCAAATTGAGCGTAAATATATATAACTAGGTTTTGCCCGCGACTTCGTTCACCTGGAAGTCGTGAGATACACAATGTACTAAAATAACAGCTACATTTTTGTAAAACTCCCTCGGCCTCCGACCCACCGCGTCACATCGCGTCGCATCGCGTCACATCGCGTCACATCGCGTCACATCGCGTCGTGCGCCCGCGCTATTACTTCCGCTTAGCATTCTTTCTGACTTTTTTGAGATGTTATTTGCAAAAGATTGCTAATTACATCTACAACTGTTCTCCTTAAGGGTCGGCTCCAGAAAATCGTGTTATGGGATAAGTTTATTATAAAACTTAAAGTAGTAGCCCCGAAAAAAAAAGCTCCTTCCTAATTAGCATAAAATGACTTCACATAGTTTGAAAGCGAAGAATTTATCTTTCTCAAAGCACACATAACGGCTGCGGTTCTCAACTGACCGAGTTTCACCCTTCAGACGTTCACATTGAACCGTGCACGTTTTATTCGAAGCAATTCCGCTGAGAGCCGCCCGGACAGACGCCGGACCGACTCGGAGCGGCTCGGACCGCCAGATTGTAAATATTTCTCAAAAGCTACTGCATTAAGGTGCTCTAACATACCTCTGATTCTGAACCAATACTCGCAATATGAGAGTGCTTCTCAAACTCTGCTTGTTTTTGCTCGACTACACGCTTTTTCTTTGTGTATGTTTGTGTAGTTGGAACTACTACAACAGTGGCGGCAGAACTCGATAGTACCTAGTTATAGATGTACTGGTGTTAGCTTCGTAGTGAGCACTACGTGACCTCGATTGTTTCACTCACTACTACAATTTGCTCGAGATTGTGGTCGTGTGAGTTCTCGCCTTTAGTTAGAACGATTGAAAATCTGAAGCTGTTGGACAGATGAGTTTGTATTTTGATTAGAATACTCTTTCAAGTAGCCTGCCATTGCAGAAGTTCAAAAAGATAGGGCATAGTTGTAAACTTGGATTGTTAAGTAGACATTTCTAACGGCAATATCATAATAACACATAAATATCCAAGTAAGGCTCCAATTTCAGTCTAATTGCTAAAATCCTATTAACCGCTTATAACTAATTTCACAGAACTCAAAACAAATTTCAATCATTAGCGCAAACAACCGAGACAAGCGCTATCTATGATAACATAGACGAGTTCATATTGATACGAGTGCAAATTGAATCTGACGTCACAAAACTGATTCCATTATCAAACATTAATATGAGGTATTAGAGGATTGGATGCGCTGCAGCGCTGTGTGCAAAATATAACGTAGCAGCGCAGCGCTGTTTGCGCTAGATTCCAATCTGAACAGACGCGCGGTGCGTCGATGCGCTCGCCTGTAATATTTGCATTCCGCGCAAATATGAATGCCGAGTTCTGTGACACGTCTTATTTACACAAGAGACGTCGAAACTACCGTGCAGAAGGACCACTCCATTTAATAAGCGTCTGAAACTGCAGCTGTGAAGTAGCTTTATCATATATATTTTATCATCATAGTAATAAAATACATTGACCAAATTCCTTATCTTCCATTCTTTGCATTCCACTGCACTGCACTATCTACGTAGGACACAGGCGTGTGAGCCTTTTGCATCTCATTGCACGTCCTGATGCTCTCACAATGCGCGCCACCTAGCACGGCTCTTCCGGAATACGTAAGTTCGTTTGCCTTAAAATATGCAAGTTCGAAGCGCGGCTCCACGGTGCGGCGCGGGTATTACTGAACTTTGTTCGATCGCTATTCGAAGGCGACGCGATATTAACGACACTTTTACGACACTATGAATACAGTTGGCGCTAGCATGGATGGAGCCAGTCTGCACTATGCATCAACCGGTTTTAACCGGCTCCGACCGCTTCCAACCGGTTCGGGCGACACGTGACCTCTACACTAACTCGCATATTTTCTCAACTGTTTTATAAATTCATAGATTTATGAGGCCGAGTCGAGAAATGTTGCGTGGAGGCGTAATGGGAACTTTATGCGGGCTCCGCCTGAGAACTGCCAAAATTTGGACATTTGAGAACAGTACGATGAATTCGTCATGGCGGCCTGTAGTTCATTGTTAAACATTAGTCTCGTCTCGCCTCACAGACTCGCGAGAACGAGATAAGATGGCCAAATGGCTAATTACATCTAGCTCAATGCGTGAACTGGTGATATGACATTGATTTTAATGATCTATCATGGTAAAAGACTTAGTTAATTTTGTCTAATTAAGAAAAAGTTCCCTAATCGATGTAACGGGTTAATACTTAACCCCAGAGATCAACAGATTACTATAAGCAACTAAGTCCAGTTGAAATCTATACCTTTTGAATTGAAATTGGTCGTATGAATGTCTGAAATAGTGCAGTCTCATAGTAAGTCGGTCTCAGGGCGGACGGGCGGTGCCCAGCCGTTTGATCGAAATCTCTCTTCCATTGCCAGCGAAGCTTTGTAATCTTGCAGCAGTTTTTGGCAAGAGATTCAGAATGAGCACAGGTGAATCTCAACCTTATTGTTTGAGAGTAGAGTCGATGTTTGGTCGGTTCGGGAGGCTATTGGAAGTAGCAGCGGCGGCGTAAGTCAGGTCGTCGGCGTCGGGTCACGTAATATATCGGCGCAGAGAACCCACTCCATACAGAGTACGGACCAGACCTTGACACTACAGGTACAAAACATTGTAGGTACTCCAACCATCAGCTACGTCGCTATTTGATTGATCATTCACTGGACCGGCCACATGTTATACACACAGGGTACAAGTTGGAAATGATCCGTTCTATATCCAACAGTTCCTGTTGAGTTCGAGTTGAACCGACGCCGCGACGTCGTCAACAGCTAGTGCAGGTATTACATTTTTGAAAAGTTACGAATGCCTAATACCTTAGTTAGGTACGCGATGACGATTGGTTATTCTGAAATGAAGCTTTCGTTTTTAATCACGTCCGTTTCTTCGTCTTCATTTCTGTTTGATTGAGACTTTATTGAGGAAAACATTTTGGCAAAAATTACAAGTATTTTATGAGCATGATGATAATTTGCCATTTATGCTAAAGTGTAATAGGTACTTTCGAACCTTTAACAGCAAGACACGATGTTTATTTTGAAGTTAAGTTTTCAGTTTTTTATTTTGTTTTAAAGTTCACTTGTTGTAAATCCCTGTCCCTTCATATTATTGTCACATAAGTATATGAGTGTTGTTTCACTTTGTTTTATCACTTAAAAATTGTTTGTTTATAAAAGATTTTAAATAACGGACCTGATGTTTACGTGGACGCGGCTGGTGACGTTTAGGGCATGCAATTATCCGCCCATTTTACTATTCGAATATTTCGGATACTGCCAGACAACTATTCGAATATATTCGGATAATATGGATATTTTGGATACCATTGTAAAAGAGGTAAATCAAACTTATATTAGTTTACAATCGACATTTTTATTACAAAAACTCTCCAAAAATCGTATACTAAAGTATATCAGTTCGCACTAAAAGCAAAATCTGTCCGATCTGTCATTGACAGATACGAGAAAAGAAAAAAGAAATCCACGGGTTATCTACCAATGGTATAATAGATCGTGAGCTGGTCAAATGCTATCTTTGTTAAGATGGCTAGAACAATTGAAAGCACATTAGATAAAGACTGGAAGTCTTACAAAATAGTGCTTGGTAATAAATGAGACAAAATCACATCACTGACATTGCTAGATGTCAAAGTATCTGATGTATAAGTTGGATCAGCACAAACTAATAGCCACGAATGACATGTACTTTCATCGATTCCCTGAATATGAACTATTTTCTGTGCGTTTTGGGTCATTCAGTTCTCGTTATCGCGATTGTGCAGTCCTATCTTCCGTTAGACATATATGTGAAAATTTGAAAAACCCAATCCGGTCCAAATCGCAAGTCCTCTTTAGGAATACCTCCTAAAGAGGACTTTCCGGATTGGGTTTTTACGGTCCAGGCAGGAAACGAATTAATGCAAATCATGATGAGGCCTCTGCTCCACATTCCTACTTCCCATATCAATCTAATTTTGGGTTGGTTACCAAAACAGCTTATTCAAGTGTAGCAAATCCTAACCTTTTCTTTATGTTTTATTTAGCAGGCACTCTATTTTGGTTCTGTGAGATCTCGTCAAGCAAGACACAATACCGAGATGAATCTAGAGAACAACACTACTAATCAAAGCCATCATTCTTGCCAATGCCTTTAAAGTAAATGCCATGCTTGTCAAAGCATTCACTGTTGATGGTTAACCTGCAGAGTCCTTTCGATCTCTTTGCTTATTTTCTCTGTTAAAGTAAATGATATTTCAGTTTCTGCTGCTTGTAATCACTGAGTGCTACGTCATCACCATCGCTGTCGTCAACTGAAGTCGAGCTATGTGCAAAAGCACTTTAAAATTTTCTCTATTATGAATCTACATAGTAATTGTGTCATTAGATGGATTTTTGAAGATATAGCATGAATTGTTACGATTGCGAATACCTATTTTATTAAAACACAACGTTAAGGGGGATGCGCTAAGGTAGCCCGCGAAATTCAAATTTTCTTTCGTCTTCTGCAATTTGCAGCTCAGTGTCAGGTTGTATGTTGATTAAAATATGATTCGCGACCGTAACAAATATGGTTTTACAGAATTATAATCATTAGAATTAGCAATACAACTCCTTGTTAGAAAAGTGTCAAATGTCATGATTTTATGAATTAGTCATTAAATACAGTTACATGAACTTAGAGAGTTGTATTGATGCTTTTATGATTATAAATCTATAAATAAACATTTGATACGGCCGCGAATCATATTTAGAACAACATACAACCTGATACTGACCTGCAAATTGCAAAAAACGTAAGAAAATTTGAATATCGCGGGATACCTTGGCGCATCCCCCTTAAATGTTATATCATCAAAAGGAAAATGGAACATAACTAACTATCCGTATTATTCGTTTTATCCGGATAGTAAAACAAATATTATTCGGATAATAGTTTCGACGGATATCCGGATAATTCGGATATCCGGATATCCGAATAGCATGCCCTAGTGACGTTACATTTGGATTTCGAATTCCGGAAGGTTTAATGTGTGTGTTGTTTAACACACTAGCTTCTACCCACGACTTCCATGCCGTGGAAGTCGTAAGACCACAATATCTATTGTATGTAGCATTTGCGATGCTTTAGACCGCCCATTGTGTCACCGTTTATAAAATTTCTACATTTATATCTGTACTTTTTATGGTGTAAATAATAAAGAATATTCTATCTATCTATCTATCTTTAGTTGGATTTTGGTCTTTGCTAAGAGCTGCGGTATCGTCAACGATGGTTGCGGACAGAATGTATTTGGTAGGTCAGCTGTGTATATCAACTACAGTATCAGGGCCAATACCGAGCACTGTGGCACTCCTGATTTTATGTCGTAGCAGGTAAAGCACGACTCATTAATCTTAACTCTGAGTATACGGTTGTTTAGGTACGATTTCAAAAGCAGGTAAAGATTGTGTGGAAGATTACTTTTAAGCTTAAATAGAAGTTCTGGGTTCCAGACTTTGTCAAAGGCTTGTTGGATATGAAAACCGAAAGAAAACCGCTGAGCAATATTCCTTTTTTTGGTGATTCCTCTACGTTTGTTCTGTTGTCGAGTGTTAACTTCTAAATCCGAACTGGTATTCTGGAATATCCTTATCCTTGATTTCTTTGAGAATATTATTACTGCTGAGTGCTGGTGTTGTACTTCGTCTCCGGTGTACACATCCATGCTGCTTGTTGTTTTCGGTTACTAATATATGTCGTGGCCGAATCAATATCGTCACACATTTTTAATAGGCTTAAGATAAGGTTTGGCTCAATATATGCTTTGAACTACTCTGAAGGCATCTCAGTCTATCCGCTTATTAATTATAGACTTTCCCTTTTTGATGTTGTAATTATTATTGTATGTTGTTGATAATTATTGATTGATGTTGTAATAATTATTGTTGTTGCAACTATCGAGGCAACTTTCAAACTTTTAATTTAGTTCCTCGAAATTATATAAATTATAAGTATTAAATTATAAATAGTAGATAAATACTGGCATAATCCTTGTATCTATACATAACAAGTTGCGGAAGAGTGGAGTGTCATAATACAGGCATGTTGCTCAAAAGGACACTTCTATCACTAACTATGAAGTACAGATAAAGTTAAAGAAAATAAACTATTTGTATTTCAACATTCAAACACAAGTTTGAGAGACCCTTTAAAGACATCTAAAAGATCTGGCATTTTTTTTGGGTCTGTAGGCCAATATGTTGGGTGTCCGTGCTTAGAATATGCAGTTTGTTTTCTATGCTTGTGTTTAGTTCTCTTACTGTAGTGACGGTTAGGCGTGACCCCCAATGTAATTTTTTTACATCCAAGTCACCTTCAGCCAGGATTATCATGTACTAACACTGATGAGCAAAATAGGCATATTTATAATCTAAATAAGTTAATTTATAATAGGACATGTCGTCACAGCGATGCTATTTTATATTTTGATTGTAATCAATTTATCACTGATTACAAACTGACAGAATATACAATGTATTTGCCACCTAGTCGTAGGAGACAAATTGCTAATCATTTAGCATACAGTATACACAGTGACACTGGTACTTGTAGTGTACCATCGATTACTGTTAGTAGTGATACTAACACTACTTTTGATACGCCTAGTAGTTTAAACTATTAGGTGCGACAACGGGTGAGCCCCATATATTGAATGTTGTTCATCAAAATATGCAGGGTCTGTCCGGCAAAGTCAAGTTTATTTATGGAGAACTATGATGTTCAGGTGTTATGTTTGACTGAACACTGGTTGAAAGAACATGAAGTAGAGTTTATCAATGATGATAATTTTACTGTACAAAGTGCATTTGTAAGAAAAAACGCCATTCGCGGTGGATCTTTAGTTCTTGTTTCAAACAAGTTGAAATGTAAACAACGTTTAGATTTAGTTAATCTTTCTATCGAGCGCACTATTGAGTTGTCTTGTGTTGAACTCGAGCGGTACGTTATAATTTGCGTTTATCGACCCCCTTCTGGTGATTTTATTAGTTTTGAATCTGTAATGGAGGATTCACTCAATAGGTTAAAATCAAGTAATAAAAGTATAATTTTATGTGGAGATTTTAATATTAATATTTTAGATGTTACTCCATTAAGTATTAGACTTCTTAATCTGTTTAGGTCTTATAATTTAATTAACTTGTTTTTTGAACCTACTAGGATCACGGCATCTTCGTCAACTTGTCTTGATAATATATTTAGTGATTGTGATGCCAAAAATAAATGTGTGTTAAGTGACTTAACTTCTGACCACTGTGGTTTATTAGCTAGCTTCCCCATGCCATTACATAAAAAGCCGCGTAAAATAGAATGCAGGCCCTATACAGCTAGTTGTTGCAATAAGTTTAAAAATAATGTAGCTCATAGAATTACACCATCTATAGTAGAACTCGAGAGTTCTAATGAAATCTATGGAGCCCTTTTTGCTGTCGTGCAAAACGAGTACCAATCTACATTCAAGACCAAAACTATTAAAATTAATGGCACCAGCGCTGGCTTTAACCAATGGGCCACTCCAGGTATTTATAAAAGTAGAGCGAGACTATACGAGTTATATGGTTTGAAAAAATACAGGTTTGATACTCCTTTCCTAGAGTATGTTAAAAATTATTCAAAATTATTTAAAAAGGTTAGTGTTTATGCTAAATCGAAATATTTGAGCGATACAATTAAAAATTCCAATAATAAAGTAAAAACCACTTGGAAAATTATTAACAATGAAACGGGTAAGTCGGTTAAACAAGATAAAGAACTTGAGATTATAGTCGACAGTAAATTAGTTACTTAAGCAGCTGACGTAGCTGAGGCGTTTAATGAGTTTTTTGCCAACATACCTTTAACTACGACTCGCTCCTTAACTTCGTCCCCGTCTAAAGCTGAAAACCTTTTGCTTAGTAGTGTGTCTAAAAGTAGTCGTTTATTTAGCTTCGAACATGTAACACCTCGTGATGTAGTTAATGTTTTTAACACACTCAAATCCAAACACACTGGTGATTACTGGGGCATCTCCATTAAACTTTTAAGTAATATAATAGACATCGTAGCCCCCTATCTAGATGTTACTTTTAATAAATGTGTTGACTCAGGAACTTTTCCTGACCTCATGAAGAGTAGTAAAGTCATTCCATTATTTAAATCAGGTAATAAAAATGACGTTGGCAATTTCAGGCCTATTTCTATCTTACCTGCATTTAGTAAAATATTTGAAAAGTTAATACTCAAGCAGTTACTAAGACATTTTAATTTAAATAGCCTCCTTCATAATGAACAATATGGCTTTACAAAAGGTCGTTCGACTACAGATGCAGGTGTTGCTCTGCTGAAACACATATTTAGCGCATGGGAGAACTCGCAAAATGCTATTGGGGTTTTCTGTGATCTCTCCAAAGCCTTTGATTGCGTGCACCATGACACGCTATTGCGTAAACTGCGTCATTACGGTGTGCAAAACGAAGCTCTCGATGTTATAAATTCTTATTTAAGTAATAGGTCCCAATGTATAGATATTAATGGTGTGAAATCTTCCGGGTTACCAGTTCAGTTAGGTGTACCTCAAGGCTCAATACTGGGTCCATTCTTGTTCTTAGTGTATATCAATGACTTACCATTCTTTTTAAAGGGTATCTGTGAAGTTGTACTGTTTGCAGATGATACCTCTCTTATTTTTAAAGTAGACAGGAACAGACAAGATTTTGACGATGTAAACAGTGCACTCTCAATGGTTACGGATTGGTTTACAACAAATAACTTAGTTCTCAACTCCAAGAAAACGAAATGTATAAAGTTCGCTTTACATAATGTTAGAAATCTAGGACCCAACATCGTCTTAGATAAAGAAGTGCTTGAAACTGTGGGCTCGGCAGTTTTTCTGGGCATAACAGTAGATGCCAAACTTCAGTGGGGCCCACATATTTCAAGTCTAGCGGGAAGGCTCTGCTCGGCCGCCTACGCTGTCAGGAAAGTAAGACAATACACTGACGTTGATACAGCTCGATTAGTCTATTTTAGTTATTTCCATAGCGTTATGTCCTATGGTATTCCGCTGTGGGGCAAAGCCGCTGACATTCAAAATATATTTGTTCTTCAAAAACGAGCTGTCCGAGCAATTTACCAACTAGGTACCAGTCTCTCTGAGAGATTTTTTTAAAGATATTGGTATTCTTACAGTGGCATCACAAATAATCTTCGCCAATATCTTATATATTAGGCAAAATATACACGTATACACTAAAAACAGTGATATCCACAATATCAACACCAGAAATAAAGACAAATTACGAGCTCCTTTTCACCGGCTTCATAAGGTTCATAACTCATTTGTTGGGCTTGGTATAACCTTTTATAACAAGCTACCCACTTCTCTGCTAGATTTGCCTTTTAATGCGTTTAAAGCTAAAGTAAAATCCAACCTTTGTTCAAAGGCATACTATTCTATCAATGACTACTTAAGCGATAAAAATAGTTGGTCGCTGTGATTAACTCAAGACAATGTTTATGTTCTTTCTCCAGAATTAGCTTACCTACTGACAGGTTATATGAGTTTATAGAATGTTTAATTTATTTGACTTTATTATACAATTTATTTTATTTTTATTTATTGTTGACATGATCTACTCATTACAATGTTTTCGTATGAGTTGTATTGCAATATGTGATTAGCTAGCGACCTCGACAGTAGATTATATATTATTCTTGCCTAACTGTTGATCTATTTTTGATTTATTTTTACTTCAATGGTCCTAGTTTATCATATCTAATTATGTGACTTCGAGTTACAGCTTTATTAGCTATATGTAAGCGGGCACGCCCTTTATGCCTGGAGGCTTTATAATTCGGGTATTTATTTATTTATTTAAACTTTTCGCACACACAAAAAAGGTACAAAGGAGGACTTAATGCCTTAGGCATTCTCTACCAGTCAACCAAGGGTGGTGAAGAGATAGGATGGCAGGTGCTCTGTTTGAGAGGAACAAAGAAAATGTTTATTAAAAATATTCATAACACATTATAACTAAAATAGGTATAAAAGTACATAAATAGGTTATAAAGGGTATTAAGTTCTGTTTACGTTTTAAGTTTTTATTTTTGCTTGAGTTTAGATTTCGATATTTTTTTTTTGTTGGTACATTGGCGCGTGCTAGCTGTCATTATGGCATATATTTTATTGAATGTTTTGTGTTGAGTAATGTAAATTATTTGCATACTATTGTATAGAATCAAGTTTTTTTTTCTAACTGAACAGACAGCTGTGCTGCTGGGGAGTTTGTTGCGCCACTTCTTCTCTCCAGCAAAAGCACTAGGAAGTGGTGAAGGGCGGGCGTTTTTGGGGGACTGTCATATGTAATTTTGACGTTCGAAAAGTGCTGATTCTCAGCCTAATTTGAATAAATGACTTTTGAATTTGAATTTTAAATTTGAATTTTGAATTTGAATTTTGAATTTTGAATTTGAATTTGAATTTTGAATTTTGAATTTGAATTTTGAATTTGAATTTTGAATTTTGAATTTGAATTTTGAATTTGAATGAATTTTGAATTTTGAATTTGAATTTTGAATTTGAATTTGATGTAGCTTGTGTATCCGGAGTTCTGAATTCTTGTATATGTTCATGCTTAATGCTTTTTCTTAAATATGATCACGGCAGTTTCTGCATGCGCCGTTCCTTCTGGGTGGCAGGTCGAGTATGTACAGTAATTTTCCATTAAAAGGTTATTGTTTGTAGTTAAGAGACTAACAAAACATTAATGTTATGCACTTTTACTGTTGTTAAGACATCTTACTTATGGTACAGGAAACCATTGACGTTCCACGTTGCGATCTTTAGGGTAGCCATTAATTTTATCGTACGAATACGATACGATGTACGATTTTATCGTGATTTTAGATTTAGTGGTTGTGAGTATAATGGTCATCACATCTGTTCATTTGTTCATTAAGCTGATCTAGCTTTTCAGTTTGTTTTGTGAGTCAGACTTCTAGTTTTGATTCTTCCGTTGTGTGATTGTGCTGTCCTGGCTACTCTTGCGTATGTCTTAACAGGAGTATAGATAGTGGGCAGCAGTATATTTCTATCATGATGTCTATGACGGTATGTTCTATCATTAATTGTTGCTGGTGTATTGTTGGTGTCATATTTCCTCATGTTGTTTGTTGCTGGGTTGCTATCGGTTTTCTTCGTCATACTTGTAGAGTTTTGGATGATCGTTCTTTCTTGTATTAATTTCTAACAATACTTGGCCGCCTTTATAGTTTGCGGGGGCCAGGCATAGAGCGTACTGAGCTGGCGTGTTCCTAATATCTTTGGGTAGTCAGCAGCAGCTTTGGGCAGTTTGTGGGTCGTCTAAAGTAAGTATGTTCGTGTAAGATCCAAAGTAGTTATTTTTTGTGTGTCCGTATTTTTGACATATTTTGCACTGCGCCACGGTTTTCTTGTTTATCGTATCTTCTATCCTCGAGTATAAAATACGTGAGTGATCTTCTTTACTACGAGTAGATGGTTGTTTGGGTGCGGAGCTAGGTTAACAAAGAATGTTGATAGGGGGATTTTATTGGAGCCATACTTTACATTTATAATTTCACCTTTTACAGTTTTTCCAGAATTTTTTAGAGCTTGGCGCTGAGGGTGTTTGGGGTCTCTGTCTGTCTGTCTGTGTGTTACCTTTTCATGGCTTAACTACTGTTCAGATTTTGATAAAATTTGGCAAAGCGATAGATGGCATCCTTGAGCAGGACATACGGTACTTTTTGTTTCAAAAATTGTCTATAAAGAGGTGATATAGGGGATGAAAGTTTGTATGGAATCCAGCGTTTTTTAAGCTTTTGGTAAGAAATAAAGAATTACGTTTTATTATTATTAACAAACGTAGTATTATTAACAAACTTCTCATCTCGGTCCTTAAGTCAATATAGACCTATGGGATCCAATTGTGGGGCGTTGCCAGTAAATCCAGGGCCGGCCCGAGAATTCCTGGCGCCCTAGGCGAAAGATTAGAACGGCGCCCTTTTAAGAACATTCGAAACTAAATAAAACAATAATGTAAACAGATTAATTATGTAATTTTTTTTAATGGGTTGTTATTTATTGTTTATTTTTACCCGACTGCCTCAGAAGGAGGGTAATGTTTTTTAAACAGCATTTCCTATTCTCTTTGCGGAAAATGATTACCTACGATCTTAGACATACCCAATTTAAGTTGACAAAAGAGCTTATAATTATTATCATATTCAATAAATAAAGTCCTGTTTCTCTGTTTCCGTCACTTTGCAATGATGCCTATAAATATGGAAGAATTATGACTTTAGGAGAAAATAGGATGCAAGAGCGAGCGAAGCGAGCTCGAAATTTTTTGCATCCCGCTTCGGATAAGTTAGGTTTTCTTTATCTTTGACTATTCATACAGAAATAGTAGTCAATTTATCGACTTAACAGACTTATGCAGAAAAGTTTGATAATTAAGAGAATGTAGGATGTAAGATCGAGCGAAGCGAGCTTGATAATTTTAACACCCCGCCTGAAATAGGTTAGTTACAGTCTAACCTATTCCAGGCGGTGTGTTAAAATTTTATCTCTGAGATAGTCTAACCGTTAGACTATCTCAGAGAATGCTGAAGTTGCTGGAAGTCAATCAAAACAAAGTCAGAGTCGATAAAAAATAGGTAACAATATTTAAGCGTACTCCTGCTTTTGTAGATTATAAAGTACGCCTATGCGAAATAGATTACAATGATCTGTATTAGAGTACGGAGGTACGCTAGGCGGGGTGGATCACCGTTTATTTGAAGAGCTAAGTTCAAAAATACGATTCAAGAAAAAAATCACTGTTAGGATTTAGTGCAGGGTTTAAACTTAATTTCCCCGGCCTACTTTTGCGCCCCCCTAAAGCCAGCGCCCTAGGCGGTTGCCTAGTTTGCCTATATGGACGGGCCGGCCCTGAGTAAATCCAACATACTCTGCCTGCAAAGAGTCCAAAATGGTATCCTGAGATCAATAACAAATGCACCTTGGTTCGCTAGGAACGACGAAATCAACGACTAGTTATCTACAAATGCCATCAGTAAACTCTGAAATCGAGCAATAATTGACATGAAACAAATTCGCTTATGGTCTGACGACTGATTGCAAATGGAAAAACAGAATAAAAACAGCGTTTTTGTAAAATCATCCCCCAAAGGGGTAAAACTTTTCATGGATACTATGTAGGTTTTTTTTAACAATCCTTTATGAGTAGGTATACTACATAATAATATCAAATAAATTAAATAGCCTGTCAGGATAAACACTGAATTATGATGTTATTAGGATTACATAACAAACCACCACATTCTACTGAGATAAATATTATCATTTAATTAAGTAAAATGTGCAAAGAGAACATTTTAAGAGCAAGAGCAAAGTTATGAACTTAACGTCGTAGCGACGTAGCGCCGTAGCGCCCGGGGCGATCTCGTACGTCACGAGTACTACGACAACATCGCTACGCCGTAGCGGGGGCTACGCGCCGCGCGCTGGCTGCTACGACTCAATTAACTGACCTATTTGTGCAAAAGCTGATATTCAATGGAAATATTGGATTCAGGAATTGAAATCAGATGTTTCTTGTGTTTACTTTGAATAGTAATCCGTAGTTCAGGCTCACGTGTTAAGATAGTGACCAATATTGCTTAAAACACGTCCAACGCTGACATTGTTCTTTTTCCTATACCTAATAAATGGTCCCACGAGGTGGACTGATGACCTTGTGAAAGCCGCAGGAATCCGCTGAATGCGGGATGCACAGAAAAGGCCTTGCTTGGACTGCTAAAACTGGAAAACCAAAAAATTTTAAATACCAAGACGTTAAGTATTTTAAGACTACAGCCCACTCCCTCTCGAAGAGAGGAGGCTTGTGTCTCAGCAGTGGGAAAATTTTTAGCTGATTAGATGTGTATTTTATAACAACAGTATGTCATGTCGTTTGTTCCACCCGCAGAGAGATGAAAGCGCCGCGAGCCGCAGATTATATCTCATGTCCCGACAATGTTCAATGTTCAGCTCGATACTCGTACCACTCCACACTATTTATTGTTGTCTGCAGCAGCGCGCTCGCGGAGATATTGAAAATATATCTTCCTGGAAGCGGTATCGTTTGCTGGTAAATAACAGTTCTAGCATTGTCCATTGTCCGCTCTTTATCTATGGTTTGATAAATGCACAATACCAGTAGCTCTGCCTCTTTTATTCAGTTTTGTCTTATAAATCGTCGAGGTTCTTGCGAATGGTTAGGAATGTACTACACGTACACGCCCATTGCTTTACATGCTTTCAGTAATCTTTTCGGATTGTTTAAGGAATATTCCTAAATGGTTAACACTCAATCAAATTTAATTGATATTCTCTCTTCGAAATAAAACATAAAAAGGATCAGTTAAGTTACGCCGCGAACTTGGGACGTTAAACTGACTTAAAAACTTTGTTTTATTGCCGACATTAAAGCAATGCTTGTTATTGTGCGGTCTATAAAACTGTGCACATAATTATGCTCGATGTGCGCACTCGCACAGTATGCACAGTGTGCAAGTGTGCACAGCGTGCGTAGATCAGCGGGTTATAGACTACAACGTAAACATCGAGAGCGTACAGTTAATTATGACATGTCCGGCCGAGTGTCCCGCTGTAGGTGGACACAGAATGTCTACTCCTTCCGTATGGGAACTAAGCTCACGAAGACAGCAAGACCATTGACGTCAGGCAGTCGTCAGACATTATTTGATTCCATTTAATTTGATTTATTTGGATTTCATTTGGTTTCTATTAATTTATGTTTAGCAATCTTCATAGACTTTCGGCTGAATGAATGAATGTTGATATTGGGTATAAATTACTTAAAATAAATTACCTAAAAATACACGAATGAGATTGTGGCTAATTAACATAATTGCGATGCCTAGCCTCGCCCTGGTGATGGTATCGGGCGATCTCATAATTGCGATGCCTAGCCTCGCCCTGGTGATGGTATCGGGCGATCTCATAATTGCGATGCCTAGCCTCGCCCTGGTGATGGTATCGGGCGATCTCATAATTGCGATGCCTAGCCTCGCCCTGGTGATGCTATCGGGCGATCTCATAATTGCGATGCCTAGCCTCGCCCTGGTGATGCTATCGGGCGATCTCATAATTGCGATGCCTAGCCTCGCCCTGGTGATGGTATCGGGCGAGCTCATAACACACATATTTAACATCAGGCCTATATTCCCCGAAGAGTTAGGCAGAGGTGTGCCTCACATTTCAAGTTTGCGGAATATATTAATCGATAGCAGTTCTTCTGTGCTTTGCCACGGTAGGATATTGCGCTGTACACGCACACTAGTGCCCGTGTACGTCCAGTGGCGGACGCTGGCTCCAATTAGTGCCGCCGCTAGAGAGATGCACGTCTGCGTCACATTTGTCACACGCTATTGTCTCCGTGTTTCGGGGCTCCAACTGTAAATACAAACATATACTCGGGTTGGGACAAAACAGACAAAATACAGGCTAATTATATATTTTATGTAATGGCTAGCGTTTTTTTATATTCGCACACAATATTTGTTATTTTTTTTGTTTTTTTGCCCGCTCTTGGGCAAAGCCTCCCCCTATTTCTTACACTTCTGTCGATGTTATGCTTCTTCTCGCCAACTGTCGAGTGAGCCATTCAAGGCATTTCGCCACCTGCGCCTGTCTGGCGTGACGTCGTCCAGCTAGCTACAATCTTACTTGTATATTACGTCAAAGCACACAATGCCCGTGGGAGCGTGTACTGTGTAAGTGTGAAACTGTACCATGTGAGAGATAAGGCGCGGCGTCACGTGATAAGGCTTACACAGACGCGGCGCGGCCATCCATCATCAGCGACCTTCGCGTCACGACACGCGACACGACAGGCGTGCCATCGTGTGGAATCGTATTATTATAGAAGCTCCATCGCGAGCAGGTTTTGTCTCTTTATGAAGAAAACAGTAGCTATATTAGAAAAGATCACCATCAACAACTTTCACATGGTACAAGTCTGTAAGCAAGCTATATTATTACTTACTCGAGTCGTGATCCGCACCCCATTGTCCATAACACCTGTTAACTACAAAGACAGCGCGATACGGAACGCTGGATTTGAAGTTGACACGCACATGCAAGGGCTGTTGTGTTATTTGTTTACTGTTTTGTCGCTAATATTATTATTAGATGAAGGTGAACCTTCTGCACTTGTTTGTATTGTTATTGCTCGGCGATACGCACGAACGTTAAAGTGGATGGTACTAGTAGGACGGTGGACTATTCATCATTATTTATGTCTGCCGAGATGGCGCACATTGCTATTATAAATATTATATCAACTTATAGTTTACAGATACTTTCTGCCATATCCGCTTTATTGCTCGAAACTAAAGCTATTTGTAAGTTCCGATGAGGTAACACTTTGATCTTTTTTTGATCGCTAGCAGTTTACTTTGTTTTTGATGGTTTGTTACTAGATGGGACGATAAGGAACTTGTACCTTCTTGCTTCTTTCGGGTTACAAGCTTCAATAAATATAAGGGGCTCTGGGCACTTCATAGTGCTGGAAGTTGGTACACCATTCAGGGAAACCTTTTACATCGTGCGACAATATAAAAAATATATATAATACGAATATCATAAATAACTATTACACAATAATGTCACAGCAGCTGCAGTTCCTTTATGTAAAAGTAAATACTTATTTTCTTCACATAATATTATTGGGAACACTGGAGCTGGAGGCGACCCGCTTATGTTTGCAAGAGGCCAGGATAATAATGATTTAGGAACGAGTCGCGTATTGGTCGCAGATGTGTGCCGTCCGCCTCAAATAAATCAGTAGAGGGTATCTCTCATGTTCGGACAACACACATAACTCGCCAACTTATTCTATTAGGGGGGCCGGACGACACCGGACGGCGCCGGACAGCGCCGGACACCGCCCATGTGTGCACAATGGATCTAGTTTTTATCGCGAGCGCCGAATATAATGTTGTTCGAATAAATTGCGGACGTGAGCGGCGGCGGGGCGCGGGGCGCGGGGAGCGGGGCGAGAGGGCTGGGAGGGGTAGGCAAAATATTGAGGCGATTACAACGGATTATCCTTTAATAGAATCTTGGAAGCCTACTGTCTGTTCATTTGAAATAGTTGTCAGATAATTGATAAAATAATTAACATCGTGTCGCTATGGGATTAAAACATTCTCGTTTTTCGCTCGTGATCGTAGGTACCAATTTGTACCTATAATAACATCCTTCTGACCTGAATTAATTGCTCGGCCATTTTACCGCCTGCTTAATTAACCGTTCATTTTGATTACATTTCCACGTTAATATTTCGCAGCAATTGCTTCATAAACTTCATTGGCTTTTACGTGATTGCTTCATAAACAAATCGAAGCAATGCTTCTGTGCTTCGCGTGGAGTGCGACGTGCCGAGTTATTGCGGTCACGTCGCTAACTTTGTAAGGGCGAGGGTGTCGCCGGGGGGAAGCCGACCTAGGAAGGGGGGGGGGGGATCACGTCCCGGTCCGTTTGCTCAAGCCTTCTCTGCAAATGAAGATGACGCGATAATCGATAGCCACCTACTAATTGACGGAATTGTAAAATTAAAGTAAAGTTCGAAGAAATATGAAACGCCTCAATACACTGACGGGTGAACAACTGCAGGCGGCCGAGACAGGCGTGTGTGTATGGTTGTCCACGTGTGCTGAAGCGTGACTGTGATTGTGACGCCATGTGGCTAACGTGTCTGCTATCTCTCTTGTGATAGCTGAGCTGGGGACGGCTGGGGTCATGGGGTGCGAGCCGCCCGCACTCGCACGTGACTGTTGTGTTATTGTACATATTACACGGCACAGAACACACAGCGTAGGACACTTTACACACTTATACAATAAAGATACAACACAACATAGTAACAGTTCCTGTTGATCATACTTTTCTGTTACGGAGAAATTGTCTCATTTCCTTTACAGTTTATTACCCGACTTGGGCAAACCAAAAAGGAGGGTTATGATTTTGACCGGTATGTATGTATGTTCATCTGTAGGTAACCTCATAACTTCTAAGCTACTATGTCGTTGGCAGCGTCTTGATCGTCCACTGGTTATAGGCTATGTGACGTTACATTAAATTCAATATTCGGCCTGTGGAGGACATAAAGTCTCTAACAATTTTTTTTATTGTACCATGTTCGTATCAAATGAAAGGGCTTGACAAGCCCATTACAAATATGTATATAATATATCATATTTTCAAAGTAAATAAATATGTTTAAATTGTTAAAAATAAGCAAAATTGAGACTGTGCTACGTACGGCGCGGCTGTAACATTAATACCTGTTATATAAATAAACCTAAACAAAAAAAAAGCGACCATTTTTGTACCTTCTAGGTACTAAAATGGTCTAGGTACAGCCGTCGTCTCATGCCATTATAATTTTGTAGGTGTACAACTAGTGTACAGGCATGCGACCTCGGCTTTACCGAGACCATTTTTGTACCTATGTCTTGATTTATGTTCGAAATATTTTTTTGTTTCATACTTTTAGAGCTTGATTTTTCATTAGTTGGGTTTTAGTTTTTGAACTTACTTTTTATTCTACTAAGTTTGCTGTTACTTACGCGATGATTATGTGCTGATGGGATGATCATGTACCAGGCTCGACGTTAGATCTATCACACTTTCACTAATGGTAATCTCAAGTGCACACTTTTCAAGTTGTTTTATCAAAATAGCTGCCTGCCTCCGAGCTACCGCGGTATCTCGTGTTGTTATGATAACATCGCGGGAGGGTCGCGTCCCTCGCCCTCCCCCCTCACCACACCACTCTGCCTCCCCCCTCGCTCACGTGGCGTTATCAATTACCCCCAATTTGCGTTAACTAGCTTACCTTCTGAGAAGACGCAATGTACCCACAGTTGTTAAACCTTCCACTGTTCAAGTTCAAACACTCGCGGTTCGTTTGTGTAGACAAGTCTATTAGATAATACACTGGAGAAAGCGAAATACTCAAAAAAAAACAAAATTCAAAAGTCATTTATTCAAACTAGGCTGAGAATCAGCACTTTTCGAACGTCAAAATTACATAAGACAGTGCCACTTCCTAGTGCTTTTGCTGGAAAGAAGAAGTGGCGCAACAAACTCCCCAGCAGCACAGCTGTCTGTTCAGTTAGAAGAAAACTTGATTCTATACAATAGTATGCAAATATTTTACATACAATACACTCAACACAAAACATTAAATAAAATATATTTGCCATAATGACAGCTAGCACACGCCAATGTACCAACAAAAAAAAAAACGAAATCTTAACTCAAGCAAAATAAAAACTAAAAACGTAAACAGAATACCAACATCTTTAAAAAAATCTCTTAGAGGAACTCGTGCTGGTACATCGCCCGAACAGCTCGTTTTCGAAGAACAAATATATTTTGAATGTCAGCGGCTTTGCCCCACAGCAGAATGCCATAGGACATAACGCTATGGAAATAACTAAAATAGACTAATCTAGCAGTATCAACGTCAGTGTATTGTCTTACTTTCCTGACAGCGTAGGCGGCCGAGCTAAGCTTTCCCGCTAGACTTGAAATGCGTGGGCCCCACTGAAGTTTAGCATCTACTGTTATGCCCAGAAAAACCGCCGACCCCCAGTTTCAAGCACCTCTTTATCTAAGACGATGTTGGGTCCTAGATTTCTAACATTCGGTAAAGCGAATTTTATACATTTCGTTTTCTTGGAATTAAGAACTAAGTTATTTGTTGTAAACCAATCCGTAACCATTGAGAGTGCACTGTTTACACCTTCACTTTATTAAATAAAAAAGGTATCGTTTGCAAACAGTACAACTTCAACGATACCTTTTAAAAAGAATGGTAAGTCATTGATAAACACTAAGAACAAGAATGGACCCAGTATTGAGCCTTGAGGTACACCTAACTGAACTGGTAACCCGGAAGATTTCACATCATTGACATCTACACATTGAGACCTATTATGTAAATAAGAATTTAGAACATCGAAAGCTTCGTTTTGCACACCGTAATGACACAGTTTACGCAAAAGCGTGTCATGGTGCACGCAATCAAAAGCTTTGGAGAGATCACAGAAAACCCCAATAGCATTTTGCGAGTTATCCCATGCGTTAAATATGTGTTTCGGCAGAGCAACACCCGCATCTGTAGTCGAACGACCTTTTGTAAAGCCATATTGTTCATTATGAAGGAGGCTATTTAAATTAAAATGTCTTAGCAACTGCTTGAGTATTAACTTTTCAAATATTTTAATAAATGCAGGTAAGATAGAAATAGGCTTGCTAGTAGGTTCAAAAAAGAAGTTAATTAAATTATAAGACCTAAACAGATTAAGAAGTCTAATACTTAATGGAGTAACAGCTAAAACATGTAACACACACCAATTATGATAGTATGTTGTTATTAAGAAGAGTCTCCCTAAATTGTGTTAATTTGCATTAATATTCTGCATCAGTCAAGCATACAATCAAACTAAACCTTTAGTACGAGTAGGTAGATGATTTATTGGAACTTTTTCTTTCCATGTACAAGACAGTTAGGTACGTAGGTAGGTACTTGTAAAATTTTCGATTCATGTTTTATTCGAAAATCATGTCTTTCTTATAGATTATTTAAATGAAATCCAGATTAGTCTGTTATTTATGTCTAAAATAAGTATTCACAGTAAGACAATATAGTTTATTATCCAGCTACAAGATATTTTTTCTCTAGCTCAATTATTACTTTAGTTATAAACGAAATAAGGATTGAGACTTACCCCATTTAGTTTCGTGCTCAAACGCGATCAAAGAGCGCACGCGATAATCAACTTTATTAGGGATGTCTTAGCGTTCAGCACATAATGGAGTGGCGGGGTGCATGGGGGCGGAGCTTGCGTGGAAATTGTCTTCAAGTGTCTGGTCTTAATTATGGTAAAGGTTACATTAAAATTCATTTCCCGTACATGTTAATCATTAAAATAGTGCTTGCCTACGCCTTCTATTTCATTTCTAGACATATTGAATATGAATCGCTAAATGGCGCCGTTCATCCACAAAATAACTAAAACTTATGTTTATAATATCTAGAAAGAAAGAAAGAAAGAAAAATGGTTTATTTTATTCTGCACAAACTAAACGCACATTACAAAAAAATTACATTTAGACTCCTTTACCATCAAACTAAGAACTACAATCTCTTCAATCACTCGAAACCAAATATCACATATGCACAAATGACAAAACAAGAAAACACAACAGGATCAATAACCGATATCAAGAACCCAAATAATTTCGGGGAAGTACTAGACGCCATGTTTAACAAATTTCAAAACATAATAAATATTATGTTAGACAACATGATGGATCGTATGATCCAATTATTCACAAGCCTTATAAAGCACCCCTAAACCTTAGAATAATCACCTGGAATGCCAACGGACTGACAGAACGTCGCCAGGAACTTGAACTCTTCTTGAAACTTGAAAGAGTGGACGTGGCTTTAATCTCAGAAACAAGGTTCACCCCAAAAACTCATTTCCAACTTAAAAATTACATGGTGTATACTACAAACCACCCTTCTGGTAATTCACATGGAGGAACCGCAATCATAATAAAAGAAAATATCAAACATTATCAGGATCTATTGACACAATTTTAAACGAAGTCTGTACTATTGTCGGTGATGGGAAAATGAACTCAGATCAGAAGCTTCGTGTCTCCACTCTTTGCCGGAAGGTGTCAAGTGGGACTTCTCAGATGGCCGTCTTATACCAATCGTTGAAGCAGAAAACAATCCAGGCCCATACCACAATCCAGCACCTACAGGTTCACCAGAACTTTGTTAACTCTCTCCAGCAGTTCAAAGAGGTCGTAGAAGAGAAGCTGAATCCCTCAGTAAATACTTCATTTGCTAGCATGGTGAAGAAAGGTTCCGATAACTTCGTCCGTCCTGCAAATTTGAGATCAGTCGCCATCTATCCCAGCGATAAGACCCAAACTAGTGACGACACCAAGTCGCTAGTTCAAAAAATAATCTCTCCCGAACAACTTAAGCTTCATGTCCGTGGCCTGAGGAAAGTAAAAAATGGGGGCGTTTTGATTAGCACCGAAAACAAAGGCGATATTGACAAACTAAAGAATTCAGAAAAACTTGTATCTTCGGGCCTCACAATAGAAGAACCTTCTAAACGCCGCCCTAGGGTCGCCGTCATTGGTGTTCCCGTAACCCTTACAGAGAAGGAGGTATTTGATTGTATTTACGAGCAGAACCTTTCAGATAAGTTGCCGAATATAACTCGTGAGTCCTTCCTGGCGAGCATCAAATTGAGCCATAAATCGGGTAAGAAAGACCTTTCTACCTGTAACTACATCCTGGAACTACCTGCTAGCATAAGAAAAATTGTCATCAATCAAAGCCGACTTTTTATAAATTGGACATCATGCCCTGTGAGAGATTTCACGATAGTCACCAGGTGCTTCAATTGCCAGCAGTTTGGACATGCAGCCAAGTTTTGCCGGGAAACTAGTCCTACTTGCAACCACTGTGGAGAGACAGGACACACCTCCAAGGAATGTAGCAGCAAATCTTCTCCCGTTCAATGTGCGACGTGCAAGCGCTTTAAGAGGAAATGTGACCATCCAACTGGTGATGTAAGTTGCCCGGCGCGCAAATATGCAGAGACCAACTACATCAACTCAATAGATTATGACGGCGCCTAAGTGCGCCACCGAATACTTTTATTAGTTAGCACACAAACAGTTAGCGTATCGTTTATTTATATTTCCAGTTAGTCAGTAACTATAATGACAAATCAACTTATTTGTGATCTAGATAGTTTTTCTGTGTCTGAATCAAAAATCTGTAATGTTGAGGACTGTAAGCACCTTCTTCCTTCTGGTGAAAAAACTTTAACCCTGCTCACACAGAATATTCGCAGCATTAATCGAAACATGAACGGATTTGAAGTGTTATTACAGAATCTCGACATTAGCTGTGATATTATTGTCCTAACAGAATGTTGGTTGTCAAAACAGACAGTCAATGTACCAACTCTTGACGGGTTTTTTTCGTATAAGACTGACAGGAACATAAACCAAAACGATGGACTAGTAGTTTATATCAAAAATAATTTACGAACTATCATAGAAGAACCTACATTCCAAGATAGTAATTGCTTAATAATCAAAATTATTCCCGATACGGTAGTCATGGCTATTTATAGGCCTCCTTCTCAAAATATGGACAGATTTTTAGACTCGCTTGACACAAACTTAAGAAACATAACATCTTTTAAAAACATAGTACTTTTGGGCGACATCAACATTAACATTGCTTCCGGGAGAATCGATACCCATGTACATAATTATCTGAATATTTGCTCATTTCATGGACTTTTACCAGCTCACAATCAGCTTAGATCATATCATTCTAAAATCAAAAAAATCCATCCAAAACATTGGTTACTAATTCTTCGCTTACCGATCATCAAGCTGTTTTACTAACACTGCAAATATCCTCACCTAGAAAAAACTGCATGCGTAGCTACACTAAAGTCAATATGACAAACCTGGAAAATGACTTACGCGGTATTAATTTTGACCCAGTTTATAATTCAAACGATGCAAATATTACGTTAAAGTATTTCATAGATTCGCTACAATATGCAATAAGGAAAAACACATTCACTAAGAAATTGCCTAGAAAGTATAGTTGTATTAAACCTTGGATTACACCCGGTCTCATTCGTTGTATAAGACATAGAGACAAACTTCATTTTAAATCGAAACTCGCACCTGAGAACGAAATACTTTCTCTTACATATAAAAGATATCGAAACTTCTGCAATAATCTTTTGAAAAAACAAAAAAATCTATATGATAAAAATGAATTACAGAAGGCGGGGACAAATAGTAAACTTGTGTGGAAATTTATAAAAAATAATACATTTAGATCTAAAAATCCCGAACCTCCGTTTGATTTACTATCAACAGAGACTGACCCATCCGCAGCAATGAATAAAATAAACAACTTTTTTGCTAACATTGGTAAAAACTTGGCTGAAAAAAATTTAAATTCTAGTAATTTTTCCCGTCCAAACCCAACTACGACTTACTCTACACTAAAGTCATTTGTATTATTAGATACTGACGTTTACGAGGTAGTAAGAATAATTAACGGGTTAAAGGATATTTGTGCTACTGGGTGGGATGACATTTCTAATAATATACTTAAAAGATTTAATTACATACTTGCCCCTCCGCTAACACATATTTTTCAACTTTGTTTATCACAAGGGATATTCCCTAATTTGTTTAAAAAAGCTTTGGTCACACCTGTATTCAAGTCTGGCGACAAAAACTGTGTGAATAACTACAGACCCATTTCAGTGTTAACAGGCCTTTCAAAGATTTTAGAAAAAATAATTAACAGCAGATTGTTAAAATATCTGGAAGACAACAAACTGCTTTCCGATAATCAATTTGGTTTTAGGCCCAAAAGATCAACTAGCCAAGCTGTACTCAAATTTACTAATCATGTCACTACCAATCTAGACAATGGTATGCACACAATTGGGATCTTTCTAGACCTTGCAAAGGCCTTTGACACAATTTCATGTACTTTACTTTTGCACAAGCTTGAAACACTTGGGATAAGAGGAGCACAACTTCAACTATTTTCTGATTATCTTAGCGATCGTCAGCAATGTGTAAAAATTGATCACTATACAAGTTCTGAACTTAAAAATGGTTGTTTTGGAATTCCTCAAGGGAGCATTTTGGGCCCTACGTTATTTTTAATCTACATCAATGACCTGTGCCGCTTGTCACTCCAAAATGGTATCATAATGTCTTATGCGGATGACACCGCTCTATTGTTCTCAGCTAAATCAAGAGATGAGGTCTACGAACATGCTCAGAATGGTTTTAACATTGTGTCTAATTGGCTTCATAATAATCTACTAACGTTAAATACAGATAAAACAAAATACATTTTATTTGCAATGAGAAATACTAACATACCGCTTACTAATTTAAACATTTACGCACATAATTGTAACACGTACGCTGACACTGCATGTTCCTGCCCCACTTTAGCTAAAGCTGACCATTTAAAATATCTGGGTGTCACTATTGACTCCAATTTAAATTTCCGTAAACATATCGAGTTACTTTGTACTAGAGTGCGCAAATTAATATATGTCTTTAAGAATTTACGCAACGTAGCAGACTATAAATTAATTAAACAAGTTTATTTAGCTTTGTGTCAATCCATTCTTACCTATTGCATAACTTCGTGGGGTGGCGCTGCAAAAACAATTTTACTCCCTCTAGAGCGTGCTCAAAGAGCAATTCTAAAGGTTGCTACCTTTCGCCCTTTTAGATTTCCTTCGCACGTGCTCTACACAGCATGTAATGTTCTAACAGTACGACAATTATTTATACTAAGTATCAGGGGCGTAGACTCCGTACAAGCCGATTCCTATCGGCTTCCCTTCGGTAATTCGGAACACAACCACTCTATCGTCATTGAATAATCACACTATAAGTATTTGAATACAATTAAAACATTACAAAACGCCTACATAAAAATTTTTGTCTTTATATCCCAACAACAAAACATTTCGCTCTAAAATAACTCGTAGGCGCGTACGGGTTATCGTGAATTCAATTTCTATAGAAAATAAAATCCGTCTGACGTCACTCGGTCACGTGACTCCGTGCGTTTTATACCAAGCAAGGAAGCCGGCTTGCAACGAGTTATAGTAGGTAAAGTAGGCGAAAACGCGCTCGTGTGAACGAGAAAGAACTATGTATTGCTATTACTCACTCGTTCTCGCATTTGATATTCGGTTGTTGTCGTTGAGTATCGTAATGCGTTCGGCTCGGTGTTCGGACATCAAAACATTATTTCATCATTCGATTGACAATGTGTTGGTTTTTGTCGTAATCGCAACCATATAATTTGTTTACAGAGTTAATTTGCATTTTGTATTCATTGTATTCATTAGTTTATCATTACTAGTACGAGTAATATTTGTTTTCAGGTATAGAAAAGTGATTAAGATAGTGTTTGTGTTATGAGTTTAGTGAAAGAAACGTACGTTGATTGAACTACGTTGTAATTAGGTATTTGGGGTAAGTAGAAAGTTTTAATAAGTTGAACTTACATCATTAGAGTAGATTTGAAAAATGATTAGTACTATCAGTAGGATTAGGATGGCGGCAAATAGTTTTGATTGTTGCTTGACGAATTATTTACTTTGTGAGGAAACATGCTTTTCAAGGTTTGAAAATAAGAAACACATAATTAATACTGAATTCTTTATTAATACCTACATTATGAAACAAATTCCTTAATTAAAAATACTTTTTGTATTATAATTACATTTGATTTCATTCTTAGAGTAAAATCAGATGTGCTGTCATCTTGTGTTGAAACGCCAAACTAGCTTCACAAATCTCAAAATAGTATTTCTTTTCTCGCCGACAGATGTCGTTAAACGAATCACAGAACAACTTGATTATTTTTCGCTAATTCGTATGAAGCTCCTATTAGAAAAGTAAATCGAAATAGGAATTTAAGAAACGGTTTATTGACACCATTATTTTGTTAGATACACAAGAAGTAGCTTTTCGCGGCCACGATGAAGGTCTGAATTCCAATAACCGCGGTAACTATATCAAAACTTTGTTATATCTGAGGAAATATGATCCGTAATGAACTCGCATTTAGAACTATGATCTTCAGTTCAGAACCCCGTGTTTTCTGGTCTCTCTAGTGATATTCAAAATGATTTAATACATTGTATTGCATCCGTTTTACGAGACCACATTAGATTAGAGATAGATAAAGCTCAATTTCTGTCTGTAATGATTGACGAAACTCCAGATGTCAGTCATAGGGAGCAATTAACTGTAATTTTTCGATATTTATCAGAAACTGGAATTGAGGAACGATTCCTGGGTTTTTACGATGTTAGCGAAAGTCGAACTGCTGAAGTTTTATCCAAACAGTTGTTAGAAATACTTGACCAGTATCGTTGTAGAAATAAGTTAGTTGGTCAATCTTACGACGGCGCGGCAGTTATGTCTGGCGAGCCACGGTGGAGTACAAGCGAAAATTCGTGATGCATGTCCTTAAGGCAATGTTTGTCCCATGTTACGCTCATATATTAAATTTAGTACTGAGCCGTTCCCTTGAAAATATTCAGGAAATGAAAACGTTTTTTGGACACGTAAATAGTATCATCTTATCATATAGTAAATAGTAACATCTGCCTGTACAAGACTGAAGAGCCAGAAAGCTAGCCACAAATTGTAAGTAACTGGACTTCACGCACGGCTGCAGCCCCTGGTTTTTTTTTTTTTTTTTTTTTTTTTTTTTTTTTTTTTTTTTTTTTTTTTTCCTTTTGTTTTGGCTCCGGCTTACCTTTTCTATTACGGCACCCTTCGCCACTGCTAAGTATAGTACTACACCAGCACACTGCAGTTCCTTTTGAGCCAGTACCTTCTGACAAGAGAAGGAAGGACTTGGTTTGCATAAAGCCTCAAACTAGACATGCGTTTGCTAATAGATTTTATGTGTTTTTAGGACCTTTTCTGTACAATAGGCTCAACAAGTTACTTAGCTTCTATAGTGTAAGTTATAAAAAATGTAGTAAAATATTATCTGAACATTTAGCCATACTCAATTACACAGACACAGAAAAACTTCTAGAAATATTGTCATGATCATAATTTATTCCCTCGTGAGTATTTACTTTTGTATATTTACATAGGTTTTAGTTTTAGATATTAATGTGTATATTTACATAGGTTTAGTTTTAGATATTAATGTACCAATGTGCTTTTTCTCATATTTTGTTAATAGATTATTCTATATTAGTTCTTCAAAAATTGTGGTCCAATCAAATTGAAATGTAAAGTGATTGCCTGAAACACAGGTTTCAATTAACCTAGTTCGGGCGGGTCGCTACCTAACATTGTAATGCCGAACCATCATTACCTACTTGCATCTGTTCTAACATATTTTAGTTTTAGTTTATCTTATTTTTTAGGCACTATCATTATTATTTGGGAAATTCTACTGTTGACTAAGTGTACACTTTTTGTAACGTTTTTATTCAATAAAAAAAATATTATTATTAAAGTAGTATTTTTAACAATTCTCGGGACCCTGGGGTCCCGGACCTTTGGAAGGCGTACGAGGGGCCGAAGCCAACTCGCAGAGGCCCGTTAGACGTTTATAATGAAATGTGGCACCAACCGGCGACTATCCCTGTATGCACTATGCTAGTGCAACCAAGGACAACCCCCGGTTGCTGTAGGACTATTGCAGGATATGGAAAGAAATATTTTGGACTATGGGTTTGGGTGGCTAAAGTTGACTGGTGACCTGAATCTATGGAAGGACTATGGCCCCTGCCTGATCGATGTTTTATATGTACACGGATAAAATGGCAGGGGGTGACTTGCACACTCAATAATGGGCCCCCGAAAACGGTCGCTAGCACAAAGTGTCGTAGCGACAAGGGGGCAACATGTCCTGAGGTGCTTATGAGGAGTGGAGCGGTATTCCACGGCTATCAGGACAATCCCGGAAGTACGGTCAAGATCCCTACCAGCATCTTACTGGAATACTTCCTTCCTCCGAGCACATTTGCTCTTGCGAATCTCCACTCAAGCCGGCCAATTAAGGCAAGAATGAGGTGGGAGCTCATGATTATTAAAAATATTATTATTATTATTGGTTTATTTATATATTTTTTTTCTCGGCCTAGCCGGGTAGAGCTGATGGCACGGGCCTAAGCCAAGTGTTCATCAGCGGGGTTAAGTGTTGAAGTAATATTTGATACCGCGTGGTTATGTGCAGTAGGCTGTATGTTAGCCGAAGCAAAATTTGAGTGGGAGTAATGGTGCAAGTTGTCCAACTCACACTGGAGGAATTTTCGTACCAGCCTACATGTATTGAGAATCACTGCCTTCTGCAGCAGGTGGTAGGTGTTTGGTGGCAGGTTCAGGGAACCAAGGGACTGATGAAGCTGTTTGGGTATTACTCCTGTTGCAGATAGGACTATGGGGACGATTGTGACTTTTTGTAGATGCCAAAGTCGGCTTATTTCGTCTTTGAGTTCGGTGTATTTAGATAGTTTTACGGCTATTGTAGTCTGTAAGTTATGTGTATTTGGCACGGCGATGTCTATTAGGAACCCAGTTTTATTTACTTTGTTAATTAATGTGATATCTGGTCTATTAAAGTGTATTGTACGGTCGGTGAGTATGGCGCGGTCGAAATACAATTTTGTTGTGGAGTTCTCTAATACCGTTTGAGGGTTGTATTTATAGTATGGTACTATAGTGTCTATAAATTTATATTTATGAGCTAGTTTTTGATGTATTACGTTGGCTACTTGATCGTGTCGATGTTTGTAGTCTGTCTGGGCTATTGATTTGCAGGCGCTGGTGATATGTTGGATTGTCTCTGGTAAACTATTGCATTTTCTACATCGGTCGGTTGTTAAATTCTTTATAATGTATTTTCTGTAGTTTTTGGTCTCGATAACTTGGTCTTGTATTGCAAGCATAAATCCTTCCGTCTCCGGAAAAAGTTCGCCTCGGTTTAACCACGCGTTCGACGCATCTTTGTCGACATTTAATTGGCATAAATCTTGGCGATGTCTCCCGTGTAGAGACTTCTGGGTCCATTCTAAACATTTAGTTTTGTCATCAGTCACTCTTTCGTTTTGCTGTTCAGTTGTGTCTTTAAGATTAAGAGGTGTTAAGTGTTGATCGTTTTGTGCTATTAGTTTGTGAAGTGTGGAAGATGCAGTTTTATCGAAGAAGTATTTTCTGAGGGTTGTGATCTGTCGGTTGTGTAAATTTAAAATATCAATAAGTCCCCTGCCTCCCTCCTTCCGCGGTAGTGTTAACCTTTGCAGGCATGATCTTGGGTGGTGTTTACGGAATTTAGTCATTGTTGTGTTAATTTTGCGCTGCAGGTTTTTCAGGTCGGTTTTGGTCCAGTTGATTATACCGAACGAATAGGTGAGGACAGGGATAGCAAATGTGTTAATTGCTTTTATTGTGTTTCGTGAGTAGAGTTGTGTTTTAAGAATAGTATTCAATCTATGTTGGAATTGTTGTTTTATTTTCTCTTTGGTCTCTTTATAGTGTATCTGACTTGATTGTGTGTATCCTAAGTATTTGTAACTATCCTGCTCATCCAGTGGTTCTATCTGTTCGCCTGTTTCTAAGGTGTATTGGTGTTGGTAGTTCTGACCTGCTCTAACTGAGTTTATTTTGCATTTATCTATTCCAAATTCCATTTTTATGTCATTTGTGAATTTCTCTGTCAGGTTAGCTAACTCATTAAGTTGACTCTCCGTTTTTGCGTATAGTTTAATATCATCCATGTACAGTAAATGGTTTAAAACGCCACCCTGGGTAACATCCTGTCCATCGGTAGCAGTTAAATTTAAAGGGATTCCTAATGAGGTTGCATTTAATAGTTTAGATAAGGGGTTTAGAGCAAGGCAGAACCACAGTGGGCTGAGTGCATCTCCCTGGAAGATTCCTCTCTGTATTTTAATTGGGCTGGTGTCTATTGTTTCGGTTGGTGTTGTGAGTCTTAGTACTGTAGTCCAAGTTTTCATCACGGTCTTGAGGAATGTTACTACTGACGGGTGTATTTTGTAAATTTCTAGTACTTGCAATAACCATGAATGGGGAACAGAGTCATAAGCTTTTTTGTAATCGATATACATTGTAAATAAATCCGATTTGGATTTATGGACTTTTTTTAAAACAACGGAATCTATGATTAATTGTTCCTTGCAGCCTTGGCTATACTTTCGACATCCTTTCTGTTGTTCGGCAAGGATGTTATTGGCGTCAATGTGCTCGTATATCAGTTCAGATATACAGGATGTGATGATCTTATACAAGGTCTGCAAGCATGTAATGGGTCTGTATTTCGCTGGGTTAGAGAGGTCATTACAGTCTTTTGGTATCATAAAAGTTGTTCCAGACATAATGTAAGAAGGTATTGAGTTGGGGTCTTGGATGAATGAATTTATAAAATTATATAGATAACCATGAATTGCTGTAAACTTTTTGTACCAGTAACTATGGATTTGGTCTGATCCCGGAGCTTTCCAATTATGTAACCTTGTCAGGACTTTATGAAAAATTTCTGGGGATATGCTCTCAAACACCATTGGCTGAATGTTTGTATTGTTATTCGACAATACTGATTGTATCCAATCCGCTTGGGAATTATGGCAAATAGGTTGTTCCCATAGTCTTGCCCAGAAGTGGTGTAATGTTTCTGGATCAGGAGTGTTATTTTCATTGTCACATGGGTGGTTGTTGTGTTGAATATTTGTAGTTGCCTGTCTGATATTGCGATAAAAAAGTTTTTCATTGTGATTGAATTGAGTGTTTTGTTGTTTTCTTAACGTGCATGCTTTATATCTTTCGAGTCGGCCTGTTACGACAGAGAGTTTTTGTTTCAATGTGTCTAAAGTGTGTGCTGCTTGTGTGTTTGGTTCTTCGTGTACGGTATGAATTTTATAAAGTTTTATGATCTTTTTTACATGTTTCTTTAATTTTCTACTTCTGCTGCCGTTTACAAATTGTGTCATTCTACCTATTTTCCTTCGTAAATCTTTAACTTTCTGTTCTAATCGTCTTTGCCATTTTGGCTTGTATTGTGTTTTACTTCGAATTATTTCTCTCGGTTCAAGTGTTATTTTTGCTCCGTTTACCTTAGCAGTGGTCCATGCAGCACAATAAATGATAGTTTGTAATGTGTTGAAATCGGTATCTTTATTAACATTTTCTGGGAGTATGATTTTGTTTAGGTAGCTTATTATTCTTGCAAGATTATTAGATGGTTTCTGTTTAGGAATATAAATTCTATTAATAGGGCTAGTATCTTTAAAAAACTGGAGTGCTTGTTGGAAAGTATCATCTATTAATGGCTCCCTATCTGTGTTAATTTGTGAGTTAAGTAGGATTTCTGTTATACTATTTAATTCAGTGTTATCCGATGTTTGTATATTATATGTAGCTTCTTCTATGGTGTATGTGTCAATGTTGTTTGTAATTTGGGTATACGTATTATTGATATCAGTATCAGCTGTTATCGTTTCCCTATTGTTGTGTGGGTTGAGGTTATCTCGTCCGAGTTTTTCAGACACCTCTGTCTTCAATGAATTTAATTTATCATCGGTGATGTACTTATTGTTTATTATTGCCCTTCTTTGATCAGCAATTCGTTGTTCACTTAAGTGAGCAAGTGAGGGAAAACTTTTGATAAAATCTTCATACATGCGCCTTCTATAAACTGTCTCATTTCTACCTAAATCTGTAACTCTGTAATAAGATCGCATTATAGCTTCGTTTTGTTCGCTGGTCCATCTCATTCGAGTCTGTGTTCTATTGTGTGTAGTATGGGTTTCTAGGTATGTAGATTGTATTTCTGTCGGTGTAGATGTTTGTTGTGTATGGTCGATAGAGTTTTGTAATTGTAGAGTAAAATGGTTTAATTGTAGTTGATCTAACTCTTTTTTGACTTCGTTTCGTATTTCATCTATCGTTTTTTGTGGCAGTAATTTATTGTTTATTATAGCTCTACGTTGGTCTCCTATTCTCTGACGACTTACCTGCATGTTCGGGTATTTTTCTATAAATTTAAGGTGGAGCGGTTCAAGATAAGTTTTTCTGTCTGTGTCTAGTGCGGTCAGTTGAAGATAAGTGCGCAGTATGAACTTATTCATTTCAGGCGTCCATCGTCTACGCGTATTTGGAGCGCTTGTAGTGGGTGCAAGCTCAGAGTCAAGGTTGACTTCCTGCACAACACTATCAAGCGTGGTGGTGGTGGATAAGCTAGCTGTTTTTCTTGTCATGTAGGAGGGGCGAGTCGAAGGGATGGATGAAAATAATGAAATAGTATCATCGCCCATGATTGATGATGATTGATGATTATTTATTTCATTAACAATTTTTACATTGTGTCGAAAAGTATTAATTATAAACTAACACAATATACAAACACAAAATAACACAAGATAAAGACATACAAATAAAATTTACAAAATAAAATGAACAAAAATACATAATTTAAATTATTCAAAATTTTATATTAGAATTCAGCGGATTTAAAAAAAATTGATAAAAACATTAAATTTAAAATTTACACCAAAAATGTCAAGAAAAGAGGAAGAAAAAAAAAAGATATACATTATCTTGGGTAATTATTTAAACACCGATACAAATGTCAAAAAATTACATATTATGTCAAAAAAAATCAAATATAAGAAAAAAAGGTTAACAATCATGACAGTTCCCCAGACACAGTCCCTACACATCACTGAGAAACTCAAAGTGTATAATAGCACTGTTCCAGCAGAAATGACTTTAACTGGTTTTTAAACTGATTTATATTATATATGGATTTTAATTCTACTGGTAGTTTATTATACAGTTTAATTGACTGATAGCTTGCAGCATGACTAACAACTTTCAAATGCGGTTGTATTTTATATTGTAAATCTTTACGCCTTGTAGCTTCCCGTTTATTTCGTTCCTCAAGTGTTTCGAAATTGTGTAGCTTTTTCATGAGGTCTGTGAGTAGAACTAAAATATACAAGCAAGGCACCGTTAATATTTGCAGTTCTTTAAAGTACTCCTTACACGATTCCCACTGTGGAATTCTAACCATGGTTCTTATGGCCCTTTTTTGGATAACAAAAGCAGTATTCAAATTGTACGCGTAGCTACCTCCCCAAAGAGCGATACTGTATCTCAGCTTTGACTCAACAAGCGAGTAATATACTATTTTTAATTGTTTAATAGAAATCTCATCTCGAAGGCTTCGAAGGGCATAGCAAGCTGAACTAATTGAACTTTCTATGGCTGTCAGTTCCTTTTTCCAGTTTAGGCTTTCGTCGATATAAATACCTAAAAATTTCACGCTGTCTACTAATATTATTTTATTATTATTCAAAGTTATGTCAATTGAATCTTTGTTTCTCGCTGTAGTTCTAAATAACATGGCATTCGTTTTATTTGTATTTAAGTTGAGATTGTTGATGGTAAACCAAGAATGAAAGAGAGCCAGAGCCTTATTAACCTTACTTCTTAGAGTTTCTATATCTTCTGCGGCTATAATAGCATTCATATCATCAGCAAAAAGAACAAGTTCTGTATCAACATGTGTTAGCATATACTTAATTAGATCATTAATAAACAAGATGAAGAAGATTGGTCCTAATATTGAACCTTGTGGAACTCCTTGTCTAATTAATTTTAGACCCGATTTGTACACTTTTTCACATTTTTCTTCTTCCACTTTAATTTCTACATATTGCTTTCGATTTTCTAAGTATGATTCAAAAAGACTTAAAACCGGTCCTCTAACACCATAATGCTCCATTTTTGCTAATAGTAGCTTATGATTAACTGTGTCAAAAGCAGAGCTTAGATCCAGGAATAACCCTACGACTTTTAATTTCTCATTAATTCCGTTAACTACCTCCTCCATTAACGTATTAATTGCGTCATTTGTTCCCACATTTTTCTGATAACCGAATTGTCTACAATTAAGAATTTTGTTACGATTTAAATGTCTTAGAAGCCTTATTTTAAGTATTTTCTCAAAAATTTTAGAAATTATAGGTAATAAAGAAATCGGCCTATAATTATTGGGATCTGATTTGCACCCTTTTTTATATATTGGTAAGACTCTTGCTATCTTAAGTTGTTCGGGAAACATACTCATGTTTATGCACGTATTTATGAGATGCGCCAGAGGTTCTGCCAATAAGTCAATATGATCTTTAATTATCCGTATTGGTATATCATCATGACCAGAAGATTTCTTGTTAGCCATTGCATTGACAATTTTATTAATTTCACAAGCAGTTACTCGTTCGCAGGACATTTCTACATCCACTCTATTTACACTATCTTGCAAACTTTGTATGGCCTGTTCAAAAGTATTAAAATCGCGAACTATCTCGGCTTTGTCAAACGTATTCGAAAAAATGTCAACTATCTCCTGGGGATTTGATATAATTTTATTATTAATTTTAAGAAGTATGTCCTTATTACTTTCACGTTTTGATTTTATGTCCCTATGCCTATTTATAACCTGCCATATTGCTTTTGAAGATTCATTTGCTTTTTCAAGTTCTTTCCTAACCGATATGCGTCTGGCTTTTTTTAAGACTAGTCTATATATTCTAATATATGTTTTTGTATACGTCCTAATTTTATCACTGCAAGTCACCTTATTTATGTTTTGAAGAATGAATCGCTTCATTTTACTAGATACCTTTATTCCTTTTGTAATCCAGGATGATTTAAGTAATCTTTTAAAATAAACTTTACGTTTCTTTTTTTTAAAGCTGCTGCGGAATATTTCTCCAATTTTCTTTAAAAAGCCATTTATTCCTTCTTCCATCCAACTGATATTCATTATACGTTGTCTAAAACTATTTGAATTTCTGTCACTAAACTGCCTAGTCTCTATATTTAAAAACTCTTGTTCGCCATTTGACATTAATTTTTCAGTTTTTAAGCTATAAAATAACGCTGCGTGTCCGTCAGCCAAGCAATTATGATCAACAAACTGTTCGTTCATTAAATCATCTGGTAGATTCGTCAAAAAGTTATCCAAACATGATTGCGCGTTATTTCGCTTGTAAGTCACTTCGTTAATAATTGGTCTAAAATTATAAGATGTCAGTAATGTCAAGAAATTTAAAGATTTTTTGTCGGTTTTAAGTAAGTCAATGTTGAAGTCTCCGCAGATAATGCATTTTTTACTGAAAAAGTGTTCCAGTAATTGTTCTAACTTAGATAAAAATGTTTCATAGTTCTGATCAACTGGATTTCTATAACAGCAGAAGATGTAGATGTTTGTGCTAGCATCTTTAACACCACAAATTTCAAAGCTTTCAATTTTATATAATTTTTGACAAAAAGGCACCTCTTCACAAACGATATCATTTCTCGCCATTATTAGGCTACCACCCCTTTTTTTATTTTTTCGTGCAGTAAACGACACCATTTTATAATTGTTAATGTTAAATATAGAAGCCGACTCCACGGTCAAGAAATGTTCCGTAATACACACATACAAATTGTTTAGTTGAAGTTCCTGTAGGTACAGCTCTAACTCATTTTTTTTGTTACTTATGCCACATAAGTTCTGAAGATAGATATTAAGGAAGGTATTATATTTCTCGGGAGTTCCAGACTTGGTCATCGTGCAATGAGAGTTACTTAGCAATTTAGGTACGAAAAAAAATATTATTTTCCAGGCTATCAGTCTGAGTGCCGATGTTATTTGTAACTGCTATGCTACGCTTTGATGAAGTTTCATTATCTGTCTGTGTATATATATTATTGTAACACTTTTGTACATGGCCACTCGTTTCATGCCGGTCATCACTTTTAATTTGAATGTTAAACTTTACATAGTCATTTCTGTACTTCAAACGAAGTATTTCCTTGTGGATTAGTCTACTTGCTTGCAATGTATTTATGTATTTTGAAAATAATTTTGTATTAAAATGATCCTGGGCCAGTGGCAAAAAGGTTGAATTCATAAAATTACTACATACTAGTTTCAACGAGTTATTAAGCATATTAACACTAAGACATTTGTTTTTATAGAGTTTACCAACTAAGACGTTTGTATGTTTAACTTGACCCAGAGTGTAATACAAAATAGACTGAAAATTTAAAGGATTTGAGTCATTAGAACCCCCTAATATAATTATGTAGTCTGAGTTTGTAAAATCTTTACACTCAGCTACACATGTACTTATAACTTCAGCCATCGGGGCACCTGGCTTTATAATCGATGTCACATTGAAAGACTTTCCCAGTAGTTCTTGAAGCAAACTTCTCATATCTAGTCCGGTTTGATCAGCGAAAATTTTTACTTGTTGTTTTCTTGAGACGTCATCCGTTTTTGTGTTTAATGATATAATGCTACTTTTGGATTTTGACAGCTTGTTACTACTCTTATGAGCAGAATCCATTATTTTATTTATAGTAAGGGTTTCCGTTGTTCCAACGTCCACTATTGTACCCATTTCAGTGTTTCCTTTGTCTACTCTATGTCGATAAGATGTCTGGTGGTTTATTATTGTGTTCTGTAACTCATTATCTGCTGGTAAAGGTTGCTCGAAAAAATAACTTAAATTGTTGCTATCGTCATGTTTGGGGCTATTTTTGGTTGCGTTTGTTTCTATAAGATGATCCCTAGAAGATGTTCTTGTTAAGCCGATTCTCGTACTACATGACCTATATCGTTTTTGAAACTGTGGAGAATAGAATTTGAGTGGTGACGCCATCGATCTGTTACTATTGTTATTTATTTCAAAAGCACCTACTGATTTGTACAGATTTATTTTATGCTGGAATGTTGACAATTGTTTCTTCAAGTTGCTATTTTCAATGTTTAAACTTTCTATCTCATTGTTAGCTATTTGCAATTCCATGTTTAATTTGCTAAGGTTATCTTTGATTTCCGTTATTTCATCTCTGTTTAGACTGTTTGGCAAACTCTGATATGAAATGTCCAATTCATACTCACTGTCATGGAAATCCAAACTTTTCCGGCGACGACTTCAGGTGTTAACATTCTGCAATTCTTCCATGTTTCTATCAGTCTTCAAAACACTAAGTAACAGCAAGTCAAAAGTATCTTGCTTGGTCCTTCAAAAAGGTTATAGCAATATGTTGCAATTTGATAACGCCTGATGAATATTGAAAGCAATAGTGGTTGCTACAACTTCATTACACAACTGCCTAAGGAGTTTACGATGTACGTTCGATATTTGTGGGTACTCGTAAAAATATAAAATAAAATATTGTTCACCAGATCAATTGTTTTTAACGTTTTACCAAATTATCGTCGCACAATCGTTGCAATTAATATTGTAATAGTTCACTTGTCACTTTAATAGTCCGGTCACATAATATTTTCGAACTTTTAACTTGTTTATGCACCATAAAATAATATATTTAGCGGGAGTACTTTGAATATGACCCAGCTCACAGTAAAAATTTTGACGTATATGAAATCGGATCATAATCATAATCATGGAATCGGCTGTGGCTTCTACGTAGTGAGCCCGCCTGTTCAACTCACTACGACCAGCTGTAACAATTTTGTTGGTAGGAGCCCGCTTGCTCAACTCCTCACCGCCGATGGTTCGCATGCTGTGGCATCTAGCATCGGCTCCAGATGCGCCCCGGCGCTCCCCGGGAAGCGACCGTAAGTTATATACTCTCTTATTACTCATCTCCATAAAGGGTTACCTTTCCTTGTTAGCCGCGTAAGTTTTTTGTACAGTTGTACAGTACGCGTGTCCGCCCCCCACGTAGCTAGGTGTTCAGCTTGGACGTAAGGTAGGATTTTAGGGGGCTTATTATTATTATTATTATCTTTTTGGGGAAACCAAAACTGAAAAGATACAAGCAACTTCGGTCAGGATTCAGGATAACAAAACAGAAACAACAGTGTCTGCAATTTACTGCCCACCTAGGCATGTTATTAAAAGTGATGAGTTCAAGACTTACTTCAACACACTAGGAAACAGATTTATTTGCGGTGGCGATTGGAACGCAAAACACGCTTTCTGGGGCTCGAGACTAACCTCGCCACGGGGAAGACAACTCTATGTAGCTACGAACGACCTCAACCTTCATTGCGCTTCGCATGGTGTTCCTACATACTGGCCTGCGGATCCACAAAAGGTACCAGACCTATTGGACTTTTTCATAACCAAAAATATCCCACTCAAACAAATGAACGTAGAAGAATGTACTGACCTGTCGTCAGATCATACACCAGTAATTATCAACGTTCACTGTAAGGCCACTCTAACTGAGTACCAACAAAGACTGTATAACCAGACAACAGATTGGGACAGATACAGAACCAAAATATCAGAATCCATTAACTTGAACTTGCCACTTAATAATGTAGATAGCGTTGAATCAGCTATCGAAACTCTCAGTAAGCTAATTCACTTAGCGGCCAAAGAATCCACGTCTGATCTAAGACCGAAAACAACACAAACTGTTCACTACCCCAAACTAATTAAGGATAAAGTAAATGAAAGAAGGCTGCTGCGGAAAAAATGGCATTCTACGAAATATCCCTGTGACAAAAAAGCTTTCAACAGGGCCTCTGAGGAACTTAAGCACATGATCAGTCAAGCAGAAAACGAGCGTTTACAAAAACAATTAGCTGACCTTACTCCTACTACAGACACCAACTACTCTCTATGGAAGATAACAAAAAGGCTGAAACGACCGAAAGAACACATACCACCCATAAAAGCTCCTGATGGCAAGTGGGCAAAAACAGAACTTGGAAAGGCCCAAGTATACGCGGAATACCTAAAAACTATCTTCAGACCCTTACCAAGCAAAAATCCTGAACACGTCAAGGAAGTCACCGAATATCTGGACGCACCATTGCAAATGAGTCTACCACTAAAAAGTGCTAGCCCCAACGAACTACGGAAAGAAATCCTAAAACTACAGAAGGGTAAAACACCTGGCTACGATTTAATCGACGCACAACTACTCAAGCAGCTGCCTAGAAAGGGCATAATTCACATTTCAGCCATCTATAACGCCTGCCTAAGACTAGCAATTTACCCCGCCCAGTGGAAAATCGCGCAGGTTATAATGATACCCAAACCAGGCAAACCGCCCCACGATGTAAGCTCCTACAGACCAATAAGCCTACTCCCTGTTTTGGGTAAACTCTTCGAAAAAATACTGCTTAACAGGATGCGCCCCTATTTACCAGAAATTATTCCTCTTCACCAGTTTGGCTTCCGAGAGCAACATGGAACTATCGAACAGATCCACCGTATTACGGATACAATAAGTCGTGCACTAGAATGCAAACAGTTCTGCTCTGCGGTCTTTCTTGATATTAGCCAGGCGTTCGACAGAGTATGGCATGAAGGACTTCTCTACAAAATTAAAAAGCTGCTGCCTCACTCCTTCTTTCCGATTCTACGATCGTACCTACACAGTAGATGCTTTGAGGTGAAAGGGCATTGCCCGCTGTCCATAGACAATTTGGCCTCAAGTGCCCACAATTCAAAGTATATGGATAGGATAATATGCGATTTAAATAATGAAACGGTCAAGGTCTTGGTTTAGAAAAAAGTTGGGGTTATTTAGATAAAATCGTTTTTTTCAATGAGGCAAAATCTTCAATTTGTGCTGCACTAAATGTTTTAATATGATTATATATTGATTCTAAAAGTAGATTCCAGGGGTTAGGTACTACTTAAATGGTAATAACAGATTCTACAATCCGGCGGTACATAGTAATTGTACTTACAAAAAAGATGTACCCGCAGTGCTGATGGGATAGCGAGCCGATTGGTCGTGTTACAGTCAGGAAAGAAACATTGATTTTGAGTGTTTGGTGCTCTTACATAATAAGGCAGCAGTATACTGTTGGATGTGTTCAAGCTTTGTTGTCCCGCTTGCTATGCACTGTCAGCTACTTCAGATTGCACACTGGATGGTTCACATTCCGGTTCTGTAGTTGAACATGATGCTGTCTAAACTGCTCTAACAAGATGATGATGGCAACTGAAATAATAATAAAAATTAAAGCTCAGTGCATAAATACAGTAAACGTGAATTACTGTGGTTTTGGTACAAATAAATACACAATCAAAAAAATATCTATCAATAACATTTTATATTATTATTAATTCATTTCTAAAAAATCTTTCTCAAGTTTCTAGACAATCTGTACTAAGTTATTATAACTTGTGCGGACACGAAAGAAGTTGAATATTACACTATAGACTCAGAAGTATGTCAGTATCAAATCTCAGAACTACGCTTGTATTAATTCTAAACTGTTGATAACTTACCGCTCTTGGTACAATCTGACAGGCAATCATTTCGAGTTGTTCATGTGAAGAATCAGACCTGAGTGTATGTGATCTTATTCTCAAAAGCAATCTGCCGCACGCAGCTGATGCACACTTGTCCATGACCATCAATCTGTACATTTTGTTGTTCGCACACTAAACTGTCACTCGACACTTGTACCTAATAAACAAGTCATAATTATTAGATATCCTAAAACAACACTAACTTTGATAGTACTCTGTCTATTTATTTAAATATCATTTCTCAGAGGAAGACATGATACTGACCTGTTGTGTCGAATTGTTGTATAACATTTTGCTCTTTCTGCTATTTCCAAGAAATGCCTTCGTATTCTCGTGACGTTTAAACCACAATTAACACAGCGTAAATGACCTTTTGAATGAATTACTTAGGGAACGGAAGTACTCGGGCCAGCGACAATGCCGGGGTCTTCATAATTTGTGGATATAGAAAGAAAGAAGAAAGAGAAAGAAAATACGTTTATTTGCGGTAAACATGACGCAAGAAAAGAATAAAAAAGAACACGATAAATAACAAATTGGGGGAAAAATATGCGTCACATCCACGCAAAATTGTGATATCGAGTCAAAGTTCGTGCTGAGGTTATCGTTAGAAGCGGGAGCGGAATCCATGTTCAGGCCGTGGTCGTCAGGGCTCAGGGTTCAAAGAATCTTCGGAGTCCATTTAATAAGCGTATTCGATGGTTAAAATAACAAATTCGCAAGAAAATAAAGTTATGCAAACGAAAACAAAGAAAGTCGATTTGTGATTTGACATTGACATTGACTTGACAGCCGGCCGGCATAATTCAATGTTGCCACACCACACACAAAAAATTGATAGATCGATATCGATTTTTTTATCGAATTCTAATTTTAATACAAAATTATAATCGCCACTGTGACTCTTTAATCTTAACGACGTCAACTCTGATGACGTAACATTATTTGGTTAAAAAAAATGGATAAACAGTGTATTTTAGTTCAAATAATAAAACGATTAAGTACCTAATATTAAAAAATAAAATAAAGTCTTACCAGCGATTACACGACACGAAACACACACAAAACTCAAAATAATCACATTCACTTTTTCACTCACGGGTTCCCGACGTTTTTTTTGGTCGGATCAAAATAGGTATTAACGGTATCGTCCCGCTGGCACCAAATGGTGCCACTTTAAGATTGTGGAACTCGCTTCCGCCTAGCATTCGTGATTTAAAAACTATTTCTGCTTTCAAATATCGATATATTTATTATTATTAATATATAATTATATTTAATATTTATATATATATTTATATATATATAAATATACGTGTATTTCCTTATAATATTAATACTTGCACTACCCTACGGGTTAATAAACGATGCTAGTTAGTGCAAATATTTATCTACCACGATGTATGTAAAAACTACAATATGGAAATAACAACACTTCCCGTCGATTTACACACAAAAATAATAAAAAATAACGAAATACGATGCCGAGCGCGCACTCGTGACTATAACGTTTTACCTGCGTGTGACGTGCGACATCAGTCAGTTTCAACATTTTTTTCCAATGTTGGCTATTGATATTTTTGGATATTGGTTTTTATGATAAAAATCGTTAAAAAAGGGTGTATTCCCGTTCGTCCCACTGCCGTCGTCCCCCTGGTGGGACGAACGGGAATTTAATAATTAAATGATTTAGTTGACAAGAATATCCGTCAGGCCATAGAGTTAAATTGCTCACCGACCAGTTTAGCCCTAATTTCATAGTAGAAATAGAGATTTAAACCGTGTGTACCTGCGTCGGCCGTATGTCCGCCTCGGGGTTTGAAGGACAAATAGTTTGCGGCAGCCTTGCGGCTGCCTCGGGAGTTTAAAGGTTAAGAAGTTATGAACGTCTTTGTAAATGTTTTCTTTAACATATTCTATCTTTATTGTGCTGAACAGCTAAAGAATTATAGGTAATTAAAATGTGTAGTAGCGTTTTTGTTATGATCCTATGCATTCATTATTATATCAACTATCAATTCGCTTGTTCATTTAGTATCAATAGTAAAAACATAACACCGTATTTGTTTGAATACATCGAATAATAAGCATTACGGATCTGATATTATAAGTAAAATATCCATGAAAACATAATCGATAATTTCGTGAACGGAATTAATAATTATTGGCAACACTGCTGATTTTATCCACAAAAGAGAATTATTTTCACGTATTTATCGTTTCGGTACTTTTTATTTGTGCAAAAATGTTCCCATCTTGTTCGGATAAATGAATATCTTGTTAGATAACTAGAAATAACGATGTTTTTTTTACATAAACGTAAATTGCTGGGCGTTCTCGGGCCATAAATGGGCATCCTTCTTTAACAACGAAGTTACTCCTTTAAACGAAATTCTCTCAGGAGTACCACAAGGAAGTATATTGGGACCCATCCTGTATCTGCTTTTTACCGCAGACCTTCCAACGCACGTTAATACTATGACTGCCAAGTATGCGGATGATACAGCCCTTTTGTCGGTACACGTGGATCCCGCTATAGCATCGGCCAACATACAAACCCACATCCATGAAGTGGAAAAGTGGCTAGATAAATGGCGTATTAGGGTTAATCAAGGAAAATCTGTCCATGTGACCTTCACTTTGAGAAGGCAGACTTGTCCCCCAATAAGGCTTTATAATGAAGAAATTCCTCAAGCTGAAGATGCCAGATATTTGGGTATGCATCTGGATCGAAGACTCACCTGGAGAAAGCATATCTGGACCAAGCGTAAACAGCTGGATACGAAAGTCAGATCAATGTACTGGCTGATAGGACGCAAATCAAGCCTCTCACATGAAAGCAAGATAGCTATTTACAAGACCATTCTCAAACCAATCTGGACTTACGGAATCCAACTGTGGGGTTTTGCTAGCAATAGCAACATAGAGATTCTTGAAAGATTTCAAAGCAAGACATTGAGAGCCATGCTAGATATACCCTACTATGTGAGCAACAAATATATACACGAGGACCTAAAGATCACTACCGTCAAACAAGAGATCGCTAGATATAGTGAAAGCTATTAGACGAGAATATCAACTCACGTCAACGAATTAGCATCCAAACTAAAAGGCAAAGGGAGTATTGTATATACCCGATTGAAACGACATAGTGTCCCTACACTTACCGTGAGATTTGGTGACACCAGATGAAGGGTACTCTTATGAATACCTTCTGCTAAAATACATAGATCAAGATACCTCCTCTGAATGGCTTATTGTGTTAACACAGATTGCCAAGTTACAGAATTCATTATAAAAAAAAAAAAAAGACTCCTTTACAAATTATCAAAAGCCTCGTAGTCAATATTCATATCATTCATAAACAAACAATCAAAACGTAAACAAAATGCCGATTACAAACTGGAAAAATATTTTTTTTTTTTAAACAAACAATGATACAAAGAAAAATTAGGCTGTGCGTCGCATCTGTGCCTTTCAGTGTATTATCTATCATCGAGGTCATTGCTCAGCTAAATGCCGTGACTTCCGACGAACCTATCGTCAGTAGTGCTGATTTTCAGCGAAAATCTCGCGAATGACGTAATGACGTTCCCCCCGTGCGACAATAATAAATCAAGGTAGGTAAGCAAAATTTCTTACGGAAATGAGTGTGAAGATATCTGAACATAGTATGTACATAAAAATAAATATACAGTGTGTCCGGACATGGACTAGCGATATTCTAAATACTTAAAAACAAACTATTGTAAAGTACAATTACACTCTAGGCTTGGGTCCAATACACTTCCCCGCTATGTGGCAGCCATTTTGTTATTTTTAACAAAAAATATCATATATCTCAAAGTTTTAGTCATACTCAGATAAAAATAGGCTTATTCGAAAGGCAATAATATTGTCTACCATCTGCATTAAAAAGCAATGTGTTCATAATTCAATAACTTTTGAAAAAAAATGTGAAAGTCGAAAAAAAAATGAAAATTTTGCAATTCAACCAATAATTATTACAAGCCTAGAGTGTAATTGTACTTTAAAATAGTTTAAGTAGGTATATTTAAGTATTTAGAATATCGCTAGTCCATGTCCGGACACACTGTATATCTGTATTTATGCGTAAGATATAAAAATAAAAGATACATAAACTGAGATTTACAATATTTACAAAGAAAATAAAAATTTAATACTAAGCTGCTGTGGTGTGTTTTCCGAAATCTACTATATTAGTCGGTAAAAATATAATTTCATTTTTGAACCATAGGAATTGCGATGGCATGGTGGCCATTTGCAGACGACAACCATGCTTTTGCAGTTAGAGCGGTAAACAATTAATTGTTACAGCCTGAGAATGTTATTATACTTAGATTCTTTTATTAATTTAGTGGGCTGAATGGGTGGTCGATCTTTCAATGTACGAAGGAGCTCGATGTAAATCATCAAAATTCAAAATTCAAAATTCAAAAGTCATTTATTCAAATTAGGCTGAGAATCAGCACTTTTCGAACGTCAAAATTACATAAGACAGTCCCCCAAAAACGCCCGCCCTTCACCACTTCCTAGTGCTTTTGCTGGAGAGAAGAAGTGGCGCAACAAACTCCCCAGCAGCACAGCTGTCTGTTCAGTTAGAAAAAATAACTTGATTCTATACAATAGTATGCAAATAATTTACATTACTCAACACAAAACATTCAATAAAATATATGCCATAATGACAGCTAGCACGCGCCAATGTACCAACAAAAAAAAATATCGAAATCTAAACTCAAGCAAAAATAAAAACTAAAAACGTAAACAGAACTTAATACCCGAATTATAAAGCCTCCAGGCATAAAGGGCGTGCCCGCTTACATATAGCTAATAAAGCTGTAACTCGAAGTCACATAATTAGATATGATAAACTAGGACCATTGAAGTAAAAATAAATCAAAAATAGATCAACAGTTAGGCAAGAATAATATATAATCTACTGTCGAGGTCGCTAGCTAATCACATATTGCAATACAACTCATACGAAAACATTGTAATGAGTAGATCATGTCAACAATAAATGAAAATAAAATAAATTGTATAATAAAGTCAAATAAATTAAACATTCTATAAACTCATATAACCTGTCAGTAGGTAAGCTAATTCTGGAGAAAGAACATAAACATTGTCTTGAGTTAATCACAGCGACCAACTATTTTTATCGCTTAAGTAGTCATTGATAGAATAGTATGCCTTTGAACAAAGGTTGGATTTTACTTTAGCTTTAAACGCATTAAAAGGCAAATCTAGCAGAGAAGTGGGTAGCTTGTTATAAAAGGTTATACCAAGCCCAACAAATGAGTTATGAACCTTATGAAGCCGGTGAAAAGGAGCTCGTAATTTGTCGGAAGGAGAGGAAGGAGTAAGATCTACCGACATACTTAAGAAATGCAAAACCAAACCGATCCTAATGGTAAGTATTACAATAGGTATTTGTATTCCTTTACTAAATAAATATTACCAAGTTACCAAGTTACCAAGCCTTACATTAATTAAAATTAAAAATAAAATAAAATTGGTAATTCTTCCAACACTATTGACTTATACCTACCTGTTGTCCCACCTAGACAATGCAGCTTCAGAAAGACAGCAAACACGCCCCAGATGACTGAGGACTACCATTCCACCTGCAACAATGACACAGACCGGACCTAAACCAGGAGGAATCAGACAGGCCACTCACACTGTTGGAAAACCATCTTAGTCCAGGACCCTCAAGGTAAGACCAATAAGAGCAGCTATTGTTTGTTTCTATTTCTAGTTCACAAATCATGTGGATTGCTGTATCTGCATGAAATATTTCTTTAAAATTCTCAAAAAATGCCTTTTTGTTCTCAGGAGTCTTATTTGGCATAGCGGCGACATGCCGGGCTGGCCACCACAGCGCTCCGGATAAAGAGAGCCGGATAAAGTTGATCCGACAGACGACCCAACAAGTACCGATGTCCATCGTATCGTTAGGTTAGGTACGAGTGTACCTAACCTAACGCAAAATACATGTTAATATCCAAAAGGCCAACTACGTTCTAAAATAATATCAATCAATAAACTTAACTCATTGCAGTCTACTGCCTGACGGTACTGCAGGTCCTGCCAGATGGTCAGTGGCCGCCGCCGCCCGCGCCGCCGCGCCGCCGCCGCCTCTAACACATTAGTAATATCAGACACGTCGCAGATGCTTTTGCTCCAACGCATGACGTCTCTTTCAGCTTTATTTCAGGAGATGAACCTGCAATGTTTTGTGTAGTCATTACAACGGCACCTTTTAGGCTGCCTGTCCACTGGAGCGGAGAGGAGAAAAGTGCCAATATTAACCAATAGAATCTTGTCTCCGCCCCTGAGTTTAGATCAATGATCCTGAGTCAAGATTCTATTGGTTAATATTGGCACATCTCCGCTCCTCTTTTCTCCTCTCCGCTCCAGTGGACAGGCAGCCTTTAATCTGGAACACAGCAACGCTGTTTCGCGGCAGAAATACATATGGCGGTAATACTTCCCGCTGAGCACATTCACGACTACTCATACATGTTGTTAGGAGAGGACCTTCTGTGCCTTCGTCTTTTGTGTAAGAACAACAATTTACGTAAATGTGTGGCGCTATCCGTCAGTCCACGTATTCAATTACAAGGATCAGTTTCTCGGGCGAGTGCGTGAATATCGGCCATGATTGCGTTACGCCGCCGCGCTCGCCGTCCGCACGAATAAATAAACGCCAACATTACATGCGGTCACTTTCATCCTCCACACGCGCCAACTCATACTAGCAAATTGTTTTCATTTTCTGTTAACATTTATTTAATTTAACCTCTTGAGGCTTCCAGCTAAATCGAATTTTGTATAAATAATTAATTTTGTCGGTGTTCACACGGAGGAAGTAACATCAGGTGAAATTCTCTGTTAACAAAGTCAAAATAAGGAAAACTGTGCCCGAACTAAAACTTGTAACTAAGTACTAAACTTCGGAATTGAGTGTGAAAGTAAACTCAAACATTGCTCGGAGGCCCACCGGCCACCATGTTTGTCCAACAAACACGTCATAATAACTTCCAGTTATATTCTACGGCCGCTTATTTACCGAGAACCATTTTTAATTTGATTTAACCAATCACCGAGTGTTTGTGTTTCATTTTACGATCAGCACGCAATTATTGAAACCAATCGAGCAATCCTACCAACCTGTACAGTACAGGCTTTCCTCCATAGGATTTTTAGAATAAAGTCTCAGTGTGTTCAAGTAGATGGCATGAATGCGAGCAAACATTTTCAGTTTAGGCCCGACTTGTCAGAGCGGGCGGTTAGAATATAAAAATATACTTAATAATGATTGAATTCTGAAACACAATATAATTATCGGTTTTACTGAAAGAAAGAAAGAAAGAAAGAAAAGAAAGAAAATACATTTATTTAGCACAGATAAGGCACACAACACAAAATATTGCACTACAAGTAGAAAAAAATCAAAAATAAATAAAATAACAAGTGTAAAGTTCGTGAAAGCAGGAATGTGTGCCTCGCGGCTGCGCCAAATAGGCCCAGTTCAGCAAAAATGCCAGACAACTAGTGCCTGACGCTGGTTTTCAACTGGACCTGGAGTGTGAGGTGACGGATGTAAATCAGTTTTATACTGCAATGTGTATATGTGTACTTAAATAGCATAAATTTGTGCAAGATAACAATAATAACGAGTATTTAAATAAAATTGCAAAACAACGAAAAAAAACAAACTGACAAATAAATGAGACGGACGCAGTAACTAACTGTTTAACAGCAGCTATTTACATTTTTGTGTAACATTGACCGACAGAAGTACTGAAAGTAGGTAGGTGGGTACATAAATCAATAGGTATATAGTATAAAAGAAAGTCGCTTCCGGCTGTCTGTCCCTATGTATGCTTAGATATTTATAACTACTGGCGGCATCTAGTATCATATAATTGAGACATTTAGTGTGACCATATCCAGCTACTGCAAGAAGCCTTTTATTTGATATACCGGTAGTAGTATGTAGAACCGGTACCGCGGGCTCCCAAAGAGTCTACAGTACCATAAACAAAATTAATAAAAAAAACCGGCCAAGTGCGTGTCGGACCACGCACAGTGAAGGGTTCCGTAGTTGGGATGGATTCATCCCAAGAACAAACTTAACTTTGTAGTTGAAAAACATGTATTCCCATACATTCTAACTCACAATATTGAGTGATTTACTATGTTATTTTAAGACCACATACTTCATATAGGTTTTCCTGTAATCTATGTTATTCTCTGTATTTTTTCTCTGTATGTTTCCAATGATCTTCCTGCTGCAAATGGGCTCGCTCTATATAGCGAGTTAACACTATCACTTACGAATTACCTACGATCGTAGTAGGTACTTATATTAGGTATAGAACTGTATTTAACTTTTGTTTGCTGCCGATCCTTCAGCTCTCCTGCTAAATGTGTATTCAGAAGGGTGGCCTGCAAACCTTACGGAACTTAAAATTCAAGAACAGTTTATTGCATTTATTATTCAGGGCACGATGGCGGTGCCATTTTAAAAGTGCCTCGTACTTGTGAGTGGAGTCATTCGAGACGTTGTAGGAAGTATCGGCAGGCGCGGACAATGCGGAGCAACGGCCGGCACGTGGGGCCGGGTGACTCCGGGACACAAGGGAATGTGCAGAAGGACTTGTCTTTACACATGTTCATCATAAAAGTCGGGCAAAGTGTCTGTGAGTTTTTTCATCACTAATTAATATATATAATCCGGATTCTGAATTTTCTGTGCCCGGTTAATGGCAATGAGCTCGGGGTAATAAACATTGGTACATTAGACGTGGGTGTAATACAACTTTAGGTACTTATCCCTGGGAATACAAGCGTGATGTTCTGTCATGAATGTCATCAATCTCAGATTGTTATGATGTAGCGCTCGAGAAATTAATTCCTGCACCGAGTTTATACATATTAGTTTCACTCACAGATGTATTAAAATCGCGCGAAATCGCGCCGCGCAGCCTGAGAGGTTAAAAGGTATAAATTATAGGATATGGTTTCATTCGTCTAGTTTGTCCGCGTAAAGAGCTTATTATTTCGATCCCAATTGAGTACGAAACTAGTGTAGTGCGTTTGTCTACCCGAGCAAAACTGTGCACATAGATAAAAATGTAAATGTGTACTGCTCACATGAGAAAGCTCGCAGTGATTTCATATAGATGCCTCATTTTACAGCACCTACATTCTACAAAATTCCCATGAATACGAGAATATTGTTTTAGTAAATGAAACAACTGCGGCCAAGATATTTAATTAGGTTTAATATTGCGCTAGTATTTGTGTTTAAGTTTGAGCCCGAAGGAAACCGGCGCTAGTTTCAAACGTTCGTGACCATCTTATATTTATGTTCGTGACATTTGAAACTAGCGCCGTTTAACTCGGTTACTGTTACAAGTTGCTGAAGCGCCACTATGGGGCTATTGAAGTTTATGCGCGTCGTGTTACATACAGGCTAAAAACTAACCAACAACAACTACAGCCCGATTCAAACTTGGCTTGGAACATGCGGCGAGTCGTTGCGCAGTAACGAATTCATGACATGTGTCAGCGGGGGTGAGGGGTGGGGTACTGCGCAGCGAGTAACTAACTTCCAAGCTGCCATTAAGTTTGAATCGAACTATATCACTCCTACCTCAGACCAATAAAAAAGTACTACTACTTCTCAGCTAAAACACTAGGAATGTGGTGAAAGGTGAGGACTGTCTTATGTAATTTGGGGGTACGGTCGCAGGTGCCGCGGTAACTTTCAGAACACTACATTTGTTCAGCTCGTCGGCACCTCGGCCAGCATGCGGACAGGCTCGCTACGCACCTCGGATTAGTCTCTGTTTAATGTATCCCAGTTCGAACATTACCATGTCGACTTGGAGTATTATCTTGTCTATCCTCTCACTGTTCTGTTCATCGTAAATAGTGTGATTTCTTAGTCCTAGTTAACTTTCTAAAGATAATCGCTCACGAGCACGACTACCGTTCAATTTCAAAGCAAGTAAGTAAGAATCATCCCATTTTGCCCCACCCAGCCAGTGGTGGGTAAAATCCAGTGCAATCTGCCCCACTAATTCGATTAGGCGAGGCAGATTCTAATAGTCAAAAACGTTTATAGATTTTGCCCCACTTGCACTAACTAGGGCTATATTCGTTTGGAAAAGAAAGAAATGTAAGTATATCTAAGTAAAATGTAACTAGGACTGGTAATAAATAAAATAAAAAAAATAGCAAATGTTAGACTTGGTATAATATAAACCTAAGTAGTGTTTTGAAATAAAAATTCAAAAATAATTGTTTGGTCAATTTTATTTACTATTTGTTCTGGAAGAAATCGGGTTGTAAATCACAGATTAATTACACGATTTGTAGTGCGTGCGAGCAAATTTAAAAATAAAATCTTAGTAAATATTATACTAAAGTAAACCTTTAAAATCTCAGATAGGATATATGCAATAATTAATTTGTTGTTACTGGTTCATAAATGTTTTTCATACTAAGTTCAAACTCACAAATTGAGTATGATTTTGTCCCCATGTATAGACCTCCGAAAAATTTTTGGCATTCCACTTTGCCCCACCAGTGGGGGCTTGGTCGGGCAAAGTAGAATGATTCGTAAGTAAACCAATACCCCATCAAACCTCAGTGGTAATGCAACGGAGTGAGATTTTCTACCAGACAGCTGTCAACGGCCGCAGTAGTTCAGCATACAGCGTGGGGGGTGCGGGGCGAGGGGCGGAGCAGAGCTGCAGACAGGCCACGACTGAAACTACATAGCTTTGAGGAACTTATACCTACTACCGAAAGGATCACCAACTCAGTATTTACGTCTCTCAAAGTAGTTTTATGCATATTTATTACGCCAAGACAAGTGTTTAACTCCCCTAGAATTAAAGAATTAAGCCCGAGTACCCATATTTTGTTTTTTCCAATAAACCCAAGTATGTTCGTTCAAACTAAACTCGACAATTAGCCGTCATTAAAATTTCGATGTTAATCCAGCAGTCAATAAAATTGCACTCTCGGTTGATTGATAGCCGACCCAATTGCCAACGGCTATCATTGGCAGTGCCATCAATTGCCATCAATTGCCACTGACCATTAGGCCAGACCAGTTGACAGGATAATCGCGATATAAATTATATACTACGAAACGATTTTATGTCAACCGATATTGTTGCACAAAATAATGCATAGTTTGATAAATTTATGACCAGGCTCCCCGATGCATTCTTTGGTGCAGGGTAATATTAGACGAAAAATGAAGTGTGTGATGCATCATGCGATTTTGTACCAAGAGCTCATTATGTAAACCTTACCTAAAATTGATATAGTAAAGACCCGGTAATGCGACCGCTCTCGCCATTTTATTAAGGAATAAACCTTCTGCAGCAGCTTAGATAATGACAGTAGTTGTGTGTCTATAGATACTCCATTATCGAGGATATCTATCTAGTGACGTCATCGGTCGAGTCCACTCGTAGTGAGATGTGTGCGCTGGTTTCTGGTGTCAAGGTCTGCGTCTTGAAGCGCTGTGTGCTCAGTGTCGAATGCCGCGTCAGTCACGATGAGAACTCGATCGACTCAAGTGGGTGAGATGACGGATTGACGTCCTCGGTGTTTCGTTCATATTCCGCGTTCGCTTACAATGTGTTTAACTACCTAGATACATAATATAAAATCATGAAGTTGGCTCTTAGTTTTAAAACGACTGTGATGTCGTATCACTGCGCGCTGTTCGATAAATAACAGAAAGTGTTATTAAAACAACGCTGAGACTTTATTTTTTTTCTTGGGAAATCATCAAAGGGCGTGTCAAAGTCTTACTGACTAAAACCCACCCGTGTTCCTTCAGTTGCCTGTACGTCGCCAGGGGCCACGGTCTCCCCTTAGGACTTTCCCGCAACCCCGGCAGGCATCGGCTCTAGCGGACCCCGTCAGTTGTGCTGACATCTCTTTGAGGCGCGCGTGGAACACAACCCGTGGTCGACCCGACCACGCTGAGCCTTGCGTATCTATCCGTAAGCCGACGTTCGCACGGACGTAATAAACTCGCGGCGATTTGGATTCGACGCTCTACTTGACGCCGAGAGTTGAATATCCAACAGAGCGCATTCAGCGCGTATCCCAGCGCGTCAAGAAAATTATTAATTTTATTACGTGCGTGCGAACGCCGGCTTAGTGCAGGCTTGATTGTATTGATTCCTTGTTTGACTATGATATAGTTGTTGAGTACACATGGCTACTCATCAAACTATACATTTCTAGTACTTCGCATCTTAGGGAAATCCTCTAATATGCGAGATCAGCTTATACTGGAAATCTACGAGTATAGCTTGATTATGTAGCCGTGCAAGTAATAAAATGGTAGCGTCGAACGTGGTGTGACCTGCCCGAGGTGCGTGTGCTGCGTGTTGTGGCGACTGGCGCCTGCGCGAGCGCCGCAACAAGAGTGCACGGGTCGCGGGGCACAGTGTGCTGTGTGCCGGGCGTCAGCCAGTAGTTAGACTTGCACATGGCTATAGATAGTGACTGGCACACAGGTGCGAGTGATACACGACCGAACTTTTTCCTCAAGACGTCATAATATTGCAACGTACTGTATAATAATAAGTAGAGCTTTGTGCAGACCAGCGCCACGCGACACCGTTTATTGTTATACCGTGAAGTTTTCTTAGAAATTGTATTGTTCGAGTCGCGTCGCGCGACAAGTCGCGCTGGTCTGCAAAAATGTCTACGTGACTCTATAAATTAATTTTCTTTTTTCTTTTCTTTATAACGATAGAGGGCAAAACCAAGGAGCTTCCATATTTTTTTTTGAAATGGAACGTTTAAGCAGGGGGCAGCAGCGCCGCTTTAGCGCATGTGCGGTGATGTGCTGGGTGCAGGCGCCATTTATACCTATGTTTTGTTGTACTGATATTTCGTGGGATTTGGTCTTGGGTTTGATCTTTTATTTACTAAGTTCAATCCCAATGCATGAGAGTAGATAAAGTACCTAGCGTACACGTAAGAGACTGGACATAACTAGATATTACCCCTAATATAATACTAACCCTCATTATGCAACAGTTTCATACATTACTATTGGGTACCTACTGACAGTTTATGTTATGCTACCGTCAATTATCAAACTCGTTAAATTCCGGGCGGCAAATCATACTTTTCACGAAAACACCCAAAGTACGTCTGTATTCAAAGGCAGAGTAACTGCCACAAGACCACTAAATACCGAAATTCCTTTAAATAACATCATGCCTGTATTCCCTTAAAGGGTGGAGAGGGCCCCACGTAATAGGGGGCGAGCCTATTGCCAATTTCCGGACACAATTCTATCCCCCGGGGTACTATTGAGCATTCCTTGAAAAAGCCAATAACACTTTCCCCGAAATGGAATCCAGAAGCATTCATCGATTTAAAGTCTTTGATTTTAGGAATAAGTTCCTCAGTTTTTATTCTCTCAAATGAAAACAAGAGAAGCTCACAGTTGTATTTAGTATAACATATATAACATCACTATCGTGAAGCAGTCAGAGAATAGGTAGAGCTGCTTCGATTGGGTCTGGGAGGCTTTTAGTGTCATAGTCAATGATTCAGGAGAGCGAGAGAGCTCCGCGCCGCTCATTGCGCGTACATTTGTGAACGAAGACGATTGTACAGTCAGCAGATTTATCAGTGATGCAGAATGACAGCTGTTGATTTAAATATACGAACAATTTATGTCAATTTTCAAATGTCAACATTCCACTTTCCTGTCTGATAAGAGCTGATAGATCAAGGTGTTATTGCCATGAATATAAGTGTTTCTCACGGCCAGCCATTCTAGAACAAAAGTTTTTGTTAGTATCTACCTATTTGTCAATAGTAGGTACTTACAGTACCAAAAGTATATAATACCGTCGAAATTATGTGCCGTAATAATGTTTCTGTTCCCCATAATACTTGTAATTTACTGCAGTGTGTTAGTGCGGCAGTCGATCGGCGCAATTGCGGGATTACCGCGTGATGGATGAGTCCGCCCCGCGCCGCACACGTGGCCTCGGCGCGGGACAGCGGGGGACGTGCGCGCACTATACATGTGATGTATGATATACAAGCTGCAGTGTGCACGGAGGAGTCCGCAGTTAGAGTGATATCTTCGATCAACTTGTTTCCTTAAGGGCACAGAAACGCGACTCCTCGTTGGGGGTTGGGGACCTCCAATGAGAGTTGTCTTCACGCGCACCCACAGCGGTGTATCAATTAGATCACTTTCAACTGGGACAAACATCCGTATTGACTACTACTGTATTTGTTGTTTGTTCTATTTAATTTATTTCAAGCAGGGCCGTTCCACATACAGCGCCGTGTGTTTCCGCTGCGGAAACACACGGCGCAATTACGGCTCGTGGCTCGTGGTCAGCTGTCAGCGGCTCTGCCCATCGCTGCATCGCCGCCTAATATTTAATATCTCGCGCAATACCCTCAAACATTTTTTCTCTATTAAAATTTTTATGAATCCAATTTTGTATCCCGTCGTGCCGCTGTCGTGCCGCTGTCGTGCCGCTGTCGTACCGCGCCTTTCCGTTTTCCTGTTCCACCAATTTGGTAAACTTTTGTCTTCGAATTTATCCTTACTTGGTAATAGAAGTACCTAAACAAACGCGTATTTATTGTTTACGTCTCTGTTAGAACGATATCCTGGTAATTGTAAAACAATAATAATAAAGAAGAGATTTGTTTGAGCCCGTTGTGCGTGACTGTACACCGTAGGTTAATGGTAAATAACAAGCGTAATGGATTCGTGGAGTAATGGGTAGCTAAACATGCTATAACAGTTATTTGTGATATAAACTGAATTTATTATCGTCCAGTGGGAGTCGTCACAAGCGACCGAAGGGTTATGGGGTTAGGGAGGGGGGGAGAGGGGGGGGAGGGTAGGTCACAGATATACAAATGTCGCTTCGAGTAACACTTGCCATGGCATTAAGTAAACACTGGGCGAGCAGATGAGGGTAATACGATCCGACATTTGAAGCCCAAAAACAGAAATTACGGTACGAGAAATGAAGTCCTGAATTTAATAAAATAGATTAGCTTAATACTACGACCGACAGACGCTAAGCTTTCTATTCGTTAGTGAGACTACACGAGGTACCTCACAGTGCGAGCACCCGCAGGCTGTAGCTCTACGTACACTACCTACCCGCCATTTATCAGCGCACTGCGTAACATTTCACTCCGCCGGGTAAGGGCGTGACTACACATACACAATACTTTCCGAAGGTCAACAACTATTCATAAGGAAAACGTTCCGCGGCCGCGCAAATAACCGGCGATAACATCTGCTCAGATTGTGTCAGCACATGTGTTAATATCACACACACACACACACACAAGCCGCGGCCTCCGGGGAAATATCGCGCGCGCTCGACACGCATGTCGTGTGTTACTAGCCTTAGCGCGTCGACACTCATACATTACGAACTAAGATACAAGCAGGAACCTAATGTGGTACTAGTAGGTGTGTGGTCGCTTTTGACGATCACACCGCCCATTGTGTCGCCAGTCAGGGTACTAATTTGGGACCCTTATTATTTATTATTATGGTACTTAAATGATTTACCATAGGTAGTCATGTCAACATGCATGCTATTTGCTGACGACCTTAAGTTGTCTGCAGTCATAACACTGCGAATCGTGACATGCTGCAGCACGACTTGGATAGGGTCACCGAATGGAGTCAGTGCAATAAGCTAAAGTGCTCGGTGCTTTCATTCACACTCACACGAATCCCACAACACCAGTACAGCATGGACGGCGAACCGCTGCAGCGTGTCACGGAGGTTAAGGATTAAGGTATACATTTCACCAGTGATCTGCAGTTTCATAAACACCGCGTTTATAAAAAGGCGTACAGAAATCTGGGATTTTTACACGTGGAAATAGCCTGGTACAAAATATTGATCAATGACGCCTATGTTACAGGGGTCATCCATCCGTCCATATGTTATAATAGTTACTTTCACACACAGGCTATTTCTACGTGTAATCAAGTGTCACCCTGTATGTGTACTTTTTACCTTAACAATTCTTCTTTGTCGGTGCACTCTTGACAGAGCGGTCGTGGTCATCACGCTGCAGTGAGATTTCGGACAGCCGTGATTTGCCTTACGGTGCGACGCCATCGTTCTCTGTCGGCTGTAACATGCGTGCATTCGTGTAATGGGCAGCCCACTGCGGATTTTATCTGGTCGGTCCATCGCATGGGCGATCTGCCTCGTGCTCTTGTTCCTTCGACCTTTCCCTGCACTACAAGACGTTCTATGGAATCGTTTCCCCGTCGTGACACATGCCCAAAGAAATGGAGTATTCGAGCCTGTACTGTGGCCGATAGACGCTGCTTGATGCCGAGTTCTTGGAGTATAGATGTGTTGGTGCGAAATTCTGTCCACGACACTCCAAGCATTTTCCTCCAGCACCACATTTCCAGAGCGTCTATTTTCTTCTTCTCAACTTCTCTAAGTGTCCACGTCTCAGCAGAGTACAGGAATATGGGAAACACTAATGCCCGAATAAGCCGGGTTTTGGTCGCTTTGGTGATGTTGCGATTCTTCCAGATTTTTTTCAGCCTGTCCATGGCAGACCTAGTTATTGCCATGCGTCGCTTGATTTCGTCTACGCAGCCACCGCTGCTTGAGATCAGAGCTCCTAGGTAGATATATGACTGTACGACATCGCAGTTCGCAATCTGGGTAACTTCGGGCGAATTATTGTTTGCACGGTCGACAATCATCATCTTCTTCTTACTTCTGTTTATTCTCAAGCCGAATGCTAAGCTGGTATGTTCCATCTTGGAAAGCAACTGCTCCATGTGGCCAATACTAGTTGCGAATAGCGTACTATCATCCGCATAGCGTAAAATCGATATTTTCATTCCACCAATTGATACCCCGTCCGTCCAATCATCAAGGGTAATCCGCATTATCAGTTCTGTGTAGATGTTAAACAAGAGCGGTGATATGATGCATCCTTGACGAACGCCTGCTCCGGGGTGGAAATCATTCGATAGTACGCCATCTGTTTTCACCGACGCTGTTCCGTCCTCATAAAGACGCCTCAAAAGGTGCACAAGGTATGTGGGTGTACCCATAGCAAGAAGGGATCTCCACAGCATCGGCCATTTCACCGAGTCAAACGCCTTAGAAAAGTCAACAAAGCATATATATGTCGGTTTGTTGAACTCTCGGGCTTTCTCAATAATTTGCCGCACAATAAAGATCTGCTCTCGAGTACCTTTCCCCTTAACAAACCCAGCCTGTTCAGGTGCAACTTCTTTGGATAAGTAGGTCTTCAGTCGCTCATTCAACACATGCAACAAAATTTTACTGGCGTGCGATATCAGTGCAATCAGGCGGTAGTTGCTGCACTTCTTTGTGGAACCTTTTTTATGCAGTGGGATGAAAACAGTGTGGGCCCATTCTTTTGGCCAAGTTCCACCTTGCCATATTTTGTTACAAAGAGCATGAAATATTCGTACCCCCTGTTCGCCTGCGGCCTTGATAGTCTCGATTGGAATAGCGTCTTTGCCGGTGGCTTTACCATTCTTTAGGTGTTTAATGGCAGCTTTGACTTCCTCTTTAAGTATACTCGGTTCCATGTCTTCATTATTGGGCTCAGTAGGAGTGAAATCTTGGGAGAGATGGTCTTCGTAAAACGACTGGCAGTACTCCTTCCATGTCTCGGAAATATCTTCCAGTTCAGTTACCACTTCACCTCGACAATTCTCAATAGCCCAAATTTTAGAAGAGAGAGATTTAGTAATGGAGCGTATCTTGTGGTGCAAGTCCCTGGCCTCATTTCTGTTGCTATGAGCCTCTATCTCTTCGCATATTCTGCTTAAGCTAACATTTTGGTCTCGCCTGCAAGCTGCTTGAATCTGCGCTGACTGTTGGTTTAAGGTTCTCACATCAGCGCCCGATGCTTTCATCCTACGTCTTTCTTCGATGAGAGCTAGAGTACTGTCGCTCATCCATTGCTGTCGTTTTCTAACTTCTGCAGGTGGTTGAGAATCTTTGACTGCGCCTTTTATAAGCCTTTTTGCTTGTTCCCATAGCTCATCTGGGTTACTTGATTCTAGATCCGCATCCGCCCATTCAGTCCAATTCTGCTTCAGGGCTATCATAAATTTAGAGCTGTCCTTCACTTCAATTCTTTCGCGTTGGTCGAGTTTTCTGGCTGCTCGTAGCTTTAGGTGCAGTTTGGAGATTAACAGTTGGTGATCTGATCTGCAGTCCGCTCCAGGCAACGTGTGGGCATTTCGGACTGAGGTTTGCCAGCGTGACCTAATTAGTATGTAGTCGATTTGGTTACGATACTGTCCATCAGGTGACGTCCAAGTATACAGCCTTCGAGGGTGATGTTGAAATAAGCTGTTAATAATAACCAGGTTGTTATCCGCTGCAAACTGTATTAGGCGTTCACCTCTCTCATTACGCAATCCCAGTCCAAATTTCCCAACGCAGTGATTTATGTGATGCGAAACTGCACCAATCTTGGCGTTGAAATCACCCACGATCATAAGAATTTCTCTAGCGGGGATCTTAGAGATTGTAGTTTCAAGTTCACGGTAGAATCCTTCAATTGTGTCGTCATTTGCTGTACTTAAGTGGGGGCATAGACCTGTACGATGTTGAGGTTTACTGGCGAAGCCTTGAGTTTGATGCTCAGAAGTCGATCGTTAACAGGCTCATAACCCAGTACGCAATTCTTCAGATGTTTTGGTATGACAAAAGCAACTCCATTTTGGCTAGTGTTATCATTGCCCGAAAAAAAGATGGCATGTTTTTCGGTCAGGAAATGTCCATTGCCTTTCCAGTGGGTCTCGCTAAGGCCGCAAATGTTCAGTTCACATCTGGTTATTTCCTTCTCCAAGATATCCAGTTTTCCTGGTATGAGTAAACCACGTACATTCCACGTTCCTATTTTCTGGATTTGACGTAATTTAAGGGCCATTCCAGTAGCAGAGTTTCCATGCGATGCCTGGTCTCCTACAACCGCACGGCCGGTAACCGACTTCCCACCGTCTGCCCCGGACGCAGTACGGCGCCGGTCGCTACGCGGGTCGCATGGCAAACGTGATCTCTTTAATTGTGCTTGCATGATGACTTTCTTGGGAAAATAGTGCAGTGGTTTCCCCTTGCTTTCTGCACCAGACCTTTTTGGAGCTATTAGACCCCAAGGCTGCTGAGACCTCTTCCAACCGGTTGCCCGGCCAGGTGTATGGTTATACCGCCATTGCTCGGTCGCCAGAGCCTCGTTCGTTGTCTGGCAGGGAGCACCGCGACGACCGACGGCCGCCGCCGTCAGCTTTCTGTTTGAACCACTGACGCGTGCAGGTGAGGTTGACAATTGGGGCCGGTCAAGATCTTAATGCCGTTCTCCCCCTTACTCCCTTAACAACAAATATACTTTATTATAACTTCTACCAACAAAATCTTCATCTCGTCTTGTTAGTCTTCCAATTATAAAATAAGTAAGTATTATAGTTAAACCCATCAATCTACTTAGATACAAAAACCAAGACATTAATACGGAATCATAACAAAGCAGAAAATGCATCAACATACTCGTAAAGTGATAGACGTTCAAAAACATCAAGCAGCGTCTTTTACGAACACCGAGCGCATAAGCGGCAGGCTGATTACCTAAAAATAGCAATCAGCAATTATTGCGCAGACATCGCGGGTTCACTGCGCGATCAATCGCTAAACGTCATAAAAGTCGGTATTACCTATTAGATCGTTTGCCAATCGCTCGTTGTTGCTAACTAGCGCCAAAAACAATTAAGTAGTAGTCTTCGGAACTAATCTTATAAAGTCAATTTAGTGTCAATGTTATATTTTGTCTATGTTATTCTATTTTTGGCAAGCAAAGCCGTTGTCGACTATTCTGCCAGCCAATGTCTAAAATGCACTTAGCATTGAAAAAACAAGTTTGCATGATTAAAAAAAAGCTCACAGAATATTTATTGATAATTTTATATTATTGTGGCGGATGAAAGTAATCAGCGCTACAAGCAGTTCATGAGCAGAATGTGTTATCGTGTGATCGCCTAACGCCACCTTGTTAGATGTGTAGAGGCACTTCCACACAAACAATAGTTGGCAGCTCAGCTCTAAAGTACAACCGTCTTGAGATATGCGCCCTAATCTATAACACGTATTTAATGAGGAAAACTGAATATATGAGCTACTTTTAATGGTCCTAAACTATTTATTTCATAGTACAAACTGAGTCCAATATACTCAAGTTGCATCATATTGGCCTAAGTGGCCTATGCCACTTAGGCCAATATGATAACTTGTTGTCACACTATTGTGACAACAAGTTACACTTCACGGTAAAAATGTCGTGAGGATTTTATTATGCTTCTTACGCCCTTATCTTGTCTATTTAATACTCTAATCTGGACTCAAGTTACGTCACGTTGGCGTACGAGTAAGAGCCATAGTGCGATATCAAGTACTCTAAAAATGAAGTCCAGACGCAAACTCCATTTGGCTTGCCTTCTGTTCGGAGTGGTTAGATATCAGAAATCGGACTACTTATACAACAAATTGAGTTGGGTTACGAGTAGACGGGAATGCGGGAGAAGGCAATGCTCGCAACAATGCTCGACTCAGTTTCAGGGTACAGCCGCTTTCAGAGGCAGTTTACGTTATGCGGCCTCCAAAATATGGAACAACCTGCCACCACCGATAAGAGTTATTATTATAACACTATAGGTGCTTTTAGACAACGCTTGCGACAGTACCTCATAGATGCGCAACGGAAGCTGGATATGGTCACACTTAATGTCTCAATTATATCTCATTATATATGTACCTACCTACTTTAAGTATGTTTCAGTGATTTGTCGGCAATGTGTTTGTTTTTATTTTGTTGTTTTGCAATTTATCTGATATCACACAATATTGTATTGAAATATTATTAATTATTGTTACACTGGTATATTTTAAGTATTTAAGTATAGATACAGACACATTTTGCAGTATTAATCAAATTACTTGATATTATTATTCCGTTTATTCATTCTTATACATATAGTTAATATTTTTAAATATTTACATATTATTATTATCTTACACTCATTTATTTTATTTAAGTTTACATAAGCGCACACTGTAGTATAAAACTGATTTACATCCGTCACCTCACACGCCAGGTCCAGTTGAAAACCAGCGTCAGGCATTAGTTGTCTGGCATTTTTGCTGAACTGGGCCTATTTGGCGCAGCCGCGAGGCACACATTCCTGTTAAATTATTATTTTATACTTTTTATTTGTTTTCCTTTTAATTATCTCTTTTTTTACTTGTGTATTATATTGTGCTGTGTGCCTTTTTGTCTGTGCTATATAAAATATATTTTCATTCATTCTTTTTTCTAAGTCATATTTCATTATAGCAATGTCGTAACATTGCTGAGCCTTCCACAAGTTAAGCTTTAATCTTGTCTTTAATCTTCCATGTAATTATTTTATCAATAAAAAAGAAAATAACATGAGTTTCTTTAGATACAGAATGGAATGATGTTCCATGCAAAAAGTGCAACAGATAAATTAATTGGCTTCACTCGAGACGGATTTATGTTACTATCGGCAACTATTGTTTGTATGGAAGTACTCTATACATCTAACAACATGGCGTTAGTGTGCGATCAAAAAAACAAGAGAAACTCGCCCTTTATTCTACTGGTGTTGTTCCACTGTTCCTGCCATGATAAAGCTTAACTTGTGGAAGGCTCAGCAAGTCATACCCCTGATGACTGTTTTGGGTGAGATCAGCTATTGCTGATGAGCAAGCATCTTTGGCAAGAGCATCAGCGCATTCAGTGTCCTTAATGCCACAATGACTATCTATCCAAACGAATGGAACCTCTTTATAACTGCTAGCACAAGTTAATAAAGACTTTTTAATTTTTAAAACAACGGAATCATTATCTATGAAGAAGGGAATGCATTTGTCAATCACATGTCATCAAAGACATTAAATTACTCCTAATAATATAGTATCTTAAATATCTTTACCCGAAGGGATATCTTGTTTGGTTGAGGAGTTCCTAGGGCTTCCGGCTGCATCATCAGACCCTGAACACGACTTAGTGTAAAAGCACTTATCAATACATATTCAATGAGTCCAAACACAATGATACTATCATGTTTGGTTGAATAGTTCCTATGATCAGCTTCCGGCTTTATCATCAGACCCTGAACACCATCTAGAGCACTTATCAATACATATGCAAGAAATCAAACACGAGGGGGCTATTTAGTGTAAGTAGGTACTTGAAACTTTCGTGCCTGTTCTGTTGACCACTGAGGACATCTCTCGTATGGAACCAATCCTGGGCGAAGCAGACAGGTGTATGAATGCGAATATAATAGTTATAATATCATCATTTTGCATAATAATTGTAAATACGGCCACTAATAAAATTATTAAGTAAATGTTTATTTTATACTATGTACCGTTTTTTTATTGTAAAGAACCATAATTTTAGAACCCCAATAAAGAATTCACCTTACATACTAATCCCAATATTAACATTAAGTATTTCTCTAGCCTAGTGTTTTTAAGGTTCCGTACCTCCGAATGAAAAAAAAAACGGAACCCTTATAGGAACACTTGTATGTCTGTCCGTCTGTCACAGCCAATTTGCTCCGAATACATGACCCAAAATACATGAATTTTCGTGACCCAAAACACGGACGTGTAGTGTAACGTAAATAAATGAATTTTGAATAAGAGGGTTACTTTTTGTATCAAATTAAAGGGCTTATTGTGAGTATTTCAAATATTTGTATTCAATCGTTTTAAAATGAATACCTAGTTTTAAAGAAAGGGGTTTGAAGATTTTGGCCCTAAAATCAGCCACCATTTTGATTTTTTTTCAAAATCGAGGTGCACAATAAATGTCATATATTTGAATAGGGGACACTTATACAAACATAAAACTTCATATAACATAATATCATAAAGCGTCACGTTTCTGAGATATTCAAAGATAAAAAAAAACAATTTTTATAACGAATTTATTTATTTATGTTGTAGTTACTTCATGTTGTTTAAGTTATTTACACATTAATTAATTGACTACACCTAGTGGGCTATGACATAAGATTTTTTAATCATATTCGGTATAAATAATATCATCCAAGAAGGCAGCGGGAGGCTGAATAGGATTTTCTCGGGCGTCGTGCCCATTCCATGCACCATATAAGACAAATACCATATAACACAAGTCCTCATTCAGCGGAGGGTATACATTATATTTTTGTCTCTTTCGTTCTTAACTAAAATATTACCTATACATAATGCAATTATGTTTTCATAGTTCAATATACTTTCCTGAAGGGAAAAAAAACAAAAAAAATCTTTTTTCAGGATTCAGTTTTCGACTTATATTTCAGTGAATAACTCCGAAACCTGACGCTTTATGTCATATGACATTTTTTGTTTGTATAAGTGTCCTCTATCTAAATATATAACTTTCGATTTTCACCACGATTCTGAAAAAAAATCAAAATGGCGGCATCATGTTAGGGCCACCCTCCATACAAAAATCTTCTAACCCCTTTATGAAATTTTACCATCCCCCCCCCCGTATCTCCGAAACTACTGAGCCTAAAATATTGAAAAAAATACAGAAAATGATTCTTTACTCATAGATTACAGAAAAACCTATAAGAAGTCTATGGTCTTAAAAATGGCAAGCATAATCGATGTCGACCATTCTGCCAGCCAATGACTAAAATGCTCTTATCATGGAAAAAAAAAAGTTTGCATGATTGAAAAATAACCCCACACAGACAGAATAATTTATTTATAACTAGTTGCCCGCCCCGGCTTCACACCGGTACCACTAATTACTAATCTACGGCGCACCTACCTATCTACCTAGCATACCCTATTTACCTACATACCTACACCTACATACCTGCCTACCTACACCTACCTACATACATACCTACATAGCTGCCTACATATTTACATACATACCTACCTACTTACTCGCATACCTACCTACTTGCATAAATACCTAATCTGCGTTCGCAAATCTTTTGCCAAACATGTAATCAAACACGAGTTTTAGGAAAAACAACTGTAATGCCTATCCATAAGGTTCAGTTTGCGCTACAACTTCATATTTTTTATGACTTTTTCAACAATAATAGTCGGTCTAAAATCAACTTTATTTACACTATTGCATAAAGTTGATATTTGTTTAACTGGAAAACTGACGCGCTGGTCTGCACGAAGCTTAACGAACACAACAAAAAAAAATTATCCAACTTGAGAACGGCTGAAAAATAGAGATTCATTTTTATATAGGTATGTACATAGATTTTATGTAATTGTGGCGGATAAAAGTCATCAGCGCTACGAGCAGTTCAGGAGAAGTATGTGTTAGCAGTTAAAGTTAAACGGAAGAGGGATTTAAAATTTAGGGAGATGGCTATAGAGGTGGGGCGTTGTTTGAGCATTCATAGAAGATGAGTGATACAGATTGCCCTCTGCCAACCCGCGCTCACAGACACAGAGAGAGGAGTTACAAAAACACGGGAGTACAACAAAAACCTTGAGGCGAATACGATAACTGACAGATATAAAAAAAAAAAATTATAGCCGTAGAACTAGCGTAGAACGAACCAAGGTTTTGACTTTATGGTTGGTTGCCTACTACATAATAAAACCTGCCCTTTTTTTTCTCGTGGTGTTATGTTTTACTGTTCCTGCCATGAAGATTGGAGCTTAACTTGTCAAGGCTCAGCAAGTCTTATCCCTGATGACTATTGTGGGTGAGATCAGCTACTGCTGATGAGTAAGCATCTTTGGCCAGAGCATCAGCGCATTCATTGTCCATAATGTCACAATATTACTATCTATTGAAACTAACTGAACCTCTTTATAACTGTTAGCACAAGTTAATAAAAACTTTTTATATTTTTTTACTATGGAATCATTATCTATGAAGGGAATGCATTTGTCACTCACATGTCATCAAAGACATTAAATTACTACTATTTAGTTTGATTTAGTTAGTATCTTAAATCTCTTTAGCCAAAGGGCTTTTTTGTTTGGTTGAGGAGTTCCTGTGGCCACCTTCCAGCTCCATCATCAGACCCTGAACACGACTTAGTGTAAAAGCACTTGTCAATACATATCCAATGAGTCCAAACACAACATACTATCATGTTTGGTTGAGGAGTTCCTATGATCAGCTTTCGGCTTTATCATCAGACCCTGGATATTAGGTACTTTGGGCTAAGACAAAGCTAATGAGTGCAAATCCAAACTCAATGTTGCTATCTCATTTTTTTGAGAAGTTCATAAGGCCATCTTCCGGCTTCATCATCAAACCCTGAACAACATCTAGAGCACTCATCAATACATAATATGCAAGAAATCAAACACGACGGGGATTTATAGCGTAAATAGGTACTAGAAAATTTCGTGCCTGTGCTGTTGATCCCTGAGGACATCTCTCGTCTAACTCAAACTCAACTCAAAGTATTTATTTCAAATAAACCAATTACAGGTACTTTTGAATTGTCAAAGGGTCAGTCAGTCAGAAAGATGAAGCTAGTTGCCCATTCCAAAGCGTAGTAGGTTCCTATGGAGAAGAACAAGCAAGAAACTCGTATGGAACCAATCCTGTGCGCAATATAATATAATATCAAAGAATTGTAAATACAGCCATTAATAAAATTAAATAATTGTTATTTCTATACTATGTGTACTAATTTTTTTATTGTTAAGAACCATAATTTTAGAACCCCAATAAAGAAATCACCTTATTACACACTAATCCCAATATTAACACTAGCCTAGTGCTTTTAAGGTTCCGTACCTCCGAATGAAGAAACGGAACCCTTATAGGAACACTTGTATGTCTGTCCGTCTGTCACAGTCAATTTGCTCCGAATCTACTGGACCGATTTAGTTGAAATTTCGTACACATGAATTTCCGTGACCCAAACACGGACGTGTAATGTAAATAAATGAATTTTGAATAAGAGGGTTACTTTTCGTATCAAATAAAAGGGCTTATTGTGAGTATTTCAAATATTATTATTGTATCATTTTAAAATAAATACCTACTTTCAGAGAAAATTTATGAAAATTTTCCATTAAGTAATTACCTACCCCTATCTCCGAAACTACTGAGCCTAAAATATTGAAAAAAATACAGAAAATGATTCTTTACTCATAGATTACAGGACAATCTATAAGAAGTCTACGTAAATCTCTCAATATTGTGCGTACAAACTTTATTGCGGTTGGAATATAAAAGAGAATAATAATTATGTTTTTCAACTAAAGTTTGTTCCTGGGATAAATTCATCCCGAATATGGAAACCTTCGTTGTGCGTGGTCCTACATCATGTAGGACCACGCACAACGAAGCCAAGTGCATGTAGGCTACATGCACTTGGCTGGTTTTGTTTAATTAAAGGGGATATCAGAATATAGATCAACTTAAACAGTGGTAAATAAAGTATAATATGGTCTCGATATAAGTAGACCGTACTAATAGCTTATTACACAACTTATGTAAATAAAATACTATTATGATGGTAATATAGCATGTATTAAATGTCATATTAGCCTCCAGAATTACCATAATCTTTGGACAATGCGATCTCGTTGTTGTCGGCCTCTAACTAGGAGGTGTAGTTCAATACCAGCACCCACATCCTGCTGTGGTTGTGTTGTGACTTCGTTGCTAAGATCACCTTCAGTACTGGCAACCGATGTTTGTTGCAGATGTTATGCAATACAGCACAGGCATTTATGATCATAGCCACTACATCCTGCCCTAACTTTTGTTCTTCTTCTCGTTCGTGCTATGAACGGTCTTAGTTCAGTGCACCAATTCATAAATAGCTCTTTGGAAAGTCTGTAATGAGCATTGAACTCGGCGTCAGATACTTATGTTCAAAGCTTTGACTTGATCTTGCAGGTTACGTCGCAACCGTGCTGTGTTATGGCTTTCAATCTTTCTGGCCTCGACCTCTTGTGCTTCAAGCAAGAGAACAGCACGAGCAATCCTTACCGAATACCTCAATAGAGACGCAAACAATTTTTTTTTGTATATAGTTCGATCTTTTACGGTACACTCAGTTCATTCTAACTAGCACACGCACGAAACACGACGGATTCAAATGTACACAATTTTAAGTAAAATTCTTCGAATTATAAGACTAATTTGTAATTAGCAAGCGAAAGTGACAAGGGAAAAGGTTATCGCAATTTGACAGCCAAATGTGCTCGCCGATTACTGTTGCTCTGCTGTCAAAAACGATACGTAATACGAAATAATCGCGATTACCATGCGATCAGTAGAGAAAAATGCACATTTTAGTTAAGTGATTGTTCCATAGAGGCAGCACTATCGCTTTTTTGCTACGGTGTCGCTATCGCTGATACATAATACCAATTTGCGCAATATTTGCGATTATTGTGCAATTATCGCTATCGCAGTGCTTCTGCAAGATAGGTAATAGCCCTGCGGGAGTATGTAGACGCCATGAGAACCCGCGCGCTAGCCCAACGCGGGGCGAAGAGGAGGGGCAGTGAAGCCGACACACCGAGCGCGGGCGACGCGCACCCCGCGACCCCCCCGCGCCGCTCCGCCGCGCCGCGCCGGCCGCGGACGACCGACCGCCAGAGCCATCATCGCCACGGGACCGCGTGCACGCTACAATATACGACAGTTCGCGGCTAGCCCATTGTACTTGTACCTACGTATTACAATATAAGATATTTACGGAATCTTTGTGGTGGTATTATTGGTGGCTCTCACACATCCTACACACATTTCTTTATTTGTTACTTACCGAAGAGTATAAATGAAAATTCAACACCTAACTAAATTATCTTCTATTAACCACGTTTCCTTCCATCGTCATCCTTTTTAGGGATAGTTCATGACGATAAATACGACAACGACGGATCCAATTTTCCCTATAAAAAAAAACATGACACGTTCAACCGATCCCAGTATTTTTTATTTACATATAGCAGTTATGATATGAATGAAAAGATGAATGCCAGCTAGGAATCAAAAGGTTGTAACCGCAGAGCCCAGAGGTCACGCTGCACTATGCAGTGGAGCTTCTGTGCTCGTTTATAGACTAGTTCCAAGGGTGTGTGCGTTACGATTGCTCCGCCAAGTTATCCAAACAAAAAAAACTTCGCCCAAAAAATTGTCGGAATTTGTCAAAATCGAAGGGAACAAACCAAAAATTTGTCAAAGTAGAAATAAAGAAGATACAAGGGTTTTAAGTTGGCCGCGCGAACGTAACGTGGAGGCTTAGAATAATAACGCATAGAAGCCGCGTCTAGTACAAAACACGAGCGATATCGTGTGTCCAGTTCATTTTATTTGTGTGCGTGAGCCGAATGTGTCTACGTTCCGCAAACGCACACAAATATAGCTTTCAGTGATACCATTACCACGCCTTTACCCATAAAAATATGGGAAAAGGACCAAACCAAGACAAGTATTTCATGTTATCAGGAACTGGAACTTCATTATTTTTCCGGAAGGTAAAATTCGATTTATCCTTACATATTATAAAAAAACAAAGTCCCCCGCCGCGTCTGTCTGTCTGAACGCGATAAACTCAAAAACTACTGAACAGATTTTCAAACGGTTTTCACCATTGGACGGAGTGATCATGCGGAAGGTTTTAGTATATAATTCATTAAGGTTTTGTGTAAATTAGCTGAAATATAACAATTATTATTGAAGATGTCGGAAAAAATCATGCCGACTGGGAGCTTTACTGGCGTGCGCTGCGTAAGTCGTGAGAGATAAATCAAATTTATGTTCTAGAGTATTGTATATCTTAAAAATTGCAACAAAAAAGTCCGCGATGGCATATGTCTATCTTCTAAGGATGACCCACAGTAACCATTTTATCCCTTAAAATTTTATAATATTTTCATTGTTATTTCCGAAGCTATTTTGACCGGTATCATGTTAATCCTTATCCAATAAAATATGTTATTTAAATTGGGCATTCAATTTCGATTAAAATATGCCTTCACATCACATCATTTAAATGAATAGTTTAAGAGATATCACAGTTTGAAAATTACGCGTAACAAGACTCGGGTAAAAGCTAGTTTAAAATAAAAGGAAATAAATGAACCGTTAATCGCATGAAGAAAATGATTAGTTCAATGCGTTTAGAATGTGTGATGGGTTTTTAATATTAACATGTATTAATTGCTGACATGTAAAAAATCGGATATGATATCAAATAATAGTAAGTGTTGTAAGTTTCCAAATACTTATTTATATTTAAATAGGAGGATGACTGAGAAAATTACAAAATATTAAAAAGTTTAAAAACACTAAGTAGCAGTGTCGATAACGACCAAAATTTAGAGGCTGCAAATAGTTTAAATTGACGCACCCAGAATCGCCACCAGTATCCTATTTACAAAGACTAATATAAAATACCTAATGACAAGTTAGTTTCTCGAAACTGGCAAAATGTTTTATCGTATTCCATAAGGTAGGTAGTAAGGTACCTACATCAAAAACATTTTTTTTTGCTAAACCAAAATAAGAACAAAATTGAAAGCAATGTGGGAATTTTTTTCTCACAAATAGCAACACTGTATTGTGATAAAGTAGGTTATTAGAATTTTTGTTTGATGATCGATTTACGTAAAAAGAATGTATAAAATGTAAGTATTTACTTATGAAATGTAATTTGATCACATTTTGTCTTGTTTTTCTAGTGCTATGACATCTCTTCACGCTTCAAACTGTCATTTTCAATTATTTTAAATTATTTATTCGCGAGCTGTGTTCGACGGAACGTGACCTTGAGTACAGACGGCTCGCCGAGAGAAGTTAGCCACTATGGCTAAGTTTTAGTTGCCTCACTTTTTGCACTCGTACTAGGTTTCTATGCGTTATTATTCTAAGCGTGGAGGATTGCGCGGCCATGGAGATCTCAGCAACTACTTGGGTTAGAGATCTATTTTTTTTTGTCAATTGCAAACTGAATTTGTCAAAAATTGTCGAAACAAGAATTACAAACTCTAGATCAAAACTTTACGAAATATTCGACTTAGAAGTTATGGCCGCGCAATCGTGCACTTGTTGTTTCTTGATTGTTGATTATTTCTTTAAAACTTAAGACTTCATACGGTAAAACTGTTACAAGAAGAAAGGCCTTAATTTGTCAAAACTAACGAAAGCAATAAATTCTACTAAAGTTTAGTTAAACAGACGAAATCAGTCCATAACAAAGAGTACGTGGCCGCGCTATCGAAACGTTACTTTGTACACTGATATCTCACTATCTATAATTGCTAGGATTTCGGTGTGAACATCCAATTATTCGACATATTAACCTCATTAGAATGACATGATCGTTTTACCCTCAGAACGGTTTTTAAAGCGTGTAATCTCAAAAACATGTTATCTCATACAATGTTCGAGCAGGGTAACCATAATTTCGATTTGATTTGGGAATATGTACCTCTAACTGGAGACTATATTGGACAACATCTAGTAGTAAAAAATAACAAATCAGGGTCATCGGTCGGTGGCCGGATCGCATCCAGGGATTCTTCGCACACTCTGCAAATATTTTTTATTGTTTATTTTGATCTCACCTCATCATTTACAATATAAAAATTGATTCTTTTTGTTATTTGCTAAGATCGCATTTTCAATTATTTTATGTAAGTTCATACAAAGTGATTTTGTAAAAATTAAAGAAGACTGTCATTAAATGATTGATAATTTATATTTCTGTACATAAACTCTTTTATTTCTGTAAGTACTACCTTTTTATTTGATTGTCGGTTCCGCCGTTACATTTTAATGTTTTGTATTTAGCGGCATTTTAGCTATGTAACCAAACTAAAAGAAGAATGCTGGAATAATATTCTTATAAGTTACTATACTTAAGTGCGGCAAAGTGGCTTTAGCTGCATTAAGGTTTAGCATAGTGTTTGTTCTCGGAGTCATTATGCTTAGCTATAACAACGTTAAAGTATTTAGCGGCATTATAGTTTAGTAATTAAGCGCTTTTTTTTTAGTTTTTTAAAGATCAATAAAATTAAATGAAAATCAAACACTAAAATGCCGTTAAGGTATGCTTAGCGGCATTATAGTCGTGGTTGGGTAAGCTGTAAATTGTAAAAAACTAAACTATAACGCAAAATACCAATTTTTGTTAAGATTAAGTCATTGTTAAGAAGTGAAAGTATGACTATTTAAAAGAGCAAATCTAGATCTATTTTTTGATACCAGTATCTCTCGCATATGAGTTATAGTTATGAAACGGCACCCATTTCTAATTTCTCCGCGCTTTTTTGTCAATAACTCGAAATATGATTTTGTTGGATAACGGCATTTTAGCTTTAGGACGGCAGAATAGCCAAGAGCCTCGACCAACACCTTAGGAGGCTCTCGTTAGGCAGCTGGATCAAGGGCTTGATCCAGAAAGCGGTACTTCTGGACACGGCGCGTATAGTTAGGAAATTCCTCTCTCAGAAGCCCTGACCACCGGTAGCTTGGACCCTGTTCCCGATACCGGTGGGCTACTATTTTTTATATTATTGAATGTTTTAGTTTTTATAAAAATATTTAAAAATGTAATTAATATGTATATAATTATATTGAATTTTAGGGGTATGAGGAACAGGGTGTAAAGTTCACTCATCCACCATAGAAAAGGGAGGATCCTCCAACCAGACGGGTTGTTATGTCTGGCGGGCAACTGCTCATAAGTTGATTTCGGATAGTCTTATCTTATGTTTTTCGCTCGGTAAACTCTAACTGCGCGATGCAGGAATTGTGTGACGTCATGTCTTTGTTGCGTAGTTTGTATGTGGCGGCGTAACCGCTACATCACTCCCCTACGGAGACCGGAGGTCGATAGTGGGCTGAGTCTTGTATCTGGCGATGCTTCACAGTGCCAGCTGTGGTTCCAGTGAGTCGGAACCGGGTGCCGCATAGTTCACGGTGAGTCGAAACTGTCTGCGGTGATTCCCCAGTGAGTCGGGGTGGCGCTGCGTCGTCATCCAGTGAGTCGGATGTGGTACAGCGTCGGGTTGTGGCTGACTGCTTGCGTCGACCAGGAGAGGGTAGAATAGGCTCTGCTTGTGAGACCGGCCGGAAGTGCAGGTGCTGTGCCAAGGTTGCTGATGAGGCTGAGGGTGATGACCAGGAATGCGCGTTCGCTGCATGCTGGTGGTCAGGATACCCGTTGAAGCCGTGGGTGCTGGCTGGCTGTGTGACTCGCCTCACGAAAGCTTGCGGGAGTGATGATGATGACGTCACGCTGAAGTAGTTGCACGAAGGCTGCGTTGACGTTCATTCTCGGGGTCACCAATTTAGGGGTATGAGGAACAGGGTGTAAAGTTCACTCATCCACCATAGAAAAGGGAGGATCCTCCAACCAGACGGGTTGTTATGTCTGGCGGGCAACTGCCCATATGTTGATTTCGGATAGTCTTATATATGTTTTTCGCTCGGTAAACTCTAACTGCGCGATGCAGGAATTGTGTGACGTCATGTCTTTGTTGCGTAGTTTGTATGAGGCGGCGTAACTGCTACAGAATAAAGGAAATAATAATAATTTCACAAATATCAGGTCCAAAAACAAACCAGAGCAATTCCCGTATTTTTTAAGAAAAGATTAAAATGAAAATTCAAATCATACGCGACATAATGCAGCACAGACTATGGGTGTCTGTGTTGCATCCGCTTTTGTATTTACGCACCCCGGTCTCCCCAATCCGTCCCTCCAATTTACCTATTTTAGACAAGTTTGATAGATTGTGACTTGAATGTGAACGTTTTTATTAAATAAACAGCCACAGCCAGGTTCTTTTTACCGGAATATCACTGTCCAATCCGCGATATTTTGCCTCGTGTGTGATTTTTTTTAAACAAATCTCGAAATTGTCTCAGAAGGAAAAGTAATTATTAAATCTTTTTATTTTTATGTACGTATGTAGAAAAAATCTCTTCTACCTGACTCATTTTACGTAATATTAAAATCTTACTTACACCAAAGAAAATTTCAAGTTAAGTATGAGGAAGAACTGTCAAATCATTACGAAATGAAGGCCTCCGTCCCACAAGGCTCTGTGCTCGGGCCCGTACTCTACTCGATCTTTACTGCAGACTTGCCTAATACTGATGACGTGGTGGTAACGGCGACCTACGCAGACGACACTGCATGCCTAGCCAGTGACAAGGATCCAACGCAGGCATCCCAAAAAACGCAAGTCCAGCTGAATAAAATAGATCTTTGGCTGAAAAAATGGAGAATACAACCTAGCATGACAAAGTCAGTTCAAGTGACTTTCACTCTTCGGAAGAGTGATTGTGCCCCGGTGTACATGGAAAGTAAACCACTGCCAAACAGTAGCACAGTAAAATACCTTGGGCTACATCTAGACAGAAGGCTCACCTGGGCCAACCACATTAAGGCCAAGAAAAAGGCAGCCACCATAGAAATGAAAAGTTTATCCTGGCTCTTAGGTGGCTACTAGATGTTGTCCAATATAGTCTCCAGTTAGAGGTACTTATTCCCAAATCAAATCGAAATTATAGTTACCCTGCTCGAACATTGTATGAGATAACATATTTTTGTGATTACACGCTTTAAAAACCGTTCTGAGGGTAAAACGATATGTCATTCTAATTAGGTTAATATGTCGAATAATTGGATGTTCACACCGAAATCCTAGCAATTATAGATAGTGAGATATCAGTGTACAAAGTAACGTTCGATCGCGCGGCCACGTACTCTTTGTTATGGACTGATTTCGTCTGTTTAACTAAACTTTAGTAGAATTTATTGCTTTCGTTAGTTTTGACAAATTAAGGCCTTTCTTCTTGTAACAGTTTTACCGTATGAAGTCTTAAGTTTTAAAGAAATAATCAACAATCAAGAAACAACAAGTGCACGATTGCGCGGCCATAACTTCCAAGTCGAATATTTCGTAAAATTTTGATCTAGAGTTTGTAATTCTTGTTTCGACAATTTTTGACAAATTCAGTCTTCAATTGACAAAACAAAATAGATCTCTAACCCAAGTAGTTGCTGAGATCTCCATGGCCGCGCAATCCTCCACGTTACGTTCGCGCGGCCAACTTAAAACCCTTGTATCTTCTTTATTTCTACTTTGACAAATTTTTGGTTTGTTCCCTTCGATTTTGACAAATTCCGACAATTTTTTGGGCGAAGTTTTTTTTTGTTTGGATAACTTGGCGGAGCAATCGTAACGCACACCCAAGGGTAGGTACATCGATAGGTGCTCAGTGGGGATTACACAAAGCCGCTATTTGTCGGGCCATTGGGCGCGCGCATGGCCGCCGCCGCGCCGCTACACGTCGTGTACACGAACCGGCGGCGGCGGCGCGGCGCGGCGGCGTCAAACCTATGTCGTCCCTATAATCCGCGATCTCAGTTACCACATTGTAAGAATGAGGTTTGTTTTTATACAATTTTTATTTACCACTATCTGACTCGTCAGACGTTGTCCTGTCAAGATTTCAATTTCGATTTTTCGGCTGTTCCTTTTTACCAATGTTTTTCTTTTCCTAAACTACCCCTGTATTGAGGCGAACAAACCAAAAAAAAAAAATATTCAAATCGGTCGAGCCATTTTCGAGTTTTTGCGAGACTAATGCACGGCAATTGATTTTTATACACTCTGATAACAAGGACACCGAAATGCCTCCGTTATACATACAGGTTGAAATTTAATTAATGCGACACCTCTTAAGGGGTCATTTTACTCATCATTATGACCAACTTTCACTATGGGACCAACCCTGAAATAGCGAAAAAAAAAACAGCTGTTCCCTGCATTTATGTTCGCATACGGCATATTCTCGTATAAATGTAGGGACCAGCTGTTTTTTTTTTTGCTATTTCTGGGTTGGTCTCATAGTGAAAGTTGTTCATAATGATGAGTACAATGACCCCTTAAGAGGTGTCGCATGAATTCAATTTCATCCTGTATAATTAATACATAGATTTTTTAATTTTTTTTCGTATTTCGGACGTCGGTGTCATTGGTTTTGTTTTTTCGTTTTTCCCGACCGACTTCCGAAAATAAAGTTATTTTTCACTTTGTATTGTTATTTTCGGAAGAGGTTTGTTTTCTTTTTGTATAAAGTTTTTTTTATCTAAAAAGTCGTTAAAAATTGTAAAAGTTCTATTTTTCACTTTTTTCTTGTGGTGCCTACCCTTTACCCACCACCCACACCCTTTGAAAATCGGTCCACAATCGACGGAGAAATCGGTAGAAATACATTTAAAAAAATAACACAACGTGAAAAATATTTTTTTTGTGTTTCTTTTTTGTAAAAAGCTTTTATCTAATCGTTTAAAAATTAGAAAAGGCTACGAAAAACTGCGTATTTAGAGTTTATGATCCTTTAATACCAAGTTAATAAACTGCTACTGCCATTTTGATCGTCGAAAAGTTGTCAATATTAGTGAACCCAACCGCGACGACGGTTCGCCTTCCAACTACTCTTGGTTTCATTTTTTTAGGGTTCATACGTAGTAAACAAGGAACCCTTATAGTTTCACCATGTCCGTTTGTCTGTCTGTCTATCCGCGGCTTAGCTCAGAGACTCTTAGTACTAGAAAGCTGTAATATTAACGCCGACAAAGGGGTAAAACAAAATCAGGTTTTTTTTTATCATACACGTAAAGTGGGGAGATTTTTTTTATCATATAATATATCACATGGTATGTATGTCGTTGGAAAGATCGTTAAGAAATATTGGGAGTTTGTCAAAACCACTTTTGGATTCAGGGATCTGTTTGTGACATAATATGTATTAAATTAAGCTTTAAAGTGCAAGTTTTTGTTAGAAACAATTGTCCCTCCCTGCCAGTTAGGCAGCAGGTTGGTTTTGAAAAAAAAATCACGGCAGAGTATAATATAACGAAATATAAGGAAAACTATCACAGCTAAGTAGGCTTTACGAGATAACGAGTAATAATTGACCAACTTACATTTGCAGTTGCTAAAAAATGTTCTCCCGTACGAAATGTATGGGAGGACATGTTTTTCCACTACAAAGTTAAGTTTGTTCTTGGCATAAATTCATCCCAACTACGGAACCCTTCATTGTGCGTGCTCCGACACGCACTTGGCCGGTTTTAATTTCAAATAGTGGGGCTAGTGGGTACGCTGTCCAATAGGCGCGGCGCTAATGTGTGACGTCATGCCCCGCGGGGCTCGTAACGCGGCGATATACGTGAGACCTAATTTATCATGTTTGTTCGACCACCCACACAGAGCTCAATCTATGAACACACTTCCTTGATGAGAAGACTGATGAAATCCCATTTTATAGGACTAGCAACGAAATTCATCTGCTTCTTCAAACGTTTAAAAAAATAGTTATTCTCACAATCTGTATTAGAATATAATCTAGCCATGCATTGTTAATGTGTCGGCCTTTCATCGTGGGCCCCGTGTGTGGTGGCGGACAACAGCGTGTGGACGAGTGGTCGCGGTGACAGCTTGTCTGAGGAACCCTTCCCTTTGCTCGCAGTGTCGAGCTGATCGCCAGCTGACGTGCGCCACCACACAGTACGCGCAGAGGGCAAACAAACAATATCACTCCAGAATGTCACAGAAAGTGCAACTTTAGTGATTGGAAATTAGTTTTGGTTTTGTCTACCAATTATTCAAGTTCCTGGATTCGTGTGATAGCGTGTATTATTTCTGTGTTGTTATAGTGTGCGCTCTGATTAGTCGCCGCGTCTCGCAAACTAATGCGCGTCTCTCGGCGCCGCTTGTGAACTGGCACAGTTCGCGCGACAGTCGCAACTTAGTTAACTCTCAGCGAAGCGTCATTAATCCGGTTGTTAGCTCTGACGCTGCTTCAATACTGCGCCTGATAGCATCCAATTATCAGCAAGTGCACGACAACATGCAGTACCAAACTCCCAGCGAATAGAACTTATAAATGCAAAACGACTACCTATCTCTGTGAAAAATGGCTCTATAACTAAGAGCCACCAAAGCTTGATGAATTATTGGAGAGTTAGGTGTTGGTGTGGTCTGGAGCCACATATCGACATCGAAGAGGGTCGCGAGGGACGCGCCTCGCATATCGATAGAATTTGCACAGCACGCGCGTGGGTGTGGCGCACCTCTAGCGAGCGAATCTTGACTGCGATTGACATTCATTACGTGAGATGGATTGAATTATGTAATGTTTTATTCAACGAAACGTTATCCGGCCACCGGCCCGGCCGGCCGGCGGTCTCCGGAGCCTTGGCAAAGCGCCGGCGTCGTAATGCCGGCCGTCGTGCTCAGCTTTTAACCGGACAGGTTTCAAAGCCGTGCCGGGCTACGGTCGCGGTACCTACTATGATTTATTCTACTCACGCAGTCGATGTCAAATGTTGTGACTGTTTTTGGACGAAAATTATGAAATATTAATGTTTGAACATAGTAATCGGTTGTACGATATAATGAACAAAAATCCGAGGTCACAAGTTAACACCGAATAACGAATTCGGTGTAAACTTAGCTTTATGACACACCAACTCTCGTTGAATTATATGAAATCATAAAAAAGGAAACCATTCATAATGGGCCCAAAAACCAAAGTGCGACAGCGAAAAAACATGTGTCCCAGTCGACAGTGACGTCATATTAGGTAATCATTTTTTACTATGGCACCGAATCTCAACGATCACTCCTTAAGCTGTTTTTTAAAGTTGAAAAATCTAGTTACCTTGAAGGCATATTATTGCGTCTGGGAAGAACATTTAAGGCCAACGAAAAAAAGTATGTGACCTAATTCGGGGCAGTCTACTCAAGCACTACGGCGGCACCAAATCTCTACGACCGTTGTTTCAGCTGTTTTCTTAAGTCTATTTTACGGATCTACATTTTATTAAAATATAAAACTAACGGATATTAAAGAAAAATAAACCTCGAAAAGTATTACTATGACAACAAACCACTGCAACTATCACAAAAAAAAAAAAATATATATTATATAATGAAGTTAAAAATAATTAATGTCTTGAAAGACTAACTGGCGTGGTGGGCGGCGCGGAGTGATGGGATGGTGCAAGTATAAAGGGAATCCAATCCTCTGGAATTTACTTCTGGACCTTCGCTAAAGGGGCCGGAAGAACGGAGAGATCACGCCCAGGCTTTCCCCGACGATGTGGTCATTATCTTCGACGGTGACCCAACATTGGAGAGTCAAAGACAGACCAATGCCACCCTCGAGTATATTCGTAATAAGCTGAATTTTGCACCACATAAAACCTGTGCAATAGTGGTTACCAGGAAGTTAAAGTACGATGTTCCACTCTTGAGCATGGGCGGGGTCGACATTGGCATATCTAAGGAAATAAAAATACTGGGTGCGTCTCATATCATATAAACTTATTTGGTATATTTTCATTTCAATAACGTTCACAAGATATAATAAACGTGAGATATACCAACTGTTGATATAATTTCTTTACATATAACATTTATATACTCTAAAACTTATTTCGTATAATGTTATTGGATATAACGTTTATTTTATCGAAAATCATTAGGTCTATCGTTTAAAATATATATTGATACCATTATTATGGTTAACACCCCGATTCAAAGCAATCCGACTCGGATAGGTTAGGTTAGAAGGCTAAAGGCTTTTGCAGACCAGCGCGACTTGTCGTGCGACACGACACACAATACAATTTATAAGAAAACTTCACGTTATAACAATAACCGGTGTCGCATCGCGCGATAAGTTGCGCTGGTCTGCACAAAGCTTAAGGCGTGAGCGGCCGCCGAGCGTCAGATCCCCTCTACTATTGGTGAATCATTTGGGTTAGGTTAGGTTAGAACAGTGACCATTAACGCGCGAAGGCGAGCGACCGTAGGGAGCGTGCCGCGGCAGCGGCCGCCGAGTGCCAGATCCCCTCTCTTGTTGGTGAATCATTTGGGTTAGGTTAGGTTAGAACAGTGACCATTAACGCGCAAAGGCGAGCAACCGTAGGGAGCGTGCCGCGGCAGCGGCCGCCGAGTGCCAGATTCCCTTCTATTAATGGTGAACCAATTGGGGTTAGGTTAGGTTAGAACAGTGACCATTAACACGTGAAGGCGAGCGACTGTAGGGAGCGTGCCGTGGCAGCAGCCGCCGAGTGCCAGATCTCCTTTCTTAATGGTGAACCATTTGTGTTAGGTTAGGTTAGAACAGTGACCATTAACGCGTGAAGGCGAGCGAGCGTAGCGAGTGACCATCTTGGCAGGTGGTAATAGTTAGGTATATCTACTCAGGTTACTAACTGTGATAGAAATTACATATTAGACTAAATATGTTTTATGTCTTTTGAGTGGTATATCAAACCATTTTATATTAAATGTATGTTATGATTATAAAAATTAGTTATTTTAAAATTATATCAATCGTTTATTATATTAACTGATGATTATAACAAATAAAATTATAGATTCAGTTGTTATATCTTGTAAATATTAGTCATTTTGTAATTATACCATATATTACTTACCCAAAAATACTACCATCAGCTCACGCTCAACATCAACGCCGCTAACGTGTGTACAAACTGCTATCTAGAGCGGACAAAGTAAGCTGGGGTCTGCACCCGGAGGTCATACGGAGCATTTACACGGCAGCAGTGGAGCCGGTAAGAGCTGTGGTGGCCCAGTGGTAACGGCCCCGACTTACGAGTTGTAGGTCGTGGCAGCAACCCAAGCAGGCGCTTTACTTTGTGTAAATAATTTTATCACCACTGCTCTCAAAACGGTGAAGGAAAACATCGTGAGGAAACCGGCATGTCTTAGAACCAAAAAATTCGAAGACATGTGACATCTACCAACCCGCACTGGGCCCGCGTGGTAGATTACGGCCCACTCCCTCTCACAGAGAGGAGGCCTGTGATGATGATGATGAGTGGAGCCGGTAGTGATGCATGTAGCAAACGCCTGGGCGCCGGCAACTAAGAAGATTGGAGTGCAGAAAAAGCACAACAATCAACTGTTATATTATTTTAGTGATATATTCGTCAGGAATAATTTGTAAATATTCATCAGTCAGTGTATCAGGGTTGTGCCATCAGGTAGTACAAGCAGGATCGCAGGCGTTCATAAAATTCACTAGAAACGAAAAACTTCGCAAGTAATGCTACTGAAGGCCGTGAGAGTTGACTTCAGGACGAGCTGAACTGATGGCGCAAGAGCAAGTGTACGTCACTTGCTCTTGCGCCATCAGTCCTGACTCTCTTCATAATTTTGCCTACTGAGACCAATACTACAAACGTAGTATACAGAAAAGATTTATCGAAATGTGGCTGTTATTTTAGTATTTGTGGTGACTTACGATCTCCAAGCAAACGAAGTCGCGGGCTAAAGCAAGTAAGAAATAAACTTGAAAGAAAAAGGGTGACGTAGAAAGATTTGCTGGATCCGTATGATAAATACATAAAGGGTTGCACGCCCATACGCGCGGCGCGCGTGGACCGCGATTCAATAAGTGCGTGTCCTGCCCTCCGCGCTCCCCCCCCCCCCCCCCCGACTCGCGCCCGACCCCGACCCCTGCCCTGCATACATTATCCCGACAGTCGACAGCCGGTTAACACTTTACAATGTCTTATTATAAGACAGTTTGATACAACTGCTGCATTTGTCTTGACTTCCACGAGATCACTTACTATAAAAAAGTGAGATTTCAAGTAGTTTGCAAAGAATAGACGTTTATACACATTTTTTTTTTTATTTACTTCGGACACATTTCGAGTTTGCATTCGGTTTCACCAAAAAAAACGCAACTTAATTTTTTTTAATTTATTGTAAGATGAGTAATGCATTAAAAATATGTATACCAAATTGTATCTTGACTCCAACAATGTATGCTTAAGTAATGAAAAGTTTTGAATTACTTGCATAAATGCATATTCCATTTTGCTGTCATCACTAGTTTACTATAAATATGACAATGATTGGAAGAAGCTCCGCGCGTTCCAAATTGTATACTGTTACAAGTGCATCAGTCATTAAAAATGAATCGTCCCCATATGGTCTCTCGAGTCCCAATTTTATTCGCAGAACAAAGTGTAAAATAAATAGCCGCGCAAACGAACACGCGCGTAGTCAATTGACGATCTGCTACGCCGTAGCCGACGTAGCCTTGACGTCAGCTACGCCGTAGCCGTCGCGTAGTACTTTAATGGCAGGCACTTTTCGTTTGGCAGACGTGTAGGTAGGAATTATTTAGTACTGAGCACATTGTTATCGTATTTTTCGCTAAAACTACCACCTATTGGGTTGAGTCCTTATAAATGAGTAAATAGGTTACCGGGCCGTTGCTCCGCACGCCGCCGCGCGCCGCCGGCAGCCCATCAGCCGACCCCTCTCACTCAGTCGACTGTTAAACCTGTCGGGATTGATAGGCACTTGTTTTTCACACATATTGACTTTATTTGCCTGATATGTACTTTCTCTGCAGTCTTTGGATCTTTTGCTTCTCGCAGTAAATGCCAATTTTATTTTATTTCTTATTTTTGCGTTTATTTCGGTAAAATAGTCAGAAAATGTTATACACGAACCTATGCGATTCCAAGAATTGCTGATGCGACGCAATGTGTGTGAGTGTGTGTGTCTTTTGGCAGATAAATTCGGATGATACAACTCGCAGTCGCTACCAGGAATACATCGCCAAGTAAATCACACTGCTTGGAGTGATACGAAATAAAAAGTGATGAGAATACGGTGCACTCACCTTCGTGAAACACTTCACACACTCTGAAGATAAGTGGAATAATTGAAAGAAAGTTAACGTAAATAACGTCTACTAAAATTAATCAACATGGGATATAATGTTGATTATTGCTTTTTGTACATAACCACTGAGTTATATTTAAGTACCTACGAGACCTCGTACATAATTATGTACTTACTATTGTAACTTTTAGAAGTACATAATAAAACCTTTTCACGAGCGTGCCAATCGCCTCTCATCACTTGATCGGAAGCTTGAGGAAGTGCCCGCTCTGGGCACAGTCGCCGGCGGTCACTACCTAGTCGGTGGTCGGTGGGTAGCAGATAGTTTGTGCGAGTGCCACGCTATCGTAGGGGGCAGAAGTGCCCGCTCTGGGCACAGGCGCCGGCGGTCACTACCTAGTCGGTGGTCGGTGGGTAGCAGATAGTTTGTGCGAGTGCCACGCTATCGTAGGGGGCAGAAGTGCCCGCTCTGGGCACAGGCGCCGGCGGTCACTACCTAGTCGGTGGTCGGTGGGTAGCAGATAGTTTGTGCGAGTGCCACGCTATCGTAGGGGGCAGAAGTGCCCGCTCTGGTCACAGGCGCCGGCGGTCACTACCTAGTCGGTGGTCGGTGGGTAGCAGATAGTTTGTGCGAGTGCCACGCTATCGTAGGGGGCAGAAGTGCCCGCTCTGGTCACAGGCGCCGGCGGTCACTACCTAGTCGGTGGTCGGTGGGTAGCAGATAGTTTGTGCGAGTGCCACGCTATCGTAGGGGGCAGAAGTGCCCGCTCTGGTCACAGGCGCCGGCGGTCTCTACCTAGTCGGTGGTCGGTGGGTAGCAGATAGTTTGTGCGAGTGCCACGCTATCGTAGGGGGCAGAAGTGCCCGCTCTGGTCACAGGCGCCGGCGGTCACTACCTAGTCGGTGGTCGGTGGGTAGCAGATAGTTTGTGCGAGTGCCACGCTATCGTAGGGGGCAGAAGTGCCCGCTCTGGTCACAGGCGCCGGCGGTCACTACCTAGTCGGTGGTTGGTGGGGCAGATAGTTTGTGCGAGTGCCACGCTATCGTAGGGGGCAGAAGTGCCCGCTCTGGTCACAGGCGCCGGCGGTCAGTACCTAGTCGGTGGTTAGCAGATAGTTTGTGCTAGTGCCACGCTATCGTAGGGGGCAGAAGTGCCCGCTCTGGTCACAGGCGCCGGCGGTCTCTACCTAGTCGGTGGTCGGTGGGTAGCAGATAGTTTGTGCGAGTGCCACGCTATCGTAGGGGGCAGAAGTGCCCGCTCTGGTCACAGGCACCGGCGGTCACTACCTAGTCGGTGGTCGGTGGGTAGCAGATAGTTTGTGCGAGTGCCACGCTATCGTAGGGGGCAGAAGTGCCCGCTCTGGTCACAGGCGCCGGCGGTCACTACCTAGTCGGTGGTTGGTGGGGCAGATAGTTTGTGCGAGTGCCACGCTATCGTAGGGGGCAGAAGTGCCCGCTCTGGTCACAGGCGCCGGCGGTCAGTACCTAGTCGGTGGTTAGCAGATAGTTTGTGCTAGTGCCACGCTATCGTAGGGGGCAGAAGTGCCCGCTCTGGTCACAGGCGCCGGCGGTCTCTACCTAGTCGGTGGTCGGTGGGTAGCAGATAGTTTGTGCGAGTGCCACGCTATCGTAGGGGGCAGAAGTGCCCGCTCTGGTCACAGGCGCCGGCGGTCACTACCTAGTCGGTGGTCGGTGGGTAGCAGATAGTTTGTGCGAGTGCCACGCTATCGTAGGGGGCAGAAGTGCCCGCTCTGGTCACAGGCGCCGGCGGTCACTACCTAGTCGGTGGTTGGTGGGGCAGATAGTTTGTGCGAGTGCCACGCTATCGTAGGGGGCAGAAGTGCCCGCTCTGGTCACAGGCGCCGGCGGTCAGTACCTAGTCGGTGGTTAGCAGATAGTTTGTGCTAGTGCCACGCTATCGTAGGGGGCAGAAGTGCCCGCTCTGGTCACAGGCGCCGGCGGTCACTACCTAGTCGGTGGTTGGTGGGTAGCAGATAGTTTGTGCGAGTGCCATGCTATTGTAGGGGGCAGAACGTTCGCTTTCCCTCCATGAGAAGTCACTTCACTATTATTGATGTTCAGCATCAGTGTGTGTACTGTGTAGGTGCCCAACAACACTTATCATCTTGCTTGCCTGCCCTTTCAAGATAACGTCTGTTCTAAGAAAGAGCGATACTCAAGGCGTATTAAATCAGTAGAGTGGTAACCGCAGTATTAACTTGCACTATTTTGTAACAATTATTTATTTAAAAGAGTGTCCGTGGAGTTTCTTGCCCGTTCTTCTCCATAGGTACCTACTACGCTTTGGAATGGGCAACTAGCTTCATATTTCTGACTGCGACTGACTCCTTGACAATTCAAAAGTGCCTGTATATGGTTTAATTGAAATAAATGCTTTGAGTTTGAGTTTGATTTGAGTTTGCACGGGTCATCGTTTTCTTGAAATGAGCGTTTGTCAAAAGGTTTCTGCCTCTTGGTCTAGCGGTCGCAAGCGCTACTGCTGAGCATGAGTACTATTGATACACGTCTGCCAAACCCTTCGGGGAAACAAGGCGTGATGTTACGTTATGTTGTCAGTGTGTAGATGAAGTGACATTATTTGTTATGGTCCTTCTGTATGCGCCTGTGCGGCGCGCGGCGGGCGGCCCCGGCGCGGCAGGGGCCGGGGTGCTCGGCCGTGCTCATGACGCGCGCACTCCGACACACGCGGATTGATTGACGCGGTCGGACCTTCACGCCTCACGCCATGCTGCCCTCCTAACCACATCATACCTCATATTTGCACACGTTTGGTAATATTACATTGCTATCTACATCATGAACGTTTTGTGGCTCTTAGTTAAATATGTAATATTTACACATCCAATACACTAGTAGGTATCTTAGTCGTCTAGTAGATATTTTGATGGGGCAAACTATAGGTAGGTGTGGGTAGCAAATTGTTACTGAAAATAACTTTGCTATAACCAGTAGGTATTACGTGTCACAAAGTTACAATAGTATTCAGTCAGTAAGTTTCAAGTATACGCGTGTTAGTTAACCACGAGTAGTTAAATAAACACCAATTGGGTGAAAACAAATTCGTAGTTAAATTCATTTGCGGCCGAATAATGAGTGTCGGTAAAAGTGCGGCGGCACATGGAAGTGGCGCGAGTAACCGCGCGCTGCGGTCGTGACTCGGCGCGGGTCGCGACTCGGCGCGGGTCGGGACTCGGTGCGGGTCGCGATTCGGCGCGGGTCGCGGGGTTAGTCACTAATGCGCGATAAATATTAAACGCGCAGCCGCAGTCCACTGCTCGTGTGATTGCTTACCTACTTGATCTGTGAAAACTATTTATTTTATGTTGTAATATCGTTCAAAAGTGTATAATTTTGAATCAGTGAATGGTAAGATCAAATAAACAGTAAATAAAATTGCATAATTGATTCTTTATTTTATAAATAAACTGCAGTCCAATATTGGCATGGCAAGTAACTAATTGACTTTGACTTTACACAGAATACTGAGAATAGTAATAATTACCTTCACACACATTACCTTCGTTTATATATTATGTGTATAATAGGTACCAGTGCTGCACAGGAAAATAACCATTGATCTAAGTATGGTATTGTGATTGCACACAGTTAATAATAACTCTGTGAATCAAAAATATTTGTGTGTCAGAAAGTTGTGAAGTTGTCGCGGCGCGCGGCGTGCGGTGTAAACAAGGCGCCGTAAATAAGCGACAACTGAACGCGCCGCGACTTCCCGCTATCATGAGATATCTAGCGGAGACAGCACTACACTAGTCAGTTCGAAACAACACGTGAATACAAACAACACCTTCGTATTATGGAGAAAACTATGACATACTTAGGCGCCTTACGTTTAAAGTGTTAAAAATTCACGACTCTTGCTTTGACCTTCATGTGTTTTAGAAAATCTTTTGGTTAAATGTAGGTATATATTAGTATACTGCGGTACAAGTACGGCGCCGAATCGTTAATATTATGTTAAGTTGTGAGGAGTGGCGCAAGCTTCATTCTTATATCTATGGGCCCAAGTGTGTACAAGTGGCGCCGAACAAACTCGCGCGACTCATTAAAAGTGCCGCCGACTGATCCCCGCGCAATCACTGCGCCACTGGAAGGTGCCAACAATGAACAACGTCAAGGTATACTTCTTGGCATTCCGTTATAGGAACTTCCTTATCGGTATTTTCGGTATCTTTAGACTTTCGACGTGGTAGCAGCCCATCTTTGGCGGGTGCGTCTCATATCATATAAAGTTATTTGGTATATTTTCATTTCAATAACGTTCACAAGATATAATAAACGTGAGATATACAAGCTGTTGATATAATTTCTTTACATATAACATTTATATACTCTAAAACTTATTTCGTATAACTTTATTGGATATAACGTTTATTTAATCGAAAATCATTAGGTCTATCGGTTAAATTATATAATGATACCATCATTATGTTTAACACCCCGATTCAAAGCCATCCAACTCGGATAGGTTAGGTTAGAAGGCTAAAGGCTTTTGCAGACCAGCGCGACACGACACGAACAATACAATTTCTAAGAAAACTTCACCGTATAAGAATAACCGATGTCGGTCTGGCTGCATACAGCGGCTGGTCTGCATACACACACAAAACTTGCGTGAGCGGCCGCCGAGCGGTGGTGAACCATTTGGGTTAGGTTAGGTTAGAACAGTGACCATTAACGCGCGAAGGCGAGTGACCGAAGGGAGCGTGCCGCGGTAGCAGCCGCCGAGTGCCAGATCCCCTCTCTCTTGTTGGTGAACCATTTGGGTTAGGTTAGGTTAGAACAGTGACCATTAGCGCGCGAAGGCGAGCGATCGAAGGGAGCGTGCCGCGGTAGGGGCCGCCGAGTGCCAGATCCCCTCTCTCTTGTTGGTGAACCATTTGGGTTAGGTTAGGTTAGAACAGTGACCATTAACACGCGAAGGCGAGCGACCGAAGGGAGCGTGCCGCGGTAGCGGCCGCCGAGTGCCAGATCCCCCCTCTCTTGTTGGTGAATAATTTGGGTTAGGTTAGGTTAGAACAGTGACCATTAACGCGCGAAGGCGAGCGACCGTAGGGAGCGTGCCGCGGCAGCGGCCGCCGAGTGCCAGATCTCCTCCCTTGTTGGTGAACCACTTGGGTTAGGTTAGGTTAGAACAGTGATCATTAACGCGCGAAGGCGAGCGACCGTAGGGAGCGTGCCGCGGCAGCGGCCGCCGAGTGCCAGGTCCCCTCTATTCTTGGTGAACCATTGGGGTTAGGTTAGAACAGTGACTATTAACGCGCGAAGGCGAGCGAGCGTAGCGAGTGACCATCTTGGCAGGTGGTAATCAGTTAAGTATACTCGTATCTACAGTATCTACTCAGGTTATTTACTGTGATAGAAATTACATATTAGACTAAATATGTTTTATGTCTTTTGAGTGGTATATCAGTAGGATGTTATTGGGCACTCTAAGCCACCTTACGTTCCATCGGTTCACTTCGTTCACCTCGTCACTTCAGGTGGCTTAGATTGCCCAATAACATATATGAAATCCATTCTATTCCACCTGATGAACAGAAGGTGGAGTACGAATTTTTGCATAGTGCAGTAAAACAGGTGGCTTAGATTGCCCAATAACATATATGAAATCCATTCTATTCCACCTGATGAACGGAAGGTGGAGTACGAATTTTTGCATAGTGCAGTAAAATAATGGTTCAGCGCCTATTCCACCCGATGGAACTAGTTATAAATGTCAATGTAATAGGTACATTAATCGACTCATTATTAATATATCCGTTTCAAGCAGTTGTCATGAAATTTGTAAAACAACCACAATCGTTACATATAAACAAACTTTGTGTTAATTCTCAGGAGACTGGTTTTCGCCATGGAGAATTATTACCTAAATCGGTACGATGTATCATTTGCGGGCCGTCAAATTGTGGAAAAACTAATTTATTAATTGGTCTTCTTATACACGAGAATGGATTAAGATTTCAAAATGTTTATGTTTATTCGAAAACCTTGCAACAACCCAAGTACGTTTTTTTAGAAAAAGTCTTGCAACGAGTACCAGGCGTTTCATTTCAGAAATATCATGAAAATGAGCAAGTACTGAGTGTTCAGACCGCAAAACCGAATTCTGTAATTGTATTTGATGATGTTGCTTGTGAAAATCAAAGTAGTATACGTGATTATTTTGCTATGGGGAGACACAAGTCCATCGATTGTTTTTATCTAAATCAGACGTATAGTAAAATCCCTAAACAGTTAGTAAGAGACAACGCAAACCTAATCGTACTTTTTAAACAAGATGAAAGAAATATGAGACATGTTTATGAAGAACACGTCAACACTGACATGACATGGACTGAATTTCGGGAAATGTGTTCAAAAATATGGAGTATACCTTTCAATTATGTTGTAATTAATAAAGATTGTTCCAAAAACAAAGGATGTTATAGAAATAAATTTGATACGTTTGTAGTCTTTGACTAAGAACACGAATACATATAAAAGGTTTATTACCTACAAAACATTATTATTCACCTTACGACGCTAGATCAATTACAACCTATTTTACCAATATGGAAAAATCATTGAAACGGCAAATTGTTGATGCGGCAGAAGCTGTAAAGATAAAAGTACGAAAAATGAGAGATACTGAGATTGATAATAAACAAGCACTAGAAACTGTTTTCAAACCTGTTACAGATCCTCTCAACCTAATTGCTAATGCTAGTAAACAAACTGCTCTCCTGGGTGCTAGTAATGATTTTGTTGATGTTCCGTTTACTAACGAAACTATGTCGAAAGAAGGAACTGGCAGCGCAAAAAGTAATGATAATAATAGCGATGAAGACAAATATGAATCCGATATCAACAGTGACTCTTCTTATGAATCAGTAGTTGAAAGGAATCAAGATTATGATACATCATCCTGGTCAGTATCTTCAGAAGCGTTGGTAGATATTCCATTTGGGGTTAGAGCAGATCGCGGGAAACTGATGCTAGGTTCTGCTTGCATAACGATCAACGATCAATACATTACCGTAGCTGAACGTAAATACCGAAATACACCTGGTTTAAAACAGTTGTTGCTTAAGAAAGATGTAGACTTAAGCTTGGTTACAGATAATGATATGCAAAATTATAAGTCGATGTTACTTGATACAAATGCACATCGTAGAGATTATGATCCAAGTAAACCAATAAAAAGTAATAAAGGGCAAAAATATATGCAAATTATTAAACCTCTTTTTAAACTGAAGAATACAGTTCAAGGAAAGGGTCTACCGTTAATAAAAAAGTGGAGAAAAAACGTAGATTTAGTGTACTGGGATAATCCTAATGAATTAGTAGAAAGATTGAAATTATTAATTGCATCTAGAGATGCTGGCAACACAGGATTAGATAATGAAATTATATCTATCATTGAAGAATTGCGGGAAAGTAAAATTATAAATAAATAAATATTTAAAAATGTGTTTATTTTACTATCAGCCTCTCGATACAATACACCTTAAACATGAACGTAGACAAATTCGGACACTACATTCACAAAAGAATGCGTTTATCAGAGTTATTTGAGTTTAATGAGAATGCATTGTTAAAATCAGAAAACGGAGATTACGATATAAAAACATCAAGACTGAGAGGAATTAGATCTCCAGTAGAAGCTGACGATGCTGTGAACAAGGATTACGTAGATCAATTGAATGCTAACACGTTAAAAGAATTAAAGAATCTGGGTGTGAACAAGGATTATGTAGATGGATTGAATGCTAATATGTTTAAAGAAGTTAATAATCTGATTGGTATCTTGCGTTCTCAAATCATAAAAGATGCAAAGGGTACAGTTCAAGCTACTTTAAAAACAAGGTTACCAGAGGTTTCAACTCATTTGCAAGATAAGTTTTACACTAAAGCAGAGGTAGATAAATTACTTCAAAAAACTCCGTAATGGTAAAACAGCAGATTGTAAATGAAATACACAAAGCGGCACGAAGAAATTTCCTTCGACGTTCTGTTATTCTGAAAGGAATCCACGACTTATGGCAAGCAGACTTGATGGACATGCAAAACCTGAAAAAGTATAACAAAGGTTACAATTTCATCTTAGTGGTGATTGACTGCTTCTCGAAGTATGCCTGGGCTGAACCGTTAAAATCGAAAAATAAATTCGATGTTACTCGTGCATTCGAACATATATTGCTTAGTAGTCGTAATAAGCCTATGAACTTACAAACTGATATGGGAACTGAATTTTATAACATCACTTTTCAAACGCTTATGAAAAAGCACAACATTAACCATTACTCATCGTTTTCTACTAAAAAAGCATCAATTGTAGAGAGACTGATTAGAACTGTAAAAAATAAATTATATAAATATTTTAGTCTCAATGGAAACTATAAGTGGTTAGGTCTACCATTGGAAGATACATTGAAGAGATATAACAACACAAAACATCGTACTATTCGATTTAAACCGGTTGATGTGAATAAATATAATGAACAAATAATCAAAGAAAATATAAAAAAAAATAACAAACATGATTTAGTTCAGTGGAAGCCTAAATTCAAAGTTGGTGATTGTGTTCGTATAAGTAAATACAAACATAATTTTGAGAAAGGTTACACTCCTAATTGGTCTACTGAATTATTTATTATAAAAAAAGTAAATAAAACCTTACCAGTTACTTATCACATAGAAGATCAACGAAAGCAAAACATATTAGGAGCTTTTTACGAACAAGAACTACAAAAATCGAATTATCCTGATGTTTATTTGATAGAAAAGGTTTTGAGAAAGAAAGGTAATAAATTGTATGTCAAATGGTTAGGTCTAAACAGCGCAGAAAATAGTTGGATTGAAAAAGCTGCAATAATGGAATAATATTATTATATAACCATTTTTCATCTGAAATCCTATCATTATTATTTGAGTAATGCAAGGGGGTGGACTAGTTAACAACATAATTAATAATCTACCTTTCGAAGTTCATTTACCAGGATACAATTATTGCGGACCAGGAACCAAACTTCAGAAACGTTTAGCGCGAGGTGACCGAGGTGTAAATAAGCTAGACGAAGCTTGCATGCAACACGACATTGCGTATACAAACTATACAGACTTATCAAATCGTCACAAAGCCGATTTACAACTACTTAACATGGCTAAACAAAGACTTAAATCAAAAGATGCAGGGAAAGGTGAAAAACTAAGCTCTTGGGTAGTGAACAAAGTTATGAAAGCGAAACTAAAGTCGGGATCTGGCATTAAAACATTTAAAAGCTTAGTTTCAAAAATAAAATCAAAAATTAAGAAACTCAAACGCAAAGATAATAAGACTTTAATAAAAGCAGCTTACTTAACCGCAAAAAAGTTATTTCCAAACATTCATCATCGAATTCGAGTACCCCGAGTAATACCCATACCAAAGACTGGAGGAGTTTTACCTTTAATTCCAATTTTCGCTGGTTTATCAGCTTTAGGAACTTTAGCTGGTGGTGCAGCTGGCATTGCAAAAACCGTCAATGATTACAAAGCAAGCAAACAAAATTTGCAAGAAACAGAACGTCATAATAAAGCTATGGAGGCATTAGTGTTGGGTAAGGGTTTATACATTAAGTCGTATAAAAGTGGTAAAGGATTGTTTATAACATCTTCAAAAAACTGAAAAATATCTACCTAAACGCCCTCTAACAAATGTAGACATCCGAAAGTTTTCAAGTGACATCCCATATTTTCGTGGGGTCTACATGAAGGATCGACTACCTCGGAAGCCGAAATGCATTGAATGTGGTATCGTTAACTTAGACGATTCTAAGAACGAAGGAACGCATTGGGTAGCTTATGCTAAAGTATACAATCACTGTGAATACTTTGATAGCTATGGAAATTTAAAACCTCCAATGGAATTGATGCAATATTTTAAAAATTGTAATGTGTTTTATAACTACACAAGATATCAAAAATTTAACGCAGTTAATTGTGGTCATTTATGTTTAAATTATTTGTGGACTTTTTGGAATAAAAATGTATTATAAAATATATGCTTTTCTTTCATTTCAATCATTTGCAAGATGTCGCTCACTTTGTCGATAACTGGAGACTCGTCAGTGTTAACTACATACTATCCTAATACATTGCAACTAGATGGAGAGTATGAGTGTGCTTTATTGCACTTTTCAACATTTAATTCTATTCCAAACATTGATATAAGTAATAATAAGTTCTATTATGGTTTTAATCAAGTTATTGAAATACCGGAAGGCACTTATGAATTGCAAGATATCGGCGATTATTTAAAATCTGAAATAAAAGATGCAGCGATCAAACTACGGTGCAATAATAATACTTTAAAAACTACAATATTCTGTACAAAAGACATTAATTTTATTAAAGAAGACTCTTTTAGAAGACTGTTAGGATTTAACAAACAAATCTTGAAAGCAAATAAATGGCATGTGTCACAGTCTCCAGTCAACATTCTACCTACGACCGTAGTCAGGATTGAATGTGATATTGTAAGCGGTTCATATATAAACGGTGAACCAAGTCATATTATTCACGAATTTGCACTTAATGTGCCACCTGGATACAGGATCATAGAAATCCCGAAAAACGCAATATACTTTCCAATCAATCAAAACAACATAAGCTGCATACATATCAGGCTGTTAGATATAAACAAACGATTAATCAATTTACGAGGTGAAGAAGTGCAGGTATATCTGCATCTTAGAAGAAAACAATGATTGACTACAATAAAAATGTGTCTCAACAAGTAAAGAATATCAGTTCTGCTCGAGCTAGCTCTCAAATAAGACCTCTCTTTAAGAAGAAAATAAAATTAACTAAAGACAATAAAGCATTCCTTAGAGCGATCGGATTATTAAAATGAATATCTTAGATGTTTTATCCGCTCCGACATACGACAATACTATAGAAGGAATCGAATTTCATTCCTACAAGCCCTATGTAACGAGTTTTAACAGGAACGATGAAATCCGCATACCTATCAACCAACAGGACTTGTACATATTACCGTCAGCTAGCACCCTATATTTGGAAGGAACTGTTATCGTTAGCAAAAAAGATACGAAGGACAAAGCTACTAGTATCAATTTCACGAACAATGCTCTACTCTACTTGTTCCAAGACATTAGGTATGAGCTAAATGGTGTGGAGATTGATAAAATAAAAAATGCAGGTATAACAACAACCATGAAATCACTCATTTCAATGAACGAAAGTGAATCAAAAATGTCTAATGCCTGGGGCTGGAATATTGATGGCATAAAAAATATAAATGGAGGAAGATTTTCTGCTTCTATACCACTTCGTAACCTCCTCGGTTTTGCTGAAGATTTTAAAAAAGTCGTGATAAATAGTAGACATGAACTGATTTTGTTACGTAGTAATACTAATTTGAACGCTGTAAAACTTAATACTGGCGAAGTTGTGGATGATGTTCAGATTAACAAAATCATATGGCGCGTACCGCATGTTAAAGTATCAGACAAAGAAAAAATTGGTTTGTTAAAAGTATTAGAAAAAGATCGCCCACTTCAAATGATATACAGAAATTGGGATCTGTACGAATATCCAGCTTTGCCTAAAACTACAAAACATACCTGGTCCATCAAAACTTCATCTCAAATAGAAAAACCAAGATACATTATTATTGGGCTACAGACAAATAGAAAAAACAATGCAAGTTCCGACATGTCTCAATTCGATCACTGTCATATTCGAGACGTTAGAGTGTATCTTAATTCAACGTATTTTCCATACGAAAGCTTAAATGTGAGTTTTGCTGATAACAGAATCGCTTTATTATACGAGCAATACACCAGATTTCAACAGTCGTATTACGGACGTCGTTCGGAGCCCATACTAAGTGAGAAACAATTTAGAGATTTAGCACCGCTGTTTGTAGTCGATTGCTCTAGACAAGCGGATAATCTAAAGACAGGTCCGGTTGTGGATGTGAGAGTAGAAATTGAAAGTGATTCAGAGATACCAGATCAAACTTCAGCATATTGTCTTATTCTGAACGATTGCATTGTTGAATACAAACCATTAAGTAACATTGTTAAGAAGATATCATGAACTCGGATACCATTATAGTGGAACTCCAAGGATTTAAAGATTCTATAAATAATTTTATTATCAAAGAATTAAGCATTGCGAGTCAGGATCATACACAGACGTTCTTGGTAAAACCACCATATTCATTCCATTACCTAACACCAGAAGAAAAAAAGCAGGTGAGGTGGCTAGAAAGGAATCGAGGAATTTACTGGAGTGAGGGGTTCATAGACTACAAAGAGTTTCAACGCGTTATTTTACCATATTTAGAAAATAAAAAAATTATTACCAAGGGTTTGGAAAAGATTAAGTGGATTAAAGAGTTATGTACAAATTGTGAAGTGATCGACATAGGTGAGAAGGGATGTCCTAATTTTGCAATATTAAAAAAAAAGTTTTGTAAAAATAAAACTGATTTTAATTGTGTGAACCATAAAATGAATTGTGCATTAAATAATGCGGTGTGTATTAGAAAATGGTATGTTGATAATAATATGTCTGTTTTTAATTTATTTTAATTCATTATTGTGTTGAAAAGTTAATAAAAAATGTTTATCTACTTAAGAGTGTTTCATTTAATATAATCAGGGTAACCTACTTATCAAACTTTAAATTAGCTGCAGCAAAATTATTATTTCTTAAAAATTTTAATATATAATTTCAAATGTACTATGATTTTAAATGAATTATTCTAATAAAATATACTGAAAGAAAATAACCTATAATACACTACACTAGAGCTAATTTAGAGTCCGAGTATAAATAAGTAATACAAAATAAAACATAATTTAAATGGTAAAATAATGTATTTTTATTTATTTTTTATATTATTTACAAGTATTACAAACTAATTATACCTACCTACCCAATAATAGTAATAATTGTCTCCACATACTTAATTTTACAAACTTGTGATGTATGAACATTATCGCAAATAAATTAAACAAAGAACTTAACATTATATATTATAATTATTTTATGTTTTATTATTATAATTTTTAGACTATGTACAGGATAAAATACAAAAGGTTAATTACTATAAAACTTACATATTTAACATTTTAATAATTTAGATATACTTACATTCAAAACTTATACAACATAAAAACCTAAGATGTTTAAACAGTAAAAAATACGAAAACAAATAATATGTTCTAATAACTATAATATAACTTACATAATTTATTATTGCTTATTACTAAAATCTTATAAAGTAAATACTTACAAAATAATGACACCAACTATCAGCTAATAATAACAACTGTCCCCACAAAGTTTTTTTGATATTTTATTAATTAACGATTGCGTCTCCTCCATAACATGATCCACCGATTCAGTCACTACATACTGCGCACTTAACATTACCCCGTCCTGATTGTCACTTGCAGGCTCTTGTTCACTAATATCCAACACTTGTACCTGGATCAGCCGTAAACCTTTTTTCTTCTCATTGTTTATAACGAATGATTGACATGTATGCAGAGATGACTTCTGTTTTAGACACTCCCGTCTTGTTCTAGGTTTTTTGATGGCAGGTCCGCAGTTTTGTCTTGGTCTAGGCTCCTTGTTGACAGGTCTTTCTTGTTCTGGGAAATCTGGGATATGCCAGCTTAGACTCGGAGTCGGAAAACCTTGAGCGTATTGTGAGAAGTCGATAATATCTGGAGAATCACACATTATCAATGATCTGAAACAAACGAAATAATAATTAATTATAATTACATAAACAACATGATGAAATAATGTTATAAGTAGATGGGTACTTGTACAATACTTACAATTCGTTTCGTTTTTATTCGACGTGATATGACCGCTCCGGCTGAGTGGTTGACTGTCTAATGATGGATGTTCTACCCAATATAATAATGTGGAACGTGGCTAATATCTAATTACGCTCTATAAAGCCTTACGCTGTGCTGTGATTCAATTTCATGTTTCAACATGTTCAAACTCGTGCATAAGCACCTGTTCGGTGTCGAATTCTACACCGCGCGCGTCCGAACTTCGAGCTATGTCAGCTTCGTCTTCGTGCTTTGTCATCAAAAATGAACATTACAATGTTTTATCAAGTTAGAGCCTGTATCCTCATGCGCGACTCGCTGCGAGCGCTGTATGCTTTGTCATCAATCAGGAATAGAAATGAAACAGATATAATTATAATTATAAAATACTATTTATTACATTTACGTACTACAAATAAAAGAAAACTTATCACGTTTATGGGACAGCATTTCATACAAATTTTAAAATCTAAAGTTTTGGCAATGAATAATATGATTTATTAAAATTTAGACGTCTAAGCAGGATACGATATAAAAAGTTAGTAGAGAATATTTTAGTCATTTTTACGAAATGCTATGTCACATAAACGCTTTTAAAATTAATTAAGTACTAAATAAGTTCTAATATTATTTAATACTAAAAATAATATTTGTTTGGGGCACCAAGAAAATAAATGTTTTACAATTACATTACCCATTACTTATGTCTGGATCCTGCTATAGGTAATAAGCATTAGTAGGTTCATAATATTTCCTATCTTTACATTTAAGACGTCCTCTAAAATACATTAAAAATGTATCTACTATAATTATTTACATTTAAAAATAATGTTAATGCATTACTTAAATATAGTTGCATTACCCCAGGCTAAAGTAGATACCTTATCAAACGATAGCAACCGCTTATCATCATTACTTGATAGTGCTATTTTATTTACGTCCTGAGTGAATATTTCATGTTTTATTGACTTAAACAAGACATTTTTTTTGCGAATGACATTGCAATTGTACAAAACGTTTTTATAATCTAACATATTTAAATTTTTCGTAACACATTTTTTTGTACCTTTTGCTTTCTTAATTGTTTTGTCGTTAGTTTTAATACAATAAAGCTTTGAGCGCAGTCCTACAAATTCTTTGATAATTTTGCCACTCATTTCATCCTTAAATAGCCCTGGAACCTTCTTATTAATAATTGGCAAGTTAAATTCGTTGTCTATGTCATAGTTGCTGGTATCAAAATATTTTAGAAAATGACCATTGATATCTTCGTAAACATCGTCGGTATTTACATCATAAACTAAACTATCCGTATCAGTATAACACAATTCTATTCGGTTACCATAAAAAGGTTTTATTATTGAATAGTGGAAGTCATACATGTGACTCTTAGATAATTCCAATACGGTAAATCCTATATATATTGGTTTATTAAGAATAACACGCGAAGGCTTCATTTGGATTGCCACTAGATCATCAGAAAAAACAGAAGCGCTATGAAAATATGGACTGCCGATCAATTTCTCAGCACAAGTAGTCTTTTTTGTTTTATTGTTCAAGTCACACCACTTGTTTACTAACTTAACATCTATTCGATGTTCATTATTTTCCAGAGTCTTTCCAAAAATACTATTGTTTAATAATTTGAAAAAATCTTGTTCAAACGTTGACTCTGCTTTTTGACGTAACTGAGTGTTAATATCAATATATTGTTTTAAAAAACAACTTTGCTTGAATACAATAGCGCGATGGATCCTTTTCAATATTAAACCGTGTTGTAAACACGTTTTTAAATGTATGTAATGAATAACATAGTGATATTTATCATATAAATTCGGTATTAGTTTTTTATTCTTACCACCGGGTGGCAAACATTTTTCTGGACAAAATGGAAAGTCATTATGGTCAATATGTAAATTATCTGGATATATTAAATCAACTTCTAGAATATAACCGTTTTCCGCAGTATCGCTAATATCCGCCAAATTCAATTGTAAATTATCTATTTCTTGTCTATTCATAAAACTGAAATCGGAATAGGGCAGGGATTGACACATGCTATAACCGTATAAATTGTTACAGTCTAAATAAATGATAAATGAATTTGAACGAGATGGGTTGTAAGTATCTAAATATTTATGATTGGCTTTGACATGTCTTTTGGAACACATGCAAACACCACCTCGAATACCTTTTTGGATCATCCTAAAAATTTCAATATCACTAATCAACTCTAATTGTATTCCTGTTTTTAAAAGCATTGCATCAAAAGATAGGCTTGGTGCTGTAAGATAGAACGCGGGATCGAGATTGTAATGTTGTTTACATGTTTTTCTAAAATTTTCAAATACATCTGTTAACAACAGTACGTCTGTTTTGAGATATAAATCTGTATACATACCCATGTTACGAATATTAAATACTGACCAAACGGACTGAGCGTGTTCATAGTCTTCATCAGTAATTGGCTCATTAGTTAAAGAGTTAAAAAAAAATGATTTAGGAGGTAAACACGTATCTTCGTAATGTTTCCATTGAGACATATAGTCGTACGGATAAACACCTTTACGGGTAAGTAAGTCAAATTGTGTTTTATTAGGAAAATAGGATTTTAATTGTTTAAACTCTTGTTTTTTCATTGTACTAGCTAGTTTTTCTAAGCTTGTTCCTAAAAACTTGAAAGAATCTACAAACCGAACCTGCATGCTTTCCTCGGTGGAAATAGGAATAAACTTTGTAAAAGAAATGTAGTTTTCTTTTGTTTTAGGTACCACTTTAATAGATCCAGGAGCTTCACCTAATTCTTTTATAAAAAGGTGACAATCATAACCAGACAAGTTATGAAAAAATACAGGCAAAAATTTTGGTAGCTTATTTTGCATGTTACAATAACAATGAGCTGCGCCGCGATATTTACCAGTCAAGTGACAATGATCGCGAACCCTGTCGCCGAACAAGAAGTGATCACAAATATGACAAGTCATCGCGTTTTCAAAGTCGCGAGCATTGTCATCTGAGTATATCATAGGAATATTATTTTTTAAAATATCGTAAATTTTTCGGGCATCTTTATAAATAGACTTCACAAAATTAGATACACAATCCGAGCCGCGATAAGAAACGTAACGATTGTAGTTTTCGTCTAGCACACACGTAATATGATATGCGTAAGCTATAGGCACATGTCGCTGCCGCGTAACAGTACCCGCCTTAGTAGGATCGGGGTTACAAGATTCATACCGTTCTAACATTGTTTCAAAATCTGCGTATACAACAAATGGTACAATTTGCTTTCTGTTATAATTTTCAAACTGTATGAAAGAACCCTTTGGAGGTAGTTCCGTGGCGACACCTCCACAATTATGTGAACTAAGAATATCGCAAGAATTAAAAAACATTAAACAAACATCACAAAAGTATAGTTTACCGTGATGCTTTGTCATTTGGTTCTTAACAAGTCGCGGCAAGTCTTTAATCAGACAGTAATGTGATAAATCATCACTTTCTAAATAAAGTAAATGAATCACCTTTCCGTTCAAGGTTTTTGGTTTGTATAGAGGTCCTACGATGGTATTATTTTTTAAACCATAAATGTAAATACAAATTTCAGGGTTATTCACTTCGAACCGCGTAATATCTGAGAAATTAATTGGGAATGATATATCCTTTACATTTAAGACTTTTCGAAAATCAGGGTAAGACGATACTCTTTCAGGATGACTTTTAGCTGGATATAAAGCAGCAATAACTGACCATAAAAAACAATACTCATCATTATTGCGGATATTAACACATGCTTTTTTATATTTTAATGATGCAGGCAATTCGATAAAACCTGAACCGCGCAAAGGTTGATATTTGTTAACATTAATTTCCAAATGGGAATTGTTCAAGAACGTCCATCCACTATCTCGATCCTGAAATTCTTCTATCTTTTTTGTTAAGGTGTTTTTGACTTGAGACAGTAATGAATCCAATTCATAATTCTGATGCAAAGTAAAGTTTTTTGTGGCAAATGATTTCATTTCTTGAGAATCATTTTTAACCATTAAAAACAAAGCGAAATATTCGAAGTTAACTTTTAGACAAATGTGTTCTTTAATAGTCATGTTGATTAAGGTTTTAATTTTGTTTCGAATATTATTTAAAAATGATTCTGTTGAACAATTCTCAGACGGGTCGACAATTCTATAGGAAGCTATACGATTACGAAATGCAGAATGTATTATTTCTACACCTTCACAAAAATGCGAAATATTTTTGTTTTTATGATTAGTACTACGTAAGTGACCTGTCCAGTGACTGCGCTCAAGAGATGTGTTACAAACGGTACAGAAAGGCATTTTAGTTTTATTTTATGTCAACTAACCTGTACGTTAAAATAATTTTAGACTTACTATAAGATGTCGCAATATGGATTATCTAAGATCGCAAAAGATATCAAATAATAAATTATCTTGGTACCCCAATATCGAAAAAGAAATTATATTATTTATTCCTATCTATCTATCAGTATCTATAAAAAACTGGCTCAGAATTATCAAATAACTGATGAGTCCGTCTCATAAATATTTGTAGCCCGTCCCACTGTGGAGTGTCTCTATTAAGTTGCACTTTAAGTGCAACCGATGCCTTCTTCCACCGATCCTCTTTAGGAGTGGAGACAACTTCGCTCTTATTATATACTTTAACCTCTACATAAAAGTCCCCAGTCAAGTCCGCCGTTCGCCGCACTTTCCCGTTGGCGACACGGCTTACGAGGGACGAAGCGAAGTCTTCGGTTGAGGTTGGTGGTGGAACGCTATCGCATTCCTCCAAACCAAAGAGGTTCGAGCTGCATCTTTTACTGTCAAAATAAAAGAAAAATACCTCTTGAACTAATTGTATGTTTTGCTAAATACAATCTAAAGTTGTTTTTATATATAAATCCACTAACCACTGAAATTAACGTATCATATTCGACAAGAAGGTATCTAAAGATATAAACAGTAATAGTAAAATTACCTCGATTTATATTCTGATGGCTTGATGGTGCTTTCAGAAGCTTTAAGCTTTGTCGGCTTTTTCTTCGGCTGCACCTTTGCAACCTCAATTACAGCAGCTGAGCGCCGTGGCTGCTGGTACTCTGACTCGGAGTCAGATCTGAAATGGAACACAAAACATTAATTTAAAATTTTATGCAGCTATGACTTAAAAGAAGACTGATGCAATAAAATGAACACGTTAATAATTGCAGAAGAAATTTAAAGAAATATCAATCGCTCGAATATGATAATATTTACACCACCCGGCAGACAGAAACCGGGTCCGTAACTGGGTAGCAATTACGTTCTACTGCAAATTCAGTAAACTAATAGAGTACTTACTTACATTTCATAAAAATAGTAGTATATAGAAAGATATAAGCAGTAAATGTAAATTACCTTGATTTATATTCTGAAGGTGTGGTGGTGCTTTCAGAAGCTTTACGCTTCGTCGCCTTTTTCTTCGGCTGCACCTTTGTAACCTCAACTACAGCAGCTGAGCGCTGTGACTGCTGGTATTCTGATTCGGAGTCAAACCTAATGGAACACGAAAGATTAATTTTATAATTATGCTACTATGAATTAAAAGAAGGTTACAAAACTCGCTCTAAATGATAATACGAGTAGTTACACCAGTCGGCAGACAAAAACCGGGTTCGTAGCTGGGTAACAATTAAACACATTAAGAAATGACGAGAGTTACACCAGCCGGCAGGCAAGAACCAGGTCCGTAGCTGAGTACCGATTAAACATTAAAATATTCAATAAACTTAGTAGTACTTACTCACATTTTATAGTTGTAGGATGACGTAATATGTAACGAAAAAGGTAAGTGAATCACTGGAAGATACTGGAGCGAATGTATTATATGATCGAAATTGCTTGGTTTATATACATAAAAAATACAATTTCAGCAATATTTATCTCATATCAAAATTAAACCTTAACTACATGTCCTCACAGGTGTATAACTAAATTATGTTACTTACGACAAATTAAACCGCATTGATTGAAAACCCTTCTGTCAAATTGCAATTTTATCGTGAGAAACGAAATACAAAACCAGCTTCTGTCAAATTGCAATTTTATCGTGAGAAACGAAATACAAAACCAGCTTCTGTCAAATTGCAATTTTATCGTGAGAAACGAAATACAAAACCAGCTTTAACGCTCGCCGACAGGCGAAACCGACACCGGGCTGTTACTTATAATGTATACAATATGTATTATAGTAAAGAATGTATGTTTGTTTAATAAACCGTCTTAGAAAAACTCTGTATGATAACATAAATCCATCTGAAATTAAAAAAAAAATAAAAAAAATCTGCAAGTTAAGATGAGTCGAAAGTAAAATATCCTAGAAGCATTTTTTTTATTTTTTTTTTTTTTTTTTTTTTTTTATTTTTTTTTTTTTTTTTTTTTTTTTTTCTGTACAATACATGTATACGAATCCGTGTCAAAAAGTAAGTTCACAGATATGTTGCAGTAAACTTTAAATTGATAATTAAGAATCATCTTTCAAACAATCCTAGATTGATAGAACTAACACCTTATTATAAACATATAAATATATGTAAACGAACCCGTGTCATAAAGTATGTTCACAGGTATGTTGTAGTAAACTTTAAATTGATAATTAAAAAGACTGCAACATGCGCGACGATCATCTTACAATGTTATCGCTGAATACATGGAAGTTACTCACACATACACCTCACGTAATAACGATAAAGTTCGAATTCAGCAAATTTACATAATGCAATTTTGCAGTCTTTGAGATTTTAAAATGTGGAGTAACAGCAGAGTAGCCAGTCGTTGATTGTTAGCGTGTAACTTGGTAGTGTTAGCTGTATGAACGAATTAAATTAAAATTTGGATGTATCTTGGTGCCCAATCTGGGGTCATGGACTTGGAATAAGCGTGTGCCTGTGCATGTTATTTCTTGCTCTGTGAAGAGACATGAGACAATCTGTCCTGAATTTTAGTTTAATGTTTACGGTAGCCTAAAATTCAGATGTCCTCGGTACCAATCTGGTCGCATAATCTGAGTGCGCGTTGAACCTCTGTGGTAAGGCGCTATCTCTAACTTTGTGGAGAGACTAGGGACAATCTGTCCTGAAGTTTAGGTCATCGGTTCAGACAGCCGACGCATTTACTTGTTTAATAAACATGTAAATTTTCATCTATATGAAATGAAATTAAATTAAAATTTCGGATGTCTAGCCGCAGGAAATAGAATGTGTGTGCACCTATGGGTATGCGCTATTTCTTTCTTCTGTGGACAGGCATAGTGACAATCTGTCCCAAGTTTTAGTTTAATATATACGATATTCTAAATTTCAGATGCCCTCGGTACCAATCTGGTCGCATAAACTGAGTGTGCGTTGAACCTTTGTGGTAATGCGCTATCTCTAACTTTGCGGAGAGGCATGAGGCAATCTGTCCTGAAGTTTAGCTTACCACGTTTCATATAGATTAAAATTAGGAATAAATTCAGTAGTGGTGAAATGTGTAGTGAAACTATGAAAGAATGACAGTAAAGTAGTGTAGTGAAACAAAGTTTAAACCGTAGATCTGCTTTTGTTAATCGAGGTAAGTGGTTGATATGAAGAATTCGTACTCCACCTTCCGTTCATCAGGTGGAATAGAATGGATTTCATATATGTTATTGGGCAATCTAAGCCACCTGTTTTACTGCACTATGCAAAAATTCGTACTCCACCTTCTGTTCATCAGGTGGAATAGAATGGATTTCATATATGTTATTGGGCAATCTAAGCCACCTGAAGTGACGAGGTGAACGAAGTGAACCGATGGAACGTAAGGTGGCTTAGAGTGCCCAATAACATCCTACTTATATCAAACGATATTATATTAAATGTATGTTATGATTATAAAAATTAGTTATTTTAAAATTATATCAATCGTTTATTATATTAACTGATGATTATATCAAATAAAATTATAGATTCAGTTGTTATATCTTGTAAATATTAGTCATTTTGTAATTATACCATAGATTACTTACCCATCTTTGGCAATAGAATTGATCTTGTATGTAAGCCTGCAGTTTCGAGAATCATATTAGTGTACGCGACTACGCGTCTATAATCAGTTATCTATTTTATACCGACCGCGCACTTGCAAGATATTACATAGGTTGCCGAAAAGGAAATGACACATAGTTTGAGCAATGTTGCAGACCTACCAGGTATTTATGAGGGAAGATATAGTTACTTGAACGGCAGTTACAACGACGCTCCGGTAGCGCGGAGGCATGCTTAACTTGAGCAGTTCGAGAAACTTAGCCTAGCTGAGCACAGCTAGCTGCTCTTCTACTTAGCCTAGCTGAGCACAGCTAGCTGCTCTTCTACTGACTGGTCACCTTAACACCTGTATAATAAATGTGTAGTACATTCAGATTATAAGTATGCATTATGTGCGACGGCGGCGGCGCGGTGCGGCGTGGTGCCGCTACAGATATTAATACAATACAACACACAGCGGATACGCGCCGTTGTGCCGCCGTACACCTCCGTCGTGCGCTTTGTTCGAACAACACCGCGACCAACTCACGCGAGCGGCCGACACCGCGCTTAGTAACAAACCATAAGGTTCATTATTAAACATCTCAGCTGCTCGGGAAGCTTCCAGGTGAGAGTAAAAGAGGGACAACAGTGGGTGCAAGTTTTAATTAATCCGCGCGAGTGGCGAGTGATCCCAGCCGGCCGCGCCTCCCCTCTCGCGCACACTTATTACTAACTAGCTCTCGCGCGCGGATTCGCCCGCGTAGTGGTCGAAAACTATCCCATAGGAACGTACTACCGGGCTCAAAATTATCCCATATGTTAATCCAGGTTATAAACTATCTGTGTGCCATATTTTATCCAAATCCGATTAGCCGTTATTGCGTGATTGTAACAAACATCCAAACATACACACTTTCACATTTATAATATTAGTAGGACTAGAACATCGTGTGGATAACATACCGCAATGTTATGACTTATGATGTACAGTCGTCCAACAAAATAAAGCCACTGTCAAAGTTTAATTGTAAAATTTTCTTTAGTTTTCTGCAATTTGCAGCTCAGTCTCAGGTTGTATGTGATTAAAATATGATTCGCGACCGTAACAAATATGGCTTTACAGAATTATAATCATTAAAATTAGCAATACAACTCCATAATTTAGCAAAAGTGTCAAATGTCATGATTTCATGAATTAGTCATTCAATACAGTTACATGAACTTAGCGAGTTGTATTGATGACTTTTATGATTATAATTCTATAAATAAACATTTGATACGGCCGCGAAGGTGCCGAGATGGGAATAAACCTTTAGATCAACATACAACCAGATACTGGAACCTGTAAATTGCAAAAAAACGTAAGAAAATTTGAATATCGCGGGCTACCTTGGCGCATCCCCCTTAACTTTTGAAACGTCGCGTGATACCTCATAGGTGCATAAGAAAATGCCTCAAATGTCAAATGCACCTTATAGGTGCATAACGATCACGGGCGCCATTGGACGATCATATTTGACGTTTATTTGCACTTGCAACACGATCTGGCTGTATCATTCGACTAATCGATTAATATTTGACCGGTTTAGTAACAATTTGCTGGGCACACCACTAAAATGAACGAAGAAATAACAAACAAAATATCTGTGGTTCGTGTGAACGCGACGACGCCATATTGTCAAAATTCGTGAATTGTCATTGTGTTGTTTACGTTTGTTCGCAATGTTTTTATGAAGAAAACGGTGAGTAATCTTATAAGAATTTTATACAGAATTACTGAGAAATAAGTGTAGATTTTGTATTGAGTGTTAGTTTATCGAAAAGTGATAAATATTTCCGTGAAAAGATAACGAATGTTTTGTAATGCACAAATTTTGGCGCTGTCGCCGCCGTGTTTAGTAATGTTTATATGATAAATATTCTTGTATACTGTTTGAAATACACATAAGTATGTAGCTTATTTATCTACGAACATAATTTGGCTAATAGCTACTGATACTATTGCGTATTGTTATCATAATCGTATTTCCAAAAGTAAAATTCGGCTATTCCCCCGTACCATGACACAGCGCTCATAGTAGGCGGGAATACCAGTACGAAGTACTGACTGCAAAAAATTCCAGTTAGAAGAAAAATGTTCCTATTAGGTTTTTATTATTTCATGAAGTTTTCTTATCAGACATGTGTAAGAAAAATAAATGTCGAGATTATTGGTTTTTTTTTACCGACTTCAAAAAAGGTGGATGTCCTCAAATAGAATGAATGTTTTTTAGGATCAGGATTGTATTTATACGTAAACTATTACTTTCGTAAATGGTTGTTTTATGATATTTTTAGCAAAGTAAAGTAGCATGGCGAGGCTGTCCTCAAGGTCACAGAACGCCGACCGTCGCGCTATCATCATGGGGTTCCTTGACGCTGACCCGCGCCCCGATCCTGAACTATCCTATGGCCCCACCGCGCGCCGTGGTAAATATTTTCTATATAGCTTATTAGGTACTTACTATATTTATTTAGTTTCAGTGGAATAATTTGTATTTCTTATCTTTTTAGCCGCCTTCATGCTATCCCGGTTCTAGCGATGCGTCGATACGATATGTCGTCGGGCAACAAGCTTCATCTTTATAAATGAACCCTTGACAATTCAAAAGTGCCTGTAATTGGTTTATTTCAAATAAATGCTTTGAGTTTGAGTTTTGTGTTTTTTTTAAATATATTTCTTGAAAACAAAATGTATTTTATTTATTTCAAACTTTTCCTAGCTCCTTCCTTCATGGAATTGGGAGAACTATCAGTAAGTATACGGGGTTATGTACAGCACCGCAGCACGCTTAGCATGACCACGATATGTATAAACGCGTTTTGTCGACGTAAGAATAGACAAAATGACACGATTGTGATTGTCTATCTGTCATTTTGTTTATTCTTCCTTCGAAAAACCCGTTTCTATGGTTGTCATGCTACGCGTGCGAGGCAGTAACAGTTTCCACTTGAATGGCATAAAACATACCTACTAAAAACCGACTACTATTGATACATGGATAAGTAAAAATTCAAAAGGCAAACTTTATCATGATGAATAAACAATAATTACCTCCACTTACTTCGTTATCTGTCTGTCTGCCAGTCTGTCAAAACCCTTTCTCGATCGTGACAGTAGTTTTGCACCGCACAGGCGCACAACTATTGTCAACGAAATGTCGCATGATACCGCATAGCTGCATAAAAATGCACCTATACGGTGTATTAGACATGCCCTCCACCTATACGGTATCATGCGACATTCCCGTAACCGTAGTTTAGTTATAAAAAAAAATCTATGCACCTGTGCAGTATCATGTGATATTCCCGTGACAGAAGTGCACCTAAAACCAAGACATAGCGCTGTCAACAGTGACGTGAGGCCGGTTTCGTAAACATGTGTGCACTTAGTGAGGTGTAGTTTGATTGTAAATGTGTGCGTCTGAGCGTGTATGAACAGAGCGGAAGGGTAGTTTTCGTGTGTTTCACTCTGTATTGTTCGCAGCGCTATGTCTTGGTTTTTTATTTGATCTGCCTTTGCTTTAGACATTCTAAAAACCGACTACTATTGATACACGGAGAAATAAATATTCAAACAGGCAAACTTTATCATGATGAATAAACACAATAATCACCTCTACATACTTACTTCGTTGTCGGTCCGTCTGGTTGCCAGTCTGTCAAGACCTTTTCTTGACCGAGACAGATCGTTAACTTATATTTTTATCACATAAAAAAATCTTTTTGCGATTACAAACTTACATTTGCAGTTGGAATATGGATTTAGGTACGTATAAGGAAAGATAGATAGAATAATAATTTATGTAATGTATTTTCCACCATAATTGTAAAACAGCTGTTAGTAAATAAGTGTAGAAATGATGATGACTCATTATTTTCAAAGAAATCGAAATAATAATAATTGGAATATGTCAGAACAAAAAAAATTTCTCCGATAAAATCCGATCTTTCATTGAACAGGTCATTACTATTTTATTAGAACACAAACAGTGAGATAATAAAAAGTAATATTATGTTATCTAAAATAAAATAACTTATTAAACAGAATAAAATAATTTATAATAAAATAACAACAAAAATCTTTAAATTATAAAATAACATAAAAATATTTCATTCGCAGTGTTTTTGCGCTAACGCGCTGACGGTACACGAAACTAGTTTTTTCCAGTTTGACGAACGGGAACGATGCGTCATGACGGCGAAGTTTTGTCGTTGTGTAAACAAAAAGTTTTTATGGTTTTAGATAAGGTTTCAAGTAAAAAGAGTTGTGTTGTTCTGTTTATATGTGACCTACACATATTGTGTTACCGAAATCAAGTGATGGTTTGGTGAATAAGTGTGTGTATTCGTCATATTGTGATAAAGTTTCAAGGTAATGCGAGTGAAAATTATCAAAATGAAAACATATCACATCACTGCGAGAAAAGGTCAGTATGTACAGGTTTTTCTTTATAATATTTCGATAGGGTAACTCATAACGAAGCCAGGAAGGTATAATATGTGCCGTGTTGATGGCTGTATATTGACGAATTCGTCGTTTTTCTGAAGGCCGACCCAAAATCAAAAAAAATCTTAGATCGGCGCTGCGTTTGTCGTGTTATAGGGTGACTAGGCCCGCTTGGGAGGGGTTAAGAGTATAGCAAAGAAACGATTTTCTAAACATTAAAATAAAACAAAATGAACTGCTTATCTACTGTACGTGTACAACGGTTGATTAGCTGTGGCTGTGTCCTGCAAGTAGCGAGGCACGTGATGACGTCAGCGGCACATCTCTGTAATTTAATCATTGACCGTACAATGTCGCGGTCGCGAGGCGGTCGCGAGGCGGGCGCGTGGCGGGCGCGTGGCGGCTGCGGTTCCGTTGCCTCTGCGGTGAGCTCCGGACGTGGTTGTAAGAGTTGCATGTGTTAGGCACGCATATCGGGAGCGGGAGCGACGCAGGAGATACGTCGCGCCAGCTGAGCAAAACCAGACAAACTATCTTAGCAAACATCTGACGCCCTCCCGTGCCCCCGCACCCTCGTTCCTCTAATTTATAATTTAGACACCCTGTTCCCCCGCCTGACAAGCAGTTTATTTGTGGCTAACTAACAGGGTAAACGCTGACGTACAACTTGCCACTCGACTCGACCGCCCGCACGCCGCGCGCCGCTCGCCGGTCAAATCCATTTAATTTGCAGAGACCTAATCTAATATTACTTTAGGTCAATTTAGATTCTGTCTATCAAGTGCTGGATATTTACATTAATCTCTGCAGAGAATCGTCAGTTATCTCAGTTTGCATGTGCTGTGGGTACTGTGGTCCTGTCGATTTGCATGGTGTAGCTCATAGCACGTCCTGCGTTCGGTCAGTTTGGGCTGCGCCTGCGGGGTCGATCGACTGCCTTATCGTGTCGTATAAAAGGACATCAATTCATATTCCTCGCTAATTGGATGTAAGCTCTCTGATAATATGTACGTAAAAGCAACTGAGAGTGTCCACCAGGTGAGATGATGACGTCATCACTAATCGTAGATGCTGGCGAAAGCGTTAAACTTTGACAGTGACGCTTAGCATACCTACACTATTGTGATTTGATAACGCAAGCTTGCACAAAATTATTATTAATTGTACAAAAATTGTACTCAGAATCACATACTTGAATGTCAAAATACGCTGCGAACAAGTACAATCTTTTCACAGTTATTTTACCTCTGATTTAACGTCACTGTCAAAATCACAGTAATCTTTATTGTCGTTACAATAAGGTTGCTGTTGGGTTGCTGCTATTGACAAATCTGTGATAATTATAGTGATTTTTAGTGTCGTTACAATAAGGTTGCTATTGGGTTACTGCTGCCAGAGGTAAAATAACTTTGTAACTTTATTGTAAATAGGTAAGAATCTTTTTTTTTAAGTGAAAACTTCTTTAGCGGCGTTGAGCATTTTTTTGGAATGGGTAAAAAATTTTAAACTCGCGTCAGAACGTGCCGTAAGATCCGTTACCTAGCAACCGTGTAGACTCCGTATTCTTACAGAGAGTCTAGTAATAGTTTAAATATGAAAATTAACTATCATTCAGGTTCATGGCTTTTGAAAATAAGGTTTCAGAAATAATAGGCACTTGTTCATGTACTTACATATTGTATTCCTCCATCCAACACACAAAATCAGGAATACCTCACAATCAACACTAGGTATCTTTAAAAACACAGCTCGAGCCTTAGTACTCGTATCTCGACGTCTTATCCACGACTGAGCTCGCCGGACTGGCACGACAAACAAGATGGCGTTTTCCCCCCCCATTATACCTCCGTTCCAAGTAATGCGCCGTGATTGGTTAGTCGTGCCATCCGCGAACTCAGTCGATACTACAATAGTCAAAACAATACTTTTAGTATTAAAATAAGAATTAATTTAACATAGCTTATTGAATAAAATGTCGTATATTTTACTATTGATAACAGTCGGCCATCCAAGGTACATTACAAGTCCTCGTGTAAAATTTGTGAACACAAACAACTTCAATATACCTAGCCAAAATATTATCGACGACAATTAATTATTGACCAAATTAATACATCAAAATAGTACGGTAATTATTTTACGCACACGTATCACATTATACAGCATATCAACTGTTATATTAAGTGCCAAGAAAACAACTGATCGAATTATTATAGGTACAACTGTTATTTTATAAACATTTGATTATTATTTTATTTACAAATTACAAATCACAATTTTGGGCAGTATTTCATGGCCCACTATAATTAGAAACAAGCATTATTTCACGGCTCGATGTACATACATATATACGGGCATTATTTCATGGCCCACGAGCATTATTTCATGGCTCGATGTAGATATACGGGCATTATTTCATGGCCCACGAGCATTATTTCATGGCTCGATGTACATATACGGGCATTATTTCATGGCCCAGAAACATGATGGGTAAACCTGTAAGTAAAACTGAAACAGATAAAAGTTTGTTAATCTATACTTCTATTATAAAGAGGAAAGATTTTTTGTTTGTTTGTTTGTTTGTACCGAATAGGCTCCGAAACTACTGGTCCGATTTGAAGAATTTTTCAGTGTTAGATAGCTCATTTATCGAGTAAGGCTATATATCATCACGCTAAGACCAATAGGAGCGGAGTACCAATGAAGGACGTTTCAAAATCGGGGTTTTTTAAGCGTTAGCCCAAAGTAACTATTCCACGCGGACGAAGTCGCGAGCAGAAGCTCTAATCACAAATATGTATATACGGGCAATATTTCAAGCCCACTATAATTAGAAACGAGCATTATTTCATGGCTCGAAGTACATATACGGGCATAATTTCATGGCCCACGAGCATTATTTCATGGCTCGATGTATATATTATACGGGCATTATTTCATGTCCCAGAAACTTGAAAGGTAAACTTGTAAGTAAAACTGAAACAGATAAAGGTTCGTTCATCACAAATATGTATATACGGGCATTATTTCATGGCCCAGAAACTTTAAAGGTAAACCTGTAGGTAAAACTGAAACAGGTAAATGTTTTTTAATCACAAATTGAATAATAATATTGACATTTGCTGTAAGAACACCTAATTAGGTTATTCGCTGTTATTGCCAGACGAAATGTCATATGTTGTATTAAAATTGAACCACACCTCAATTTTGTCACTTGAAACAAACTGTCGAGTAAGACCAGTTAGATTTTCATGTTCGGGCAATATCCTCAATTTGACATGGGGTAAAATTTGTAATTTGTGATAAGCCTGACTGATAAGCTTCTAACAGCTTATAAGTAAAAGTAGGTTTAAAAGACCAGATAAGTCGTCTGACAGGTCGGAAACACTTATAGTCACTTGGACCCGATAGTCTAATGCCGAATAGAGCCTCTATGGTGTTCGATTTATGCTACTAGAATATGCATACTGAACATCAGCTAGATGATCATTGCATTTTAATTTCAAGCAGCCAACACACTTCATTATTCTTCAACATATAATTTGAGTACGTCATCAAACCGAGGATCCTTTAGGTTAGAATAGAAAACTATTTACCTGTAAACCATACGGATCACAGATATAAATGTAGAAATAACAATAAATGTTAATGTCGTTTCTATGTTGATATGTAGAATTCTAACTATTCTTTGAATCGCACTATCTGCGCCTTGAGCTGTAAACTGCGCGTTTAATCACCAGACAGTGATATAGTACGCCCATAATAGTACCTATTGTGACTGCTTGCACTATAAAGGGTTTTAACAGAGCGTTTTGGTCCTAAAAGATTAACGAGCTTTTAAGATCCAAAATTAAGCTTTTAAAACGCTTACAGGACCATACAAAGGAATCTTTAGAGTGTTGCACTGTAATAGATATGCAAAAAGCGATTATGGTACCATTAAGAATTCTACACGGCCTTACTGACACTTTTATGTACTCATCTATTTTGCATTAATAATGCGTCAAAATAATTTCTACAGCACGAGTATTGTAACGGTATCGAAAACACAATTACAGGATCAATCTGCACTACTAAAGTACCTTGCACAACCATTACGTAACCTTTTAGCTCCCTCAACATCGCTATGGGGCCAGTTCTGTAAAAGTAATGAAAACTCTTCTATAGTACTAAATAGTACCATAGTATTAAATTGTTAATAGCTCTATTCAGTCAGTTTGTGTCACCGTTACAAGACCAAAGCGTACCACAAAAGCACTAAAATTTATAAGTAATGGACTAATTAGGTTACGTATTTACCATATCGCAAATTATGCCCCAGGGTGCATTTAATGCAACTATACGAATAAATTTATTTTGAGTACACTATTTTATATTTAATCAATGAAACCCTGTTTCGTTTTTAGTGAAAATATGGCTGCTGTTTTCTGCCATGATAGCACATAAGCACCATGGCTGGAGCCAATGTGTACTATAGCAGCCAGTCGGGACAAGTCCTTATTTTATTAATTTACTTTTAATTAAAACACGAAAATTAAGAAGGGCGAATTGCCAAATTTGAAATTAGCATATTGATTTTATCGATACAATTATTTAAGTGCAAGTTATGACAGAGTTACGGCCCATGAATATTTTGTAGTATGTCGGTTTTATTTTCCTTTAAGGAACAATGGCAAATGTCATATCGAATAATTACCCGATACGTTTTGTTTTCTATGACACTTACAAATATAATAAAAAGATCACTGGCATCGTTTATGTCGCATAATAGCACCACAACCATGTTTTGTTTACTTTTATAATGCAAATTCGCGACACGAACGTCGCAGACAGCACCATCTTAGCACCAAAAAGCGTTTATCGACACTTTTACATTTCAACTATAGAGCTGATTTATCACCGTGACGGCCTTTATGTCATGTTTATAGAACAAATGAGTGATAAAACTAGGGCCGCTTTGGGGTTCTGCAAAATTTTACAAAACCATTACAGTACTAATCATGAACACTAATTAGCACGTTCTAAAACGTTGTCAGGACCTTTATAGTACCAAATTTTGTTACTTGGGTAACGACATAATGACTCTGATGCAGCCTTATTCCTACCAGCTAACTCTACTTGGGTTTGTTTAATTCTTCTTTCAGGAATTAAATCCCTCATAAGATAAGAAAACATCCCAAAAATGCACACCTATAGTCTATCCTAAATCGCGATAGTTTTTTTGTTTTTTAATAAGAATTCAAAGGACAACAGTGCCACTATGCCACTGGCATGGTGTTTCAGATCAATCGGGGTTTCCGCACTCCCTACGGCGCGCGGGGTGAGCATTTCTCGAGCAAATTGTTATCGGGAGAAAAATGCGTAGGTGAGAATGAGATTGAATGAGGTGTTGTTGAATTTTGTAGATTTGTAAATATTTTATTGTGTCAACGTGTTGATAGATAAATTAACTGTAATTTTATGTTCTTTTGCATTTGTGTAGTAGCAACTTATAACATACTTTTTGAATTTAAATATTTGTAATAGACTGTTTTTCAGCAACATAACTACGACCGAAAATACCTATTATAGTTCTATTTCTGCAACACATTGATAATTTAGTTGGTATAGCGATAGCTCTTTGGGTCTACTACTTGATCTTAAGATATATGGCGTTAATTTAAGAAAAGTAAAGAGATAACTTTAATTTTGAGGTAACACCAGTCTTACCAAGGGGTATCGTATTAAGTATCCAGTTACTGGGTTGTGGAGGTCAGATAGGCAGTCTCTCCATGCAAAACACTGGCACTCAGCCGCATCCGGCCAGACCGGAAGCCGACCCCAAGACAGTTGGGAAAAGGCTAAGAAGATTGAAGTTTGATTGGCTCTAATGAAAGTTGTAGTTTCGCTAGTGTAGTACTACGAGTATATAACTCAAACGGAAAGTTATTGGCACTATAACTCGAACCTTAATTTCGAAATACTGACAACATTAGTATTGAGCATTAACTCCCAAATCTATAAACGTTATGCAAAAGCAGAGTTTCGACACCGGGTGGTTATTTTTGAAGAATCAACCCCTACTCTTCTACCTCATGACCTATTCTATTGCATCGACTACACTTCTTAACGGGATGAGTGCACTAAAATGTGACATGATCCACCCTCCTTTTTGCAATTTAAACAACTTGTAGGCCGCCTAGGGTTTGAGCTATTTTGGTATTTTTAAGGTTGACCGGTAGCTATATAGTTTATGCTCGTGGTTGAATTTAGTATTTCGAGCATTATGTAAATACGAAAGGTGTTTTTTTTTTTTAGGGTCGAAAAATTGAGCTACCTCAGCAGCTAATCTAACCGACCGGTCGTCGATGCCATGTAAAATGCATTCGACCGCCCTTTTCCCAATTACACCATATCTATTGATTAGGGACGGTTTGTCATAATAATACTCTTCTAAGGAGTCCGTGAACTTAGCCCGCTTGGCCAACACATTTTATCACTCAGCATTTGGCAATAATTTTCATGTGATGGAAAAGTAGCCAAAAGTTTCTCCTGCCATTCAGCCCAAGTAAACAGGACTGACGGAAGGCCCCTTGTACCATCTTTGGTCAATACCCTTTAGTTTTGGTAATGTAAAATGTATTACTTGCTTCTCCGACCACATATAAATGGTTGCGCACTCATTGACTTTATGAAGCCACATAGTCATTGTCTGTTCCCGTTTACTTGGGTCATATTCCGGAATCGTGATGTTCAGGGAACCTAATTTGTCGGCACCATTATCAGCCATAGATTTTAAAACATTGACAACTTCCGAAAAAATAGATAATCCAAATGGAGAAGTCGACTTACCTGTGGTCTGCAGCTAGCAAGTCTCTCACCGCGCTAGCTTGCGGCTGCCTTATTGAGCTACGCTAACGGCAGCTCTTACAGCTTCTTGGTGAGTTGCAGCTTGCATGGCTAGGAGAGAGTTGTCCTGATGCTCGGCGGTCCAGCCGGCTCGATGCTCGGCGGTCCAGCCGGCTCGATGCTCGGCGGTCCAGCCGGCTCGATGCTCGGCGGTCCAGCCGGCTCGAGGCTCGGCGGTCCAGCCGGCTCGATGCTCGGCGGTCCAGCCGGCTCGATGCTCGGCGGTCCAGCCGGCTCGATGCACGGCGGTCCAGCCGGCTCGCTGCACGGCGGTCCAGCCGGCTCGATGCTCGGCGATCTGCCCGGCTTGATCCTCAGCGATCCGCCCGACTCGATCCTCGGCGGTCCGCCCGGCTCGATGCTCGTCGGTCCGCCCGGCTCGATCCACGATGTTTTATTACATAAAACAATAAAGTTATATTAAAAGAAATCAAATTTGTATGTAGGTCTGTATTAATCAGTTGAAGGGCACTGAACGAGACAATAGAATTTTTATTGTTATTACATCTGGGGTCTGGGGCGTTTAGTGTCCCTCAAAGTGTAAAGCAAATTTCTAAAAAAGCGTAGCTAGGTCGTGTTTCATTACAATACAATAAAAAAACGTTAATTTTTGTTTTTACTTTAAATAAGAATATCAATGTGATTTGAACAGTCAAGAACCAAAACAAATTGATAACGTAGAAGATATATAATAACAAGTTAAGAGGAAAAATAAAATAAACCCACATAAAAATAATTTTATTAAGAGTAGAAAAATATTTAACTAGCCAAAACAGGAATCTTATCCCACTTCTGAGATGTAGACTCCGTATTCTTACAGAGAGTCTAGTAATAGTTTAAATATGAAAATTAACTATCATTCAGGTTCATGGCTTTTGAAAATAAGGTTTCAGAAATAATAGGCACTTGTTCATGTACTTACATATTGTATTCCTCCATCCAACACACAAAATCAGGAATACCTCACAATCAACACTAGGTATCTTTAAAAACACAGCTCGAGCCTTAGTACTCGTATCTCGACGTCTTATCCACGACTGAGCTCGCCGGACTGGCACGACAAACAAGATGGCGTTTTCCCCCCCCATTATACCTCCGTTCCAAGTAATGCGCCGTGATTGGTTAGTCGTGCCATCCGCGAACTCAGTCGATACTACAATAGTCAAAACAATACTTTTAGTATTAAAATAAGAATTAATTTAACATAGCTTATTGAATAAAATGTCGTATATTTTACTATTGATAACAACCGTCAAAGTAAATATCAAAATAAATAGTCTTTGACATTATGTAAAGATTGCGAGGTAAGAAATTTTGGCTTATTGGTGACTCGCCCGAATAAACTGGTACGAATCCGGACGAATCGACCATTTTAATAAATATTAGTTTTTCTTGAGGCGATTCGTACGAATTCAATTTACTTGTGGACGAATGGACAAATCTAGCAATACGTAGTAGTACCCATATTGATGGATAAAAAAAGGGTTGTTCCCAGAGGTCCACGATTTTATTGATAAAAATGATAATTGTTATATGATTTTATCTCGTAGGTCTGTACAAACACTTTTACACGTCAATCATATTTTTTAAACATGATGTGGTCGGCGTTTCCTAACTGACTTCTCTGAGAAAAAAGGCCGAAACAAACTCAGAGGTCACAGTCTCTTTTAAAGTCCAGACATAATCTTGGTCAGATCATGTGAAGACCATGTAGATTGGTGTCTGAAATGGTCTTTTGAGGAAAGAACCACACAGATTGAGTGGACCTGTCCAGTCAGTGCAAGCATTAATTGTCAGTAGGTAATCGTGCAGCTCAACTCAAAGTTTAATGAGCTCAACGATTCGACGAACAATACCAAAGAAAGGACATTTGGATAGGCCGCATAAATTACTCAAGACCATGATAAAATCTAACTGAGAAAAAAAAAACTAAAAAGTATAAATGAAAGGAATGACCCAGGACCCACATAGTCTTCACATTCAAAATGATTAAAAGAATATAATGCTTTAAAAAGTAAATATTCATGTCATTGTATCCACACCAATATTATAAATTCTTTGTCTTGGTACACTCCATAAGTAAATGGTGAACATCATCAACCGTTCCACATGTTTCACATTTGGGAGAATTCGCTTTCTTCATCAAATAACCAAACTTGCGGGATGGGTAGTGACCAGAGCGTAATCTATGGAGCAGAACAATATGATACCTACTCATTTCTTTGATAGCAAACCACGGTATTCGAGGAGGCTGACATTGTATAGTCTTATACCAGATACACTTCTCCTTACTTCGTTCGTCAAAGTACTCCTTAAACCTACCATAACAAATTGTGTTGCAATTACGTAATTGTTCCAAGTAATAAGGTACTATACAAAATTCTTGACCTTGAGTAACCGATAATTTTGCTAGTCTTCCAGCCTCCTCGTTACCTCTCAATCCTACATGAGATGGAACCCATTGAAATTTTTGCACTAAGTATACCATTGTTCGTTAGATCTATAACCTTACTTAATATGAAGTAAGCTATCGAAATACCTCTGAAGCCAGAGGCACAACGAGCTAAATGCTGCAAACCACTCTTACTATCTGTGAAAGAGACACACTGTGGAGCAGAATAAACGTAAACAAATGTGATATTGGTCCGTATGTTAAAGTTTTAGCGCAACCCTCACCTGAGATAGCAGACCTACTTACTGATTTGTTAAGACAATATTATGTATAATGGATCTGTAGATTAAGGTTAGACTAGTTTAAGCTACGATGAGGCTGACATGCCATTGTGGATAAAAGCCTCATACAAAAATTAAAAAAATATATAATATATATATGTCGGATCGTCAGGATTTATTCCATTAGATTCAGATATCATGTGGGCAGAAGATGGGTTTCGTGCAATGACAACACACTGGATACGATACACGCTGTTTATTAAAATTACAAATTATCACAATGATCACAAATTACAATTAACACCATTAACTACAACGTACATAGCACAACGAATCGAATACAGTTCCGCGACGTGTTAACTCCATTGCTATCAGACACTATACCATACGACAACTAAACGAAACGAAGGACAGTTCCTAGACTGGAGGCTCCGTTCTCCAGAACGGTCGGAAGGCAAGTCTTCTCGCCCCGGCGCCCCAGTAGCTAGGCTCCGTCATAGCACGAAGTAAGCCGAGTGTTATTTTTCCCGCCACTCGGTTCACGTGCCGCGCTTCGTTTAGCGACCGTACTATTGACCGTCTCCGACACGGCCATCCTGCGTGCACACGTCCTCGTGTGTTAACCTGTAACCAAAACTCAACAACAGTGCCTGTTCGACTCGGCCAATTCTGACCATTTACGGGTTCCAACTTTTAAGATTAGGAAACTTTAATCCTCAACACTTTATTGTTTTAACAAAACAATACTACTACTTCTCAATTAATTAAACCACCTTTGATTAATCATAGCAAAAATCATCAACCAAGGCCATGTACCATCGTTTTCCAAACTAACAGTCGTCTTATTTTTTACTAAGAGCCTTAGAAACCCACACACGAGTAAACCACTCTAACGCCACGGCTCTCTAGCCGACTAGCAATCACATTGCTCTCACACATGGTCTCTCCGGACCCCGACCTCCGCCAGAGAAACACGCCCATCGCTTACCCACGGACTGTTGAGTTGCCTCAAGAGACACCGATTTCTATCGGGCTACGACTACGTAATACGACTACTGGTACGGTCACACACAATACGGCCGATAGAGAACCCTACTCGCGTGGTTCCCCTGATATAAGCTTGCTCATCACCACCGTCATTACCATCTACTTCGACTGGTACATGACCTGCTGGCATCTTTTTTTTTAACCTATCGTAATCGTATTTGTAACTACGCCTATGGTTAGAATTGAAAACTTGAAAAATTGCAGAGTTCAGAGCATTACTCACTATTTCATTCCCAAATCTCAAGATCACAAACTAAATAATCAACGAAGGTGCATGTGTTGATGTGTCTCTAGTAACCTCCAGTTACTCAATCACTCATTTGCGCATCCCTCTCGGATCGCCAAGTCACTCCCGAACTTTATGGTTTCTCACGAAACCCCACATTTACCAGAGTTGACTGCCTACCGCGTACTCACGGACTACTGTCACCAGCAGACACTGATTTCTACTGAGCTACGGCTACAAATCAACCTCTGATCCAAACACACACAACTTAATTTACTCAGTTTCATCAACAAAACTTTCACTTGACTCTCCCTCAAATTCGTCAGTAGGTAATACTCTGATCCCCTGGCATGCGTCTTAGCTTCACATGAGCGTACTTGTAAGTGCGCCTTGAATTTTAAGGCTTTTAGGGTATAACGATCTACACGAACCTTAACAAACTTTAATGAGCCCTTATACTTTGGGTCTAGTTTCGTTTTGTTACGCTCTTCATTTTGAATCAAGACAATGACCCCAACCAAAAAATTTATTGAGTTTTCCCTTTGTTATAAGTAACGTTAAAATCAAAATATTACAAATAGGCCCAGCATCTGTGAAGTCGCGGCGTTAGATCGGTCTTTTTACGTAACGAATTTGACAAAGTAACTGTCTGTTACTACTGTAAACTGTTGACTGTGTAATTATTGACATTGAATTATTCGACTGCATTTATGACTGCCAATGTTCTTAGTAAAAGTTCTTGGCTTAAAACTAATGCTAACATACAGGTTATGAAACCTTTAGTTTAGGGTATTGTTTCAAAAGTTTTAAAAGTTCGGGTTTCCATTCCAGAGAAATGTCTGTATCAACAGAAATTAAAATCGGTTTCGAGGGTACTCGCGGAGTCTAATGTGGGTAGTGTAATGTTGTTTACCATACCTTAGAATGGTATATTGTGTCATGGTCATAATATTAACATTCCTAGTTGTGAAATTTCACGTTCTAGTAAAATCTACTAGACGTCGGGCAAAATATGTCATAACATTTCGATAGTACTATAATTGTCAATTTCTACTACACAAAATCCAAACGGGACTTATGAACAATTGACTAACTAGTGCATTTTAAAGTTACAATATTTTGTTTACGTTTCCCATAAAATAGTGCCCTTACTTTGACCAATACCAGTCAACGCAACAACGTTATTAACTCGTTTGCCACTTTATTTGGCTACACAACTCTCCTTTACTAACGAGCATTCAGCACCGAAATTGTAAACAAAACAATACAGCTCACCTTTTTATTGTAACGTGCCTGAGTTGTGCGATGCAAACTTCCACTCGCCGTTTACTGCTGCAGCACGTGCTCCACCATCCGATTGGCTGCCACTGCATGTTCGTGCACCAGGCCGCGATATGTCTTGGTTTCCCACACAAGACTCGCGCGCAGACTGCCGCAGACTCGTGCGCAGACTCGTGCGCAGACTCGTGCGTAGACTCGTGCGCAGACTTGTGCGCAGACTCGTGCGCAGACTTGTGCGCAGACTCGTGCGCAGACTCGTGCGCAGACTCGTGCGCAGATTGGCGCAGACTCTGGCGCAGACTCTGGCGCAGACTCTGGCTCAGACTGTGACTTCTACTTCGAAGACGTCTTGCACTGCCGCCGCTACGCGCCCTTGATCTGACTTCAGCTGTGTGGCGCAATTTACCCCCAATTGGGATTGACAGGGGCCGCGCGCTAGTCCCTTGATCGCGTGGCATGGTTCATGAAACAGAAATTAAAAAAATGGGTTAGAATTGGTAAACTACACAAAAAAACCATAAGAAAACTTTTGCAGGGTATTTCGCTAATATCTCAGAAACGGTGCGTCTGAGCTCAAAAATAACCAAATTTTAATACCCTTTTAGAAACCCCACGTAAGTGATAAGAATGCTAAATTCACAAAAAAATATTTTTCTGTCTTACCCTCGAATTTTTTTTTTTTTTAAACGGTTCGCCATCGGTCACTTTTAGCGTTTTCATTTTGCGCCTGAACCAACACGAATCTGGCCTTGAACAGCTCCTTAAACTGGTCCCATGTCATACCTGGATAGGTTATCTGCGTCAGCCATGTAGATGCAGAGTCCTTCAATTCCTTGCTTATTGTCAAAATAAGCTGGCTTCCTTCCACTGCCCTCCCGTCGAAACATAAGTCAGTGGTTGAGCACTATGATCGAGCATCGGAATCAAGTTTGTCGGGCTCGAATTGTGGCCACACTGGTGTACACTAACTTGCTATTCACTGGCTTCGCTTTTAAAGTTTGTAACAGCGCGTGCATTTGATGGTTTTGCATTTCAAAAATTAACCGCCACTGATTGTTATTGTCACTGTCCCCGCGTGTGATCTCATTAGCACGATTTGATCCCAGTTCTGATGTCGGATCGTCAGGATTTATTCCATTAGATTCAGATATCATGTGGGCAGAAGATGGGTTTCGTGCAATGACAACACACTGGATACGATACACGCTGTTTATTAAAATTACAAATTATCACAATGATCACAAATTACAATTAACACCATTAACTACAACGTACATAGCACAACGAATCGAATACAGTTCCGCGACGTCTTAACTCCATTGCTATCAGACACTATACCATACGACAACTAAACGAAACGAAGGACAGTTCCTAGACTGGAGGCTCCGTTCTCCAGAACGGTCGGAAGGCAAGTCTTCTCGCCCCGGCGCCCCAGTAGCTAGGCTCCGTCATAGCACGAAGTAAGCCGAGTGTTATTTTTCCCGCCACTCGGTTCACGTGCCGCGCTTCGTTTAGCGACCGTACTATTGACCGTCTCCGACATATATATAAATTCGAAAGTAACTCTGTCTGTCTGTCTATCTGTCTGTCTGTCTATCTGTCTGTATGTTACCTTTTCACGGCATAATAAATCATCATAAATCATTTATTGGTTTGCAAACATGGGTAATTATTGTAGGTACATAGATATTTTATTATAATAGTCCTCCATGTTTTACCGTCACATGGGCATGCAAATCATAATATTATTATTGAATTTACACAATGCTAATAAAAATTCGAATAACAATTAGGAAAATAAAATATTACAAAATAAAAATTAATGTCAAATCGTTTGAATCACTAAAAAAAATCGTCATAATACAAAAAAAATTCAGCAAGGTTGCAATACCTAATCAAGAAAATTCAAAAGTCTACAAAGTCACTGTAATAAAATTAAAAAATTAAATTCAAATGTCAACATGGTTAAAAGAAATTATAAAAAATAAATTTAGGTAATGTCAAATGGAATAATAGCATGTCAATCAATCAGTGATTCATCATTTAGGTAGTCGTCAATTGTGTAGTAATTTTTTTCAATTAATATTTCGTTTAGTGCCCTTTTAAATTTGAGTACAGTCATAGTTTTAATAATATTAGGTACTTTATTATAAATGCGTGGGGCAATACCAAAAAAACTTTTTTGCATTAGAGCGGTTTTACATTTCACTTGACACAATTGATTAACATATTGAATCCGTATTGGATTCTTTCTAACTGCTGATAATTTTTGAAAAAGATGTGGATTATTTTTCACAAATAAAGCTGTTTCCAAAATATATAAAGACGGAAATATTAATATTTTTAGAGATTTGAAATAAGGAAGACAGCTATCTGTGGTGCAACATATAAATATCGTGCAACTGCATTGGTAGAACACAGAGATCACTCTAAAATGTATATTTTACGACCTTTTATGTACCTATCTATGTTCACAAATAAAGTTTGATCCGTTTGTTTTTATCTTTTATATTTATTTGTATAGTTAGTATAGTTAGTTAGTCATTGTTTTTTAGTACGTAGTGTAAATAGTTTTAATTGTGTGAAATATATGTCGGAGCTACACCGAGTGGCTCAGAAACGATATTAGAAGGGCGTAATTATCAATTAAATCGTTCATTATGTAACTGTCTGTCTGCTTCGTGGGCAAAAGAAACGCGTACAATCACTCTAACTAGACAAGTCGACATATAAACTCATAACCAAAGCTTTTCATTGATAAATTAGAATGGCGTAACGAGTCCGCGGGTCGCGCTTAGTCGATCTCGCGGTCCGAATGGAACTCAACTGACTGCCTGCTTCAGGCTCCTCTTGCCAAACTCTTATCGTCTTAAAAACGTTCCCACGAGAACACCCAGCCGACCACCGGCAACGTTCAACGGAATAATATTTACGTCGTCGCCTTTCATATCAGAAACAATAATTCATTATTTAATATCAATAAGCTCTAAGCTCTAACAAAGACCCTCTTGATCTTAAGAGTTAGACGAGGTGTGACCGACACCGTCTCACGCTGATAAGAACTGGACGAGGTGCGAGTTGACTCCATCGCCTCGCGCCACGACACGGCTATCCTGACTCTCACACGTCCTCGTGTGCTGCAGAATATTTCAACCTTTTATGTAGGAACCGTTCGGCTATCCTGCAAGTACCTCAAACACAGAAAGTCTCGTCTCTACAGTTCAGAGCATGTTACTTATGAACCAAATTCAACAAAGAACAGTGAAGTCACTGCTACACTCAACAAAGAACAGTGAAGTTACTGTCACACTCAACAAAGAACAGTGTAGTTAGTGTCACATTGAGTTACACACAACAAAGAAAGCAAAGAACAGTCATTTTATAAATTCCAAATTAAAATTTAAACAGTATTAAAACAGTAAACGTGATGAATTTTTTCAACAAGTACCATCATGACTTTCATATAAGCGCTCAACGCTACCATAGGTCACGACAACACCACAGTGACAATGACTAGGAACACAATCCATAAGTCACAGCACCAACAGAATGCATCTGCACAAAGCCAAGCTCACCACGGAGCACACCATCATATTCACGCACCCTCAACCCATTACCGCCGCCCAGTCTCCGACCAGCTAAACTGGGTTAGGAATATGACCTACGATCGGAAAACAGGAATAAGTCGTGATTTCGTGAACAAAATAAATCACGTTACTCATAATCATCATTTATTCCACTTGTGCCAAAACTGGCTAAACCTGACTGTTCCTCGTTATCATCCTCATTATCTGAACTTATCTACATTCCGGATTCGTGAGCGTACTTGTAAGTTCGATTGCTGTCCAAAGATTTTAAAAGGTATCGATCACCGTCCAGTAGGTCGATTACTTTAAAAGGACCACGAAACTTTGGATCTAGTTTAGTTTGATCTATTTCATTCTATTAAAACAAAATCACCAAATCAAAGCTTTTAATATTTGCTTGCTTTAGTTTTATCAAATCTATGTTTATTTTGTAGGCTTTTTTTATTGATGGAGGTTACTACACTTTTCTGATTTCCTAAATGTTTACTTTAATTTGGTCACCTAGGGCTAGTGCTAGTGCTAGCTACTTTTCCAATTAATAATTTCAATGAACTTGCTTTGGTTACACGATTATCTGTCGAATCCAGGTACTTATGATCGTTATCAGACATACTCTTAGTGACATACATAGTGTCAGATTTACAGTTGTGGGCAATTGGGATTTAGATGCAGGTAAACGAGAGAAATAGCTCCTTCACATAATTTCTACACTGTTTATTGTTACAGAGTCGATTACTAACACTACTGTACTAAATTATAAATACTCTGAACTTAAAAAGAAACACTGAGCAGTTTCTAGGTCTATATGAGTCGCGACCACCCTTTGTCAAAACTTTTATCCAGTAGTATCCAAATAGGCGCGTTACTACTACAGTAACTAATAAATAACCGAGTGATTCTTACAGTATAGAGATTCTCAATTCCTGTTCAAGTAGGTATGTTTCTGTTTACGTTCAACAGCTCCGTAATATAATGTCTTTCAATTTGGATAATTCAACCATATTGAACCGCGAACACATAAAAGTGAATCATTATGATTGCAGAATATCTGTCGTTTCTGCCTCTCTCAAACGATATCAATTAATTCGATAAAACCCGAAAGAACAGTCACATCATAATAAAATATTATCAAAACAGCAAAGTCAACAAAAAACCACAAAGTCAAGTAGCATGATTTCAAAATGCAAAACCACACTGCACGAAACCATGAAATAAATTTTTCACCAGAGAAACTCATTCATGGGGACGTTATAAAATGGTAACGACTCACCGGATGAAACACCTTTACTCGTACTCACTCAAACACTGTTTCTCGTCTTTGTCAGACGGGCAGCATTAATGGTACCAAAGAAGGGTCTTTGGCTTTATGATGAGGGCATCATAATTGCGCATCGCGCAAATCTGTCTAATGGGAATCGAACTCAAGTAGCATGAACTTGTGGCTCGGGCCAGTGGTTCGACGCGCGAAAAGGTATCAACGCAATCAAATTGCAAATCTGTTTTTCGAACAGTCCACGCCATTGTTTATTCGCACTTTTTCACTATCACGAGATTTCTCAGCCCGCACCGATCCCACCTTCTGGTGTCGGAGCTACACCGAGTGGCTCAGAAACGATATTAGAAGGGCGTTATTATCAATTAAATCGTTAATTATGTAACTGTCTGTCTGCTTCATGGGCAAAAGAAACGCGTACAATCACTCTAACTAGACAAGTCGACATATAAACTCATAACCAAAGCTTTTCATTGATAAATTAGAATGGCGTAACGAGTCCGCGGGTCGCGCTTAGTCGATCTCGCGGTCCGAATGGAACTCAACTGACTGCCTGCTTCAGGCTCCTCTTGCCAAACTCTTATCGTCTTAAAAACGTTCCCACGAGAACACCCAGCCGACCACCGGCAACGTTCAACGGAATAATATTTACGTCGTCGCCTTTCATATCAGAAACAATAATTCATTATTTAATATCAATAAGCTCTAAGCTCTAACAAAGACCCTCTTGATCTTAAGAGTTAGACGAGGTGTGACCGACACCGTCTCACGCTGATAAGAACTGGACGAGGTGCGAGTTGACTCCATCGCCTCGCGCCACGACATAATTATATATCGTAAAATTAAAGTTTGATTAGATTTGATAACTATGCTGATGACACAGCTCTCCTCTTTTCCGCCGATACATTGGCCGATACTATCACACACCCATGCACACTCACACTCACACTCACACACCCACATACATAATGTGAGCACCCTGTATCTATCACATATATAATTAATTTATCTCTCATTGCTTCATTTTTACCTATTGTGGTATTAGCACGGTAATATTTATTATAAATTTTATTCTAGTTATATCGTCTTCACGCATAATTATAATTATAAAAATTGTTTATGAAATAAATACAGCTGGGGTGGCACAAGCAAAGAGAGGCCTATGCCCACCAGTGGGTGGAATCGGGTCGTGGACGATGCAGTGGGGTGTGGGGTGAGTAGTAAATACAATTATAAATAACTTAGGTTCCTCTACTGATCGTGTGATCCTTCCCTATACCTACACAGTTACTAAACTAACACAGTATTAACGTAGGTACACAAAAATTGTAATATGTTTTTGTTCCTATAAAATATTTGTATTGTATTTGTAATAATTGAATATCTTAAAAAACTGTAACCTTCTTATTCATAATCATTGATTAAAGTTAAGAGACGTTTAAACGTTAAAAATGTATGTTAAACAGGTGATAAAAATTAGTTACCTTTAAGCAGCGTTTATGAATAAGGAGGTAAGTCTTAAAACTCCCAATAGAGAACTGCTTGCATGCACATAAGGCGTAGGGAACCTGCAGCTTCAGTCATTATATTACACTCACACGGAGATGTTCGCGAGAGCTCGCACGTGTCCGCCATGTCGAGGTGAGTTAGCGGGAAGCGCAACAAATGGATCGCGATATTTATTATATTCCTTGTATTCTCGTCACGACGACGCATGCAACACGAGCGACAACTCTATATAAAACAACGTACAACCCGAGGTGAGTTAGCGGGAAGCGCAACAAATGGATCGCGATATTTATTATATTCCTTGTATTCTCGTCACGACGACGCACGCAACACGAGCGACAACTGATACCATTATAATTGACGCGTTCTACTCCTTTCATGTTATCATACGTTACGTTTATTATGGACTTATGTATATGTTTTCACGGTTGTACGTTCGTTTCAAATAAATTTTTTCTTACATTATCATTTCATAGAACAATCAATACGCAGAATACTTACTTTGAAAAAACTTAAATCATAGATTTTTGTTTCAAATAAAATAAAAAGTTTCGATATTCATATCATAGAATAACAAATCAAATATTCTTTATTCTCATACTGTTTCGTTAATACAAAACTTATTCCCTAGAAAATCATTTAAAAAAAAAACATTATGCATAGGTACCGTAGTATAGTTATTTATGAAAGCGGTACATCTGTCGGAGAGTCCTAATTTTGATACTGCGACCAATTTCGATGTAGCACTCGCCGGCCGCTGCCGCGGCACCGCTCGCTTCGCTCGCTCGGCTCACGCGTAGTTGGTCACAGTTCTAACCTAACCTAACCTATATGGTTGGAGTGCCCTAATAGTTGTACTACTAGACACAAAACTACACACACACTATTGTTGTTTATTTATATAGCATAGCATAGCATCTATTTTTACATTTTCGTTGAAATAAAATACCACCGAACAAACAATATTCGTTAAAAAATAATTTTACTGTTTGATAAGTTTGTTAAATAAAAATATGTGATAAAAAATTCATCGAATTGTGTTTCTGTGAAATAATGTTTCATTCAAGTAAATAGTCGTTGAAACAATAATATTCGAAATAAAAATATAAGGACTAAATATTATATGAAAGATTTGTTGCGAAACGAAATTCTATGAAATTTCTGTCTGCGAAACAAGGGGACACCGTTTTCACCAATCACCGTGAGCAGTTAGTAGTACCTTACTCATAGAAAAAGAAAACCGCACCCTAAGTAGTGGTAAAGTAAAAATGAGTCTAAAAAATATGAATATTTGGATATTGAATGGAATAGAACTGATTGATGCCTTCGTTATGCTGGGGAGCGCCTCGCAGTGCGCACAGTCGCTAAGTGTTCGGCACATAACCGCGCTAATCAGCGCTGTGTATGCGCGCCTCGCGACGTGACGTAAACGTGTCGTTCGTTCGTGTGTTTATTACGCACATTAACGGATCCGCGCGTGTAATGCTCTCAAAGATGAGTCCTCGCGCGGCGGCGGCGGCGGCGGCGGCGGCGGTGGCGGGCTCTATACAAACACCGATCACTGTGACATAATAATATAGTAACGAACTTACACGATGGACACTCTTGGTTGGCAAGCAGGAGCAACGGCCAGCGGGGCGAGCACGGCCTACTGTGACATTCAACGCAATCAATCTTTTTCTAGCAATAATTAGCAGCAAAATCCGTTTATTTTTAAAGAAGGATGCCCATTTATGGCCCGAGAACGTCCACCAATTTACGTTTATGTAAAAAAAACATCGTTATTTCTAGTTATCTAACAAGATATTCATTTATCCGAACAAGATGGGAACATTTTTGCACAAATAAAAAGTACCGAAACGATAAATACGTGAAAATAATTCCCTTTTGTGGATAAAATTAGCAGTGTTGCCAATAATTATTAATTCCGTTCACGAAATAATCGATTATGTTTTCATGGATGTTTTACTTATAATATCAGATCCGTAATGCTTATTATTCGATGTATTCAAACAAATACGGTGTTATGTTTTTACTATTGATACTAAATGAACAAGCGAATTGATAGTTGATATAATAATGAATGCATAGGATCATAACAAAAACGCTACTACACATTTTAATTACATATAATTCTTTAGCTGTTCAGCACAATAAAGATAGAATATGTTAAAGAAAACATATTTACACAGACGTTCATAACTTCTTAACCTTTAAACTCCCGAGGCAGCCGCAAGGCTGCCGCAAACTATTTGTCCTTCAAACCCCGAGGCGGACATACGGCCGACGCAGGTACACACGGTTTAAATCTCTATTTCTACTATGAAATTAGGGCTAAACTGGTCGGTGAGCAATTTAACTCTATGGCCTGACGGATATTCTCGTCAACTAAATCATTTAATTATTAAATTCCCGTTCGTCCCACCAGGGGGAGGACGGCAGTGGGACGAACGGGAATACACCCTTTTTTAACGATTTTTATCATAAAAACCAATATCCAAAAATATCAATAGCCAACATTGGAAAAAAATGTTGAAACTGACTGATGTCGCACGTCACACGCAGGTAAAACGTTATAGTCACGAGTGCGCGCTCGGCATCGTATTTCGTTATTTTTTATTATTTTTGTGTGTAAATCGACGGGAAGTGTTGTTATTTCCATAAGTAGTTTTACATACATCGTGGTAGATAAATATTTGCACTAACTAGCATCGTTTATTAAATACCTATTTTGATCCAACCAAAAAAAACGTCGGGAACCCGTGAGTGAAAAAGTGAATGTGATTATTTTGAGTTTTGTGTGTGTTTCGTGTCGTGTAATCGCTGGTAAGACTTTATTTTATTTTTTAATATTAGGTTTTAATCGTTTTATTATTTGAACTAAAATACACTGTTTATCCATTTTTTTAACCAAATAATGTTACGTCATCAGAGTTGACGTCGTTAAGATTAAAGAGTCACAGTGGCGATTATAATTTTGTATTAAAATTAGGATTCGATAAAAAAATCGATATCGATCTATCAATTTTTTGTGTGTGGTGTGGCAACATTGAATTATGCAGGCCGGCTGTCAAGTCAATGTCAATGTCAAATCACAAATCGACTTTCTTTGTTTTCGTTTGCATAACTTTATTTTCTTGCGAATTTGTTATTTTAACCATCGAATACGCTTATTAAATGGACTCCGAAGATTCTTTGAACCCTGAGCCCTGACGACCACGGCCTGAACATGGATTCCGCTCCCGCTTCTAACGATAACCTCAGCACGAACTTTGACTCGATATCCACAAATTATGAAGACCCCGGCATTGTCGCTGGCCCGAGTACTTCCGTTCCCTAAGTAATTCATTCAAAAGGTCATTTACGCTGTGTTAATTGTGGTTTAAACGTCACGAGAATACGAAGGCATTTCTTGGAAATAGCAGAAAGAGCAAAATGTTATCAACAATTCGACACAACAGGTCAGTATCATGTCTTCCTCTGAGAAATGATTTTTAAATAAATAGACAGAGTACTATCAAAGTTAGTGTTGTTTTAGGATATCTAATAATTATGACTTGTTTATTAGGTACAAGTGTCGAGTGACAGTTTAGTGTGCGAACAACAAAATGTACAGATTGATGGTCATGGACAAGTGTGCATCAGCTGCGTGCGGCAGATTGCTTTTGAGAATAAGATCACATACACTCAGGTCTGATTCTCCACATGAACAACTCGAAATGATTGCCTGTCAGATTGTACCAAGAGCGGTAAGTTATCAACAGTTTAGAATTAATACAAGCGTAGTTCTGAGATTTGATAGTGACATACTTCTGAGTCTATAGTGTAATATTCAACTTCTTTCGTGTCCGCACAAGTTATATTTCACATAGTACAGATTGTCTAGAAACTTGAGAAAGATTTTTTAGAAATTAATTAATAATAATATAAAATGTGATAGATATTTTTTTGATTGTGTATTTATTTGTACCAAAACCACAGTAATTCACGTTTACTGTCTTTATGCACTGAGCTTTAATTTTTATTATTATTTCAGTTGCCATCATCATCTCGTTAGAGCAGTTTAGAGCAGCATCATGTTCAACTACAGAACCGGAATCTGAACCATCCAGTCTGCCTATGGAGCAATTTGAACCATCCAACCTACCTTCGGTGCAATCTGAAGTAGCTGACAGTGCATAGCAAGCGGGACAACAAAGCTTGAACACATCCAACAGTATACTGCTGCCTTATTATGTAAGAGCACCAAACACTCAAAATCAATGTTTCTTTCCTGGCTGTAACAAGACCAATCGGCTCGCTGTCCCATCAGCACTGCGGGTACATCTTTTTTGTAAGTACAATTACTATGTACCGCCGGATTGTAGAATCTGTTATTACCATTTAAGTAGTACCTAACCCCTGGAATCTACTTTTAGAATCAATATATAATCATATTAAAACATTTAGTGCAGCACAAATTGAAGATTTTGCCTCATTGAAAAAAAAGATTTTATCTAAATAACCCCAACTTTTTTCTAAACCAAGACCTTGACCGTTTTATTATTTAAATCGCATATTATCCTATCCATATACTTTGAATTGTGTGCACTTGAGGCCGAAGTGTCTATGGAGAGTTGGCATTCCCCTTTCACATTTATCACCACCTCCGAATGAACGTGATAAAATTTTCTTAGCCATCGGTCAAAATGTGACATTTGTAACAAAATGACTGTATTTTCTGTCTGTAATAAGACATAATGAGTCCCAACTTAAACTTCAAGAAGTCATGTCATTTATTCAAGAAATTATAAGCAACAAGCGCCTCTAGATTTATGTCACATGATTGACCCGTGCTAGCATTTAAGACTTTGTAAGACATGATATAATTTAGCATGTCTTGTCACAAACGTCGTGGGGAACGCCTGTGCTCGCCCCGCAGAAATGAAAGAAAATCTTATCTCAAATTGCGGTAATTGACAGGAAATGATTATATGAGAGCTGTTTAATTACATAGAGAAGCGTCAGTAAGTTCATTGAAGTGCACTCGCATTGAGATGGCGATGTATTAGTTAGTAGTTAACGTTAACTCGCAGCTGCTGGAACTTGTTCGAGTGCGAGTAGGTAGACAACGTAATATCATTTAGGTAAGTAGCTACAGAAGGTCTACTAGCACACCACAGCCACGCCATAGGCGCGGCACCGACACCTCACTAAATACTGTACTACTAGCACACCACAGCCACGCCTCAGGCGCGGCACCGACACCTCACTAAATACTGTACTACTAGCACACCACAGCGACGCCACAGGCGCGGCATCGACACTTCACTAAATACTGTACTACTAGCACACCACAGCCACGCCACAGGCGTGGCACCGACACCTCACTAAATACTGTACTACTAGCACACCACAACCACGCCACAGGCGCGGCACCGACACCTTACTAAATACTGTACTACTAGCACACCACAGCCACGCCATAGGCGCGGCACCGACACCTCACTAAATACTGTACTACTAGCACACCACAGCCACGCCACAGGCGTGGCACCGACACCTCACTAAATACTGTACTACTAGCACACCACAGCCACGCCACAGGCGCGGCACCGACACCTTACTAAATCCGCTGATAATCATTCCTTCACAGTGTAGCTCGCTGCAGACTTCAGACAGATACCAGCGAGGCAGTCGGAACGCTCGAAATACGAGTTAATATTCAGAAAGTCGACGTTGTATATAAGTGTTAAGTTAGTGCAGCAAGTTGTTTTGTTTCCGGGATGAAACTCTTGCACAACACAAGCCAGCGGTGAGCGTGCCTACCGACGGCGTGTTGTAGTTGTTACTCCGTCCTGCAGCACAAGTTAGTTCTGTGATGAATGTGACAATGGCGAACTAAACACAACTCAAAACAGCCTCGCAACGCGGCACCCAGTAATTACAGGGGGCACAGTGCACGAACACTGTGCACAGTGCACAATGCAGGGGCATTGTTGAGTTGTGTTTGTGCACTCTCGCTGAGTTTATAAGACACTGGATGACTGAGCTTACTATTCGTATATTTGTAACTCCATTTGATTCATACAGGACTTACAGCGCACGCTCGTACATTATGTCTTTTAAAGTTTAACTTTGTGGTCACTTATACTTTGGGGGTATGAGGAACAGGGTGTAAAGAGTAAACTCATCCACCATAGAAAAGGGAGGATCCTCCAACCAGACGGGTGTTATGTCTGGCGGGCAACTGCCCGTAAGTTGATTTCGGATAGTCTTATCTATGTTTTTCGCTTGGTAAACTCTAACTGCGCGATGCAGGAATTGTGCGACGTCATGTCTTTGCTGCGTAGTTCGTATCTGGCGGAGTAACCGCTACAATACCGTTACTGCCTGTGAGACAGTTTGTTTCTAAAACTCAAACTCACTGCCTGATATTATGGACTATGTTTCACTATTCCAAAAGCCGGGATGATTTTTTTAATTTCAAAATCTTTTCTTCGCGTTTTTTCCCTTACCAGTCTGTCCTCGTCTGTTTCATAGTCATACATATATTTTTTGAAATTGTTTAATAGCACTACTACATAAAGGCTAGGTACTGTGACAATACTAAGTTCTTTAAAATATGGCCGACTCTTTGAGAAATGCGAACAATGTTTCAAATCGCTCTTTTTTGGAGAATGAAAGTCCTATGCCAGTTGTAATAGTAGCTGTTTCGTAATTAGTTTCAGCATATTCACATTAAACCAGGGATGTAAAGCCTCTAGTCATTTTGTAATTATATCATATAATACTTGATATGCAACTACCGGATATGCAACTTGTAGTCTTTGCGGATGACACAAATGCCAAACTTGCAGGTAACGACATTCAAGACCTTACTGTTAAGGTGAATGCAGGGGGTAAGTAGGTAATATATATGATATAATTACAAAATGACTAATATTTATAGGATATAACAACTGAATCTATAATTTTATTTGATATAATGATCAGTTAATATAATAAACGATTGATATAATTTTAAAATAAATCATTGTTACAATTATAACATACATTTAATAAAAAATCGTTTGATATACCACTCAAGAGACATAAAATCTATTTAGTCTAATATGTAATTTCTATCTGTTAATTTAAATAAATTTAATACCTAGCACTTTAGTTTGTAAATTAAGTAATCAGCACCTTACATTAAATAATGTTAATATTTTGTATAATAAATTCTTTTCGGTAGTTCAAACCGAGTTCAATAATCATTTTAAGAAGAGTACTAAAATTATCAGCCCTAAGTTTTTATTTAGTGACTGGGCAACTAAAGGACTCAGGAGAAGTAGGGAAAGACTTTTCGAGCTGTATGGCCTTAAGCCTTATATTAACACGGAAACTTTTAATAAGTAGTTAATTGACTCAGGCGTGACCTTGCGGAAATCCATCATAAAATACAATAGACGATGTATATCTAGTAACTTAATCCGCTTAACCGTTCTTAAAGAGTTAGAGAACCCTGTAAGAAATCGACACGTGTTTCGCCTCTCAACGAGGCATCCTCAGGACGGCGATTGACCTGTTGCGAACTCGGACACAAAGTGTTATCAACGCGAGCCGAACGCAAAGTAACGCTCGCGTTGATAACACTTTGTGTCCGAGTTCGCAACAGGTCAATCGCCGTCCTGAGGATGCCTCGTTGAGAGGCGAAACACGTGTCGATTTCTTACAGGGTTCTCTAACTCTTTAAGAACGGTTAAACGGATTAAGTTACTAGATATACATCGTCTATTGTATTTTTTTTAATAAGTATGTTGCTACTTACTCTAGAACTTTTAAAAACACTTGTAAGGCAGCTAAAGCCCTATATATTAGCAACAAAGTTAAGTCAGCAGACAATAAAATAAAAACGATTTGGAAAAGGAGTCCTGACTCGGAGTCCTGACCTGGACCCTATAGAGCATGTATGGGACAACCTGTTAAGACGAATCCGAAGTCGTACACCAGCTCCTACGAACATCAGTGAGCTAAAAAACTTTTTACAAAAAAAGAACAACCGACTTCCAAAAAAGACACTACAAAGTCAAAAATAACTTTAATTTCGGAAGTCGGTGTGTTTGGGTTTGAACTTTCGTTTTTTGCCACCGACTTCCGAAATTAAAGTTATTTTTGACTTTGTAGTGTCTTTTTTGGAAGTCGGTTGTTCTTTTTTTGTAAAAAGTTTTTATTTTGTACTTTTTAGTGGTGGTACCTACCCCATACAAATTCGAATACCACTAATCTGCTATGTAAATAACAGTGATTGGAAGTTATCATATCATCCATATAAACTAAGTGGGAAAAATACGTATTATTGAAGCTAACTCAAAAACTATCTAAGTTAAGTTAATAAAATTTATATGGGACCACCTCGGAAGCATACTCTTTCAAACAAAAAAACAATTTTCAAATCGGTCCACAATTGACGGAGAAATCACGTAACAAACATACAAAAAAAAAAAAAAAAACATCTGACGAATTGAGAACCTCCTCCTTTTGGAAGTCGGTTAAAAACAGTGCCTATTGAGGGGTGCGAGAACATTCCCAAAAGCGACATCCAAGACATAATGGACGGGCTTTCAAATCAGTTGCAAGAGGTCATTAGGGCCACAGGAGGAAATACACATTATTAATTCGACAGTTTAGAGCTCACTTTTTTTCAAATTAACATTTTGCTAATTTGAATTTTTGTACGAAAACTGCATATTCTCATTAATTGATTTTGTGTCTTAATTAAACCATTTCACATCTTCAAAATATCTAATTGTATTTCGTAAAGGTTCATCCAATGTAATATTATAACAAAATTAATGAAATTATGATAGAATTTTGTAGAAATTGACAAAATGTGTGCGGCCGGTTAAATGTGCCTCTGAGTGTACAAATAAGAACAACAATCTATGTGCTCCCTCAATTATAGGAGACCACATCATGCAATAAAAACAAGCAAATAGTTACATATTAAATGGAAGTGGCCTACATGTGTGAGTACTATGTACTACAGAGCTACCATTTACCGGGTAATATGTTTTTCATTGACTTGAATGTGCTCTGGCGGCTGAGAGTATGTCATGCTCACTCAGATGTCTCGCTGATGGTGGCGCGTGTGTTGGATCATTTAGCTCCCTTCAAAATGGTTGAGCTGAATGGTGCTAATACGTGCGTCATGTTCGTGAACGGGCGCCGTCAGTTGGGACTGGTCATCTCTTAGCTGCCGTGGCTTATTTTAATTTATTTTAATCCTTGAATTGTTTTATTTTTAATTTTTTTATCTTTTTATTACGGACGCTTTTAACGTGCGCATCTTTTTTACATTGTTCTCACGTGTATAATTTAAACATGAATTATGTAACCACTATTTTGTAACAATTATTTATTTAAAAGAGTTTCCGTGGAGTTTCTTGCCCGTTCTTCTCCATAGGTACCTACTACGCTTTGGAATGGGCAACTAGCTTCATATTTCTGACTGACTGACTCCTTGACAATTCAAAAGTGCCTGTATATGGTTTAATTGAAATAAATGCTTTGAGTTTGAGTTTGAGTTTATCATAGTAATTAGTAACCTGATAGATATACTAGTAACTGATTATCATCTACCACGTTAATGGTTACTGTTCTAACCTAACCTAACCCAACCCAAATGATTTACCAACAATAGAGGGAATCTAGCACTCGGCGGTCGCTGCCGCGGCACGCACCCTACGGTCGCTCGCCTTCGCGCGTTAATGGTCACTGTTCTAACCTAACCTAACCCAATGCAAATGATTCACCAACAATAGAGGGGATCTGGCACTCGGCGGCCGCTGCCGCGGCACGCTCTCTACGGTCGCTTGCCTTCGCGCGTTAATGGTTACTGTTCTAACCTAACCTAACCCAACCCAAATGATTTACCAACAATAGAGGGGATCTGGTGCTCGGCGGCCGCTCCCGCCTTAGCCTTCTAACCTTACCTATCCGAGTCGGATTGCTTTGAATCGGGGTGTTAACATAGTGATGGAATCAATATACAATGTCGCCCATGCGCATGTGACCGCCCGTAATTTTCTGAATATTCATGAAAAAATATCGAAAATAAACTTCAAAAGGGGGGGTCTATCTATAACATTTTTCACTAGTTTTTTTAAAATAAATACACAATTTTTTACCGAAAAAATGACTTCGATTCCGTTTTTCGTAGTCGATAATTTTTTGTAAAAATTTTAATTAACCTGTTAAAATAACTTTTAAGCTTTTGGAAATAATAAACAGAATCCAAATCGACCTATAAACTTCGGAGATGTGTCAAAAAACAGAAAGCAAATCTTTAAAAAATTAAAAATTGAATTACATGAAAAATGTTATAGATAGAGCCCCCCTTTTGAAGTTTATTTTCGATATTTTTTCATGAATATTCAGAAAATTACGGGCGGTAACATGCGCATGGGCGACATTGTATATTTTAAACGATAGACCTAATGATTTTCGATTAAATAAACGTTATATCCAATAACGTTATACGAAATAAGTTTTAGAGTATATAAATGTTATACGTAAAGAAATTATATCAACGGTTGGTATATCTCACGTTTATTATATTATCTTGTGAACGTTATTAAAATTAAAATATACCAAATAACTTTATATGATGACGCACCCATGGTCAATAGTGTCAAAAGCCGTGCTTAAATCCAAATAAATACGAGCTACCCTCATTTTACAATTTTTTTTTTTTAACTGCATCTTTTATCAACGTAAAATTATAGCATCTCCTGTACCAACATTCTTCTGGTATCCAAATTGTCTTAGATTAATTACTTTATTCAAATTAAGATGTCTACAGCGGTCTCTTAAAACTATTTCGAAAATTTTTGGCAAGTTGGGTGACAAAGAAATAGGCCTACAGTTTGTCGGATCAGTTTTTGTGCCCTTCTTATGCATTGGGGCGATCTTAGCAATTTTCAGTTGTTCCGGGAAAATGCCTTCTGCAATGTACCTATTACAGAAAGTCGAAAGTGGCTCAGATAAAATTGGCAAATAATCTTTAATTTAATGATATTGGAATTTCATCATAGCCACTAGACTTCTTATTCTGCATACCATTCACGATTTTTGAGATTTCATTCGGAGTAGTTAGCGCGATGTCTAAAGAGTTTTCCACTCTTTCCGTACTTTGTTGAAGAAAAACGACAGCATCCTGACCACCATTACTAGGTATGATGTACTTGTGATCGAATTGCTTTACTAGAATGTTAGCTACTTCCTCTGCGTTATCTATTATTTGGTTATTTATTTTAAAGCGAATTTCTGCCCTCGTTGCTAACCCTATTTGTTCTCTTATTTATAACTTTCCAAATATGCCTACTTGAATTTTTAGATTGATTAATTTTTTCACTGACTGTAAGTTTTTTAGCATTCGAAATTACTCTTCTATTTAACATAGTTATATTTGTAATTAAAAATACTAGCGTCAAAATTCAAAATTCAAAAGTCATTTATTCATACTAGGCTGAGAATCAGCACTTTTCGAACGTCAAAATTACATAAGACAGTCCCCCAAAAACGCCCGCCCTTCACTACTTCCTAGTGCGTCGAGTTTATTGCCACTAGAGCATAAGAGTCGTTTCATTTTACTCGATGTTTTCACACCTCTCAATACTGTAGGCCTATTTCTTTGTCGCCCAACTTGCCAAAAATTTTAGAAAGAGTTTTAAAAGACCGCTTAAGTAGGCATCTTAATTTGAATAGAGTAATTAATCTAAGACAATTTGGATACCAGAAGAATGTTGGTACAGGAGATGCTATAATTTTACGTTGATAAATAAAGCAGTTAAAAAAAAAAGATTGTAAAATGAGGGTAGCTGGTATTTATTTGGATTAAAGCACGGCTTTAGACACTATTGACCACACACTACTTATCACAAAATTCAAGCACTATGGCTTTAGAGGTAAAGATTTACAACTCTACTCTTCATTTCTCAAAAATAGAAAAATGCTTGTCGAACTTGATTCTACACAACCTAACGGGTATAAAAGCAACTACAGCTCATCTCTGTTAAACATTACAATCGGTGTGTCTCAAGGATCTATTTTAGGCCCTTTATTATACATAATATTCACGAATGACCTAATCAATTTCATAAGTAAACTTTTGCCGGACATGTAACTTGAGTTTTTGCGGATGACACAAATGCCAAACTTGCAGGTAACGACATTCAAGACCTTACTGTTAAGATGAATGCAGGTCTAGAGGCTTTACATCCCTGCTTTAATGTGAATATCCTGAAAATATTATATAAATATATAAATACGACTAAAACTAACATTATGTTATTTAAAACTACTGCGTGTAACAAGGATGATATGGACATCAAATTAGATAATTTTAAACTTGAGCTTGTCCGGAAAGTCAAGAGTTAGAAGCATTGGATTCATCCATATCACCTGCTTGTTATGCCTTAAAAACTCTCAGGTATGAAGTAAGCATATCACACTTGAAAATGGTACTGAGTGAGTCCAAATTGAGGTATAGCATACAGTTTTGGGGAAACAGCTACTATTACAACTGGCATAGGACTTTCATTCTCCGAAAAGGAGCGATTCGAACCATTGTTCGCATTTCTCAAAGAGACTCCTGTCGGCCATATTCACCGGCTCGATCACCACCACGTTGCTCACAAGGAACTTGTGGATGATAAACCCGACTCCACCCTGGGACTGCTGGTCGCCCTCCCGGAAATAGAGCAACTTTCCGGATTTAAGGATTATCGAGTCCTCCCCCTCTCTTCGGACTTCAGATAGTCCTACTATACCCCATCGCAACCTACTCAATTCTGCCTCGAGTTCGATGATCTTCTCGTCGGTCTGGAGTGTACGAGTGTAGTATATTTCCAGGTCCAGTTTCTGGTGATTGTGGTAGCCGGATCTCTTCCGGGGATTCTTCGCACCCCTTGCCTCACCGTGACCTTGACCGCTACCGTTAGCCAAGGATAGGTAGGCCGCCGGGCATTAGGGGCCGTTTGTTTTTGGTGCTTGGCATTTTTAGTTTTGCCATAATCGCCACGCTTGGCAGGCGGGTTGGCGATCGCAGTATGGTGTTAAAAGTGCATAGACAACGCTGCTGCCCATTCTCTAGTAAGTCCCATAGTCGCCTTTTAAGACACCCATGGGAAGGAATAGGGTAGTGCGATTCTTTAAGTCCGGCACCACACGGACGTAACTAACGTGTAACTCATTAATAAATAATTGTTATATAAATAATTTTGCTTACAGGTCATTAATTTTACTTTATTTCTGAAATGTATTGTGTTAATTATTAGGTATTGTTCATAATCTCAACAGCAAACCAACATTGTGCTTTGCAGTGCCCTGACAGGGTTCATGTACAAAAACCGACAATTAATTATTGTAAAATGTGTGATGTGCATGAGAGCAAATAAATAAATAATTTTTTTTTGTAAATTTTTGTACACATTAAATGTATTGTAATTTTGATTTAAATAACTAATTTTAAACTGTTTTAATTTCTGAAGCAACATGATGATCCTACGATATTTGAATAAATGAGGCCATAAATTAAGATTACGTGTTAGTATGTGACACCTGGATTTCAGGTATTTACACCTGTCTAATAGACATTATCATTAAAAAAATATTTACAATGCATTTTTGCTCGAAAAGGGTGTTTTCCAAGCAGTCAATTTGTGCGTAGTGTCACTTTTTTTGACTAGGGCTTTTTACTTTTCTGTTTTTTTTTTCATTTTTGAATCCGTCGTCAGCAAAAAGTTTTTATTATGTATTGGAGAAAAGTTTTACAAATTAAATGATGATGATGATGTTGATGACGATGACGATGACGATGACAATGGAGATGGCGATGAAGATGGTCAGTCAAAGTCAAAGTCATGAATAATGATTATAATTTGTATACGTTAGCCAATATGTCAGATGTTAAACATCATAATTATGCGACTACTGTAAGGGTCGCTAGTTTTTTTTTTGTTTCCTCGCACAATGCATAGTAAAACTTTGTATGATACACGTGCGTCAGATGATTTCCGACTCGTGTCGACACTCGTCGGAAATCACCTACTTTCCGCACTTGTAGCATAAATAACTATTACCTCATTGTTCAAGAACCTTCTGCTTCGAGGGTATACGCGAACCCCTTAGTTTGGGTTTAGACCCCCGAGACAGGCATCGTCCGCAGCTTGTAGGTGATCCCGCGGGCAGTGGCAGGGCTCTAATTTTCTCTTCACTTAATAGGTCAGCAAGAGGAAGGCGGGGGAGGTGATACAACAGTATACAAGTCGGAGGTGGAAGTATTTAATGACGCTGACACAGGGAACCTCGCTCCGTGGCTCTACACAATGCCGTAATTCGACACTTAAACGCTCTGAATACTGTTAGTTACCTCGTGTCACTTATGTTGATAATGTCGTGAACCTGTGTACCAGAATACAGACTAGTATGATCCTAGGTATAACTCTCTACCTAGGTCTAGTTGGGCTCTAACTAGGTCTCTGTACAATGGCAGACCCACTCAATCTTCCTTGCCTCTTTTCCCAACTATCTTGGGGTCGGCTTCCAGTCTAACCGGATGCAGCTGAATACCAGCATTTTACATGGAGCGACTGCCTATCTGACCTCCACAACCCAGTAACCAAGGGGTATCGTATTACCCAGTTACTGGGTTGTGGAGGTCAGATAGGCAGTCGCTCCATGTAAAATGCTGGTATTCAGCTGCATCCGGTTAGACTGGAAGCCGACCCCAAGATAGTTGGGAAAAGATGCAAGGAAGATTGAGTGGGTCTGCCATTGTACAGAGACCTAGTTAGAGCCCAACTAGACCTAGGTAGAGAGTTATACCTAGGATCATACTAGTCTGTATTCTGGTACACAGGTTCACGACATTATCAACATAAGTGACACGAGGTAACTAACAGTATTCAGAGCGTTTAAGTGTCGAATTACGGCATTGTGTAGAGCCACGGAGCGAGGTTCCCTGTGTCAGCGTCATTAAATACTTCCACCTCCGACTTGTATACTGTTGTATCACCTCCCCCGCCTTCCTCTTGCTGACCTATTAAGTGAAGAGAAAATTAGAGCCCTGCCACTGCCCGCGGGATCACCTACAAGCTGCGGACGATGCCTGTCTCGGGGGTCTAAACCCAAACTAAGGGGTTCGCGTATACCCTCGAAGCAGAAGGTTCTTGAACAATGAGGTAATAGTTATTTATGCTACAAGTGCGGAAAGTAGGTGATTTCCGACGAGTGTCGACACGAGTCGGAAATCATCTGACGCACGTGTATCATACAAAGTTTTACTATGCATTGTGCGAGGAAACAAAAAAAAAACTAGCGACCCTTACAGTAGTCGCATAATTATGATGTTTAACATCTGACATATTGGCTAACGTATACAAATTATAATCATCATTCATGACTTTGACTTTGACTGACCATCTTCATCGCCATCTCCATTGTCATCGTCATCGTCATCGTCATCAACATCATCATCATCATTTAATTTGTAAAACTTTTCTCCAATACATAATAAAAACTCTTTGCTGACGACGGATTCAAAAATGAAAAAAAAACAGAAAAGTAAAAAGCCCTAGTCAAAAAAAGTGACACTACGCACAAATTGACTGCTTGGAAAACGCCCTTTTCGAGCAAAAATGCATTGTAAATATTTTTTTAATGATAATATTTTTTAATGATAAGACTGGTGTCAGACTTTCGGGCTTCTGACGACTCGTAACGACTGTCAAAGATCCACAAATGACAACCGGGACCAACGGCTTAACGTGCTTTCCGAGGCACGGAGGAGTCTCGGTATGTAAAGATGGTCACCCATCCACTGACCAACCCCGGAAAGCGTAGCTTAACCTGATGGATCGACCAGTGCGGCTTGTTATTACTTAGCCACGAGCTCCTCCTAGCGCTCATCGGTTCTACATCTAATATGGCAGACCCACTGCGGCGTAGTAATGAGCAGCGTGTAATTGTGTGTAATTAGTGATCGATGGTGTAACCCTATATACCAGGTCGTCTGTAATGCCTTTGTTGTGCACCGCTGCTGATCGCATCACGCCACAATAGTAGTGGTAGAGCGCTCGACACTACTGTGACGCGATGGTAGGTGGCTCGTGACGGCTCAGCAGTTTTGCACCAGCTGGGGGCATGCGAATAGTCGCAATGCGTGACACTGCGTCTTAACAAATGGTACGAAAATATACTTGACGATATAACAAGGCAGAGGTGACTGGAAACGCCGGGAGGGGACGCCCTAGGAGGACATATACTCGTATTAGCGTTGTGTTATTAGTGTTGTGTAGTTTTGTATTTTCAAAATGCAGTCGAGCAATACAGTGTCTCCAGTAAAAAAGGGCACAACTCAAATTCGTCACTTTTCAGGAGCGGAAAAAAACAACACCTTTAATGTTTTTTAGTATTTCGCAATTAAAATCAAAACTTCTTTCGAATTGGTATTGTAGATAAAAAATAGGCCTTTCATTTAATGGTAATCACTTCCACATTCAGTCACTCCTACTATATATTTTTTTAGTTTTTCTCGAGTTGTTCCCTTGTTAACGAAGTGTTAATGGAATAACGTTAGTTATACTAGTCAGGTTGGTCGTATTTAAAGTAATATTGCGAGTTATTCCCTTATTTTATAAATGCCTAAGGGCCTATTTCACGATGTCCGAATAGCCACTACTTACCGAATAAATTCAAAAATGGAGCAGAATTTGTATGAAATTATCTGCCAAGTAAGTTAATAGGAACTTAATCGTAGGTGGTGAAACAGTCCCTAAGACAAAATATAGTAACGACTTATTTCCTTCTGCTATCGATCGAACAAAAAATCTATAATTAAAACAATAGTCTAGAAAATCTTTTATTTATTTATTAAATCTACACTTTAAATAAAACATCTAACAGTAAAAGACAGTAAAAGACAATTAAAGAAGTGTCATAGTGAATTGCAGTTATGTAATACTATGTATGATACCGACACTCAGCACCTACAGGATGAACTATTTGTTAGGGAATATGCTCTAAAGGATATCTTTAGTAAATATGAGGCTTCTCAACAAGACCTGAGTCAGCGCTTGCAGGAGGCCAACGAGTTGGCAGACCTGGTCAAGTACAATGCGGAGAGGTATGAGTCTCTGACAAATAACCTCTCTTTTAGCTGTGCCTGCTCCCATGACCCCCAACCTCTACTGGTTACACCTGCACCCTCAGTAGCTCAGCCTGTAGGTAGCTGTTTGGTTGACAGTAAAATTAATAACTTGAACACAACATATGTATTTTCTGACAAATTTGGTCAAGGTTTTGGTAGTATTTTTAATCAGTGTTCGCAACAATATGTAATTAATAATTGTTTACCCGGTGCCAGTATTAGCCAATTAATTAACAATATTAAGTTGACAAAAATTAACCCCAGTTCCACTGTTATATACGGGGATAGTTTAACTGTTAGAAAAAAAGACATAATTGAATGTGTCCATTTGATGTTAGATCTCAATGAGTCCAATAATTGTAAATTTATTTTCTGTGCCTTGCCTTATTCTAAATATTTGTCTAACGAGGAAAATAGGCACATTTACAAATTAAATATGTTAATTTATAATAGGACTTGTCGCCACAGTGACTCTATTTTATATTTTGATTGTAATCAATTTATTAATGATTACAAACTGACAAATTATACCATGTACTTGCCACCTAGTTGTAGGAGACAAATTGCTAATCTTTTAGCATACAATATACACAGTGACACTGGTACTTGTAGTGTACCATCGATTACTGTTAGTAGTGGTACTAACACTACTATTGATACGCCTTGTAGTTTAAACTATTAGGTGTGACAACGGATAAGCCGCATATGTTCAATGTTGTACATCAAAATATGCAGGGTCTGTCCGGCAAAGAGCTAGAGTTAAGTTTATTTATGGAGCACTATGATGTTCAGGTGTTATGTTTGACTGAACACTGGTTGAAAGAACATGAAGTAGTGTTTATCAATGATGATAATTTTACAGTACAAAGTGCGTTTGTGAGAAAAAACGCCATTCGCGGTGGATCTTTAGTTCTTGTTTCAAACAAGTTGAAATGTAAACAACGTTTAGATTTAGTTAATCTTTCCATCGAGCGCACTATTGAGTTGTCTTGTGTTGAACTCGAGCGATACGTTATAATTTGCGTTTATCGACCCCCCTCTGGTGATTTTACTAGTTTTGAATCGGTAATGGAGGATTCACTCAATAGGTTAAAATCAAGTAATAAGAGTATAATTTTATGTGGAGATTTTAATATTAATGTTTTAGATGTTACTCCATTAAGTATTAGACTTCTTAATCTGTTTAAGTCTTATAATTTAATTAACTTGTTTTTTGAACCTACTAGGATCACGGCATCTTCGTCAACTTGTCTTGATAATATATTTAGTGATTGTGATGCCAAAAATAAATGTGTGTTAAGTGACTTAACTTCAGACCACTGTGGTTTATTAGCTAGCTTCCCCATGCCATTACATAAAAAGCCGCGTAAAATAGAATGCAGGCCCTATACAGTTAGTCGTTGCAATAAGTTTAAAAATAATATAGCTCATAGAATTACACCATCTATAGTAGAACACGAGTGTCCTAATGAAATTTATGGAGCCCTTTTTGATGTCGTGCAAAAAGAGTACCAATCTACTTTCAAGACCAAAACTCTTGAAATTAATGGCACCACCGTTGACTTTAACCAATGGGCCACTCCAGGTATTTATAAAAGTAGAGCGAGACTATACGAGTTATATGGTTTGAAAAAATACAGGTTTGATACTCCTTTCCTAGAGTATGTCAAAAATTATTCAAAATTATTTAAAAAGGTTAGTGTTTATGCTAAATCAAAATTTTTAAGCGATAAAATTAAAAATTCCAATAATAAAGTAAAAACCACTTGGAAAATTATTAACAATGAAACGGGTAAGTCGGTTAAACAAGATAAAGAACTTGAGATTATGGTCGACAATAAATTAGTTACTAAAGCAGCTGACGTAGCTGAGGCGTTTAATGAGTTTTTTGCCAACATACCTATAACTACGACTCGCTCCTTAAATTCGTCCCCGTCTAAAGCTGAAAACCTATTGCTTAGTAGTGTGTCTAAAAGTAGTCGTTTATTTAGCTTCGAACATGTAACGCCTCGTGATGTAATTAATGTTTTTAATACACTCAAATCCAAAAACACTGGTGATTACTGGGGCATCTCCATTAAACTTTTAAGTAATATAATAGACATCGTAGCCCCCTATCTAGCTGTTACTTTTAATAAATGTGTTGACTTAGGAACTTTTCCTGACCTCATGAAGAGTAGTAAAGTCATACCATTATTTAAATCCGGTAATAAAAATGATGTTGGTAATTTCAGGCCTATTTCTATCTTACCTGCATTTAGTAAAATATTTGAAAAGTTAATACTCAAGCAGTTGCTAAGACATTTTAATTCAAATAACCTCCTTCATAATGAACAATATGGCTTTACAAAAGGTCGTTCAACTACAGATGCGGGTGTTGCTCTGCTGAAACACATATTTAACGCATGGGAGAACTCGCAAAATGCTATTGGAGTTTTCTGTGATCTCTCCAAAGCTTTTGATTGCGTGCACCATGACACGCTTTTGCGTAAACTGCGTCATTACGGTGTGCAAAACGAAGCTCTCGATGTTCTTAATTCTTATTTACACAATAGGTCCCAATGTGTAGATGTTGATGGTGTGAAATCTTCCGGGTTACCAGTTCAGTTAGGTGTACCTCAAGGCTCAATACTGGGTCCATTCTTGTTCTTAGTGTATATCAATGACTTACCATTCTTTTTAAAGGGTATCTGTGAAGTTGTACTGTTTGCAGATGATACCTCTCTTATTTTTAAAGTAGACAGGAATAGACATGATTTTGACGATGTAAACAGTGCACTCTCAATGGTTACGGATTGGTTTACAACAAATAACTTAGTTCTCAATTCCAAGAAAACGAAATGTATAAAATTCGCTTTACCCAATGTTAGAAATCTAGGACCCAACATCGTCTTAGATAAAGAGGTGCTTGAAACTGTGGGCTCGGCAGTTTTTCTGGGCATAACAGTAGATGCTAAACTTCAGTGGGGCCCACATATTTCAAGTCTAGCGGGAAGGCTTAGCTCGGCCGCCTACGCTGTCAGGAAAGTAAGACAATACACTGACGTTGATACTGCTAGATTAGTCTATTTTAGTTATTTCCATAGCATTATGTCCTATGGCATTCTGCTGTGGGGCAAAGCCGCTGACATTCAAAATATATTTGTTCTTCAAAAACGAGCTGTTCGAGCAATTTACCAGCTAGGTGCCAGAGTTTCTCTAAGAGATTTTTTTAAGGATATTGGTATTCTCACAGTGGCATCACAATTCATCTTCGCCAATATCCTATATATTAGGCAAAATATACACTTATATACTAAGAACAGTGATATTCACAATATTAACACCAGAAATAAGGACAAATTACGAGCTCCTTTTCACCGGCTTCATAAGGTTCATAATTCATTTGTTGGGCTTGGTATAACTTTTTATAACAAGCTACCCACTTCTCTGCTAGATTTGCCTTATAATGCGTTTAAAGCTATAGTAAAATCCAACCTTTGTTCAAAGGCATACTACTCTATCAACGACTACTTAAACGATAAAAATAGTTGGTCGCTGTGATTAACTCAAGACAATATTTATGTTCTTTCTCCAGAATTAGCTTACCTACTGACAGGTCATATGAGTTATATAATTGTTATTTTAATTGACTGTATAAGTAAATTTATTTTCATTTAAATTCATTTATTATTGACATAATCGACTCATTACAATGTTTTTGTTTAATGAGTTGTATTGCAATATGTGGTTAGCTAGCGACCTCGACAGAAGATCATTATATTATTCTTGCCTAACTGTTGATTTATTTTACTTCGATGGTCCTAGTTTATCATAATTATGTGACTTCGAGTTACAGTTTTATTAGCTATATGTAAGCTGGCACGCCCTTTATACCTGGAGGCTTTATAATTCGGGTATTAAGTTCTGTTTACGTTTTTAGTTTTTTTAGTATTCATTTTCGCTTGAGTTTAGCTTTCGATATTTTTTTTTTTTTTTTTTGTTGGTACATTGGCGTGTGCTAGCTGTCATTATGGCAAATATATTTTTTTATTTAATGATTTGTGTTGAGTAATGTAAATGATTTGTATACTATTGTATAGAATCAATTTTTTTTCTAACTGAACAGACAGCTGTGCTGCTGGGGAGTTTGTTGCGCCACTTCTTCTCTCCAGCAAAAGCACTAGGAAGTGGTGAAGGGCGGGCGTTTTTGGGGGACTGTCTTATGTAATTTTGACGTTCGAAAAGTGCTGATTCTCAGCCTAGTTTGAATAAATGACTTTTGAATTTTGAATTTTGAATTTTAGAGATTGTAAAAATGAAAAAGGATGAAAAGGAAGAAAAGTGCCTATAACAGGAAGTTCTCTGAAAACTACAGGGCCAATATGCTAAGCTGTTCTGGAAACAGATAAGATTGGCTCACGAAGTGACAGGACCATCGAGAAGGAATATTATAAGAGCAGAAGATGGATGTTTACTAAACGAAGAATGAAAGGTCTTGGAACACTAGAAGGGAAACTTTGGAAGTTTATTCAGTTGTCAGGATAGTGTGCAAGGAATGGGTAACTGGACAGAAGCCAGTTTTGAAGACTCTAGCTCAGATGCACGTGATGGAAATGAAAAAGAAATAGATGAGATTGTAAGAGTATTGAAAGGAATGAAAATTGAGAAGCTCAGAGAATGGCAGAGTGTCTGCTGAAATACTAAAGGCAGGTGACGGGGTGGGAGCAAGCCTGTTGTGACGGATCTTTAATATGTGTTGGCTGTAATCGTACCACTTTATAAGGGAAAAAACTCTCAGCAGCAGTCCAAAAACTGTCACGGCATTGATCTTTTGAGTGTTGTCCGCAGACTCTATGCCGCAGACTCTATATTAATAAATAGAGTGATAAGAGCGATAGATAAGAAAATATTGGATGTGCAGGCGGGATTTAGATAGAAAATGGGCTGTATGGATCAGATCTCTTTAAGGTGCATAGGCGAAAAACATCTGACAAAGAACATGAAAGTCTAGTGTGTTTTCTTTGGCTTGGAGAAGGCCTATTACATGGTGTGGAGGGAAGAACTGTGGTCAACACTACCCGTGTACGGTGTGGACTGGCGCTTGGTACGGGCACTTTAATATTTCCACAAGGATACCAGTGCTTGTGTTATGATAAATGGGGTATGCACAGACTGGTTTTGCATCTCAAGGGGTGTTAGGCAGGGCTGTTACGTCACCGTGGATGTTCAACATGCTCACGGATAGTTTTTTGCTAAATTTGAAAGGGGGTGAGTGCGGATTGAGCATGAATGAGTTGCCTGTCAAATACCTTCTCTACCTACGCAGATGATCAAGTTCTACTTGCATCGTGAGCTGAACAGTTGCAAGACATGGTGACTGTGATGGATGAAGCAAATAATTTGAAATGGATGAATATAAATGTGAATAAGACGAAGCTTATGGTATTTGAAAGAGAAGAAGATGTATAGGTGTGTGATGTAAACATAAATGATAAGAGTATGGAGAAAGTAAGTGTAATAATGTATTTAGAGAGTTAGTTTACAAGGGATGGAAAGATTTATGAAGATGTGGAAAGGAAAGTAAATGCGGGAAATAAAGTGAATAGTAGTAGTGGTAGTAGTAGTGTATACATGCGATTGTGATCAACCAGTCGATGCCCAAAAGGGCTCAACTAGCTGTTCACAATGGGGTGCTGGAGTGCTGGTGTCTAGGTTTATGTATGAAGTGAATGTTGGGTGTGGCAGAAGAAGCATGTAAGTAGAATAAATGCTGTGGAAATGCGTTCCTTGCAAAGCATGTGTGGCGTGACTATGAATGATAGGCTGTAAAATGGTGTGATAAGGCAACCGTTGCCTTATCACACCATTTTAAAAGAAGATGTAGTGACAAAAATTTAAAAGAGTATGCTTAGATGGTTTGGTGATGTTGAAAGGATGAATGAAAGGCGAGTAACAAAAGGTGTTTACAAAGCAGGTGTGAGTGGAAATACCGGGAGGGGACGCCCTAGAAGGACACATAGTGACCTAATTGGTGATGTTCTTCAGAATGCTCAGGTACTCGTAACTCGTGCGTGTATGACCAGATGTATGAACGTAAACGAAACAAAAGGAGTATGTAAAGCTAAGTGAGTTTATATAATGTATGTACATTATGTTTAAATAAAACATTTCAATTGTCCTTGCTGTCCTCTTCATTGCCCGGTACTAGGGCATGCAATTATCCGCCCATTTTACTATTCGAATATTTCGGATACTGCCAGACAACTATTCGAATATATTCGGATAATATGGATATTTTGGATACCATTGTAAAAGAGGTAAATCAAACTTATATTAGTTTACAATCGACGTTTTTATTATAAAAACTCTCCAACAATCGTATACTAAAGTATATCAGTTCGCACTAAAAGCAAAATCTGTCCGATCTGTCATTGACAGAGACGAGAAAACAAAAAAAAAGAAATCCACAGGTTATCTACCAATGGTATAATAGATCGTGAGCTGGTCAAATGCTATCTTTGTTAAGATGGCTAGAACAATTGAAAGCACATTAGATGAAGACTGGAAGTCTTACAAAATAGTGCTTGGTAATAAATGAGACAAAATCACATCACTGACATTGCTAGATGTCAAAGTATCAGAAGGCCAATTCTCGTACTTAGAAAACGTGCACATTCTAGTCGCAATCTGTCAAATATGTCAAAAATGTTGGTAAATTGATTGTATTTTTGACAGATTGCGAATGAGATGCGAATGCGAACGTTCTTAAAAATTACCGGAATCGCCCCTCTGATGTATAAGTTGGATCAGCACAAACTAATAGCCACGAATGACATGTAATTTCATCGATTCCCTGAATATGAACTATTTTCTGTGCGTTTCGGGTCATTCAGTTTTCGTTATCACGGTTGTGCAGTCCTATCTTTCGTTAGACATATATGTGAAACTTTGAAAAACCCAATCCGGAAAGTCCTCTTTAGGAATACCTCCTAAAGAGGACTTTCCGGATTGGGTTTTTACGGTCCAGGCAGGAAACGAATTAATGCAAATCATTAATGCCGAGAATCATGATGAGGCCTCTGCTCCACATTCCTACTTCCCATATCAATCTAATTTTGGGTTGGTTACCAAAACAGCTTATTCAAGTGTAGCAAATCCTAACCTTTTCTTTATGTTTCATTTAGTAGGCACTCTATTTTGGTTCTGTGAGATCTCGTCAAGCAAGACACAATACCGAGATGAATCTAGAGAACAACACTACTAATCAAAGCCATCATTCTTGCCATGCCATGCTTGTCAAAGCATTCACTGTTGATGGTTAACCTGCAGAGTCCTTTCGATCTCTTTGCTTATTTTCTCTGTTAAAGTAAATGATATTTCAGTTTCTGCTGCTTGTAGTTACCGAGTGCTACGTCATCACTATCGCTGTCGTCAACTGAAGTCGAGTTCTGTGCAAAAGCACTTTAAAATTTTTCTCTTCTAAAGGGAATCACCAGATTCGGCTAAGCGTGGACAAGATGCCCAGTAAAAATTATTTTTACAAAACGATATTATTAATTCTGAAAGAAATATTTTTGCACATCACATAGTAGCCAGGTACACGTACAAAAAGTCGAAATAAAGGGTACTTTAATTAAACTGTATCCACCAAAAGCATAGCCATTTTGTTTGACGCAGTGTTACCAGCACGGAAATAAAACGTCAATTTCAGTGTGTAATCGATTAGATAATCAATTAACCAACAAAAAAGTCTTTGTCTGCAAAACCAACCAATTAAATTGTTTTAAAATAAAACAATCAGTAACGTTATTAGTATTTTAATTATATTTTTATTAGATTAGAATAACAGTTCTATATATATATCGATTATTATTGTCAGGTTATTATTTTTGCCTGGCAACTCCTACTGTACCTCTTAAAGAGATGATCTATCCGGTTGCTTTGTATCGATGTTCTGTTTCGCAATGGATCATTTCGATTCGAGTATCGATATAAAATCGCTTTTAATTAATCGTGTTTATAATGTTTGCCGCCCGTCTGTCGGAACAGACTGATCTAGTCTGATTCTCAAAAATAGTGTATATGTCAGTCAGACTAGATCAGTTCGATCGGGTGTGACTCACGTTTTGAAACTTAATTCAATTCATTTTCTGGATCGTAATGTTGAATCGATGTGAAAATCGATCAAATCCCGTTGTACCGACCCACTTGAGTATCGAACGTATCGAACATCCCTAACCAAGTGTCAAAATCAAGTGAAATGACATCTGCTGACAACAATGACAAAACTATTCGCTTTGCTTTCGTGCGCTGTGGATGTTATTTTGTTTACTCGCTGCTTCGAACGTTTGTTTTTGTTATTATGGACTCCGATACCGCTCCTAATGATGACCCGGCCCTACCCTCGGACACCGAATTTGCACCTCACGTTGAACCTGGCGCTATTATGGACTTCGAACCGGCTTTAAATGACAACCACGGCACGAACTTGGACTCCTCTGCCACACGTACTTCCAGTGAGAATGAGGAACCAACGCGATGTGTTAATTGTGGCGTTGATGTAATGCATCGCAGAAGACACACGTTGCAGCTTATTGAAGTATTATCAATAATCCGGCAATGGACTGCTCCTCAAGTCGTAAGTACATTTTTCTATGTAGTGTTTAGCTTGGTTTCTGTCTTGTCGTTTGCCTATATAAACTGAATAAAAATAATATCTTTTTTACAGGTTACAGAAAATAGCTTGGTCTGTCACTCATGCTGGACATTAGCAATGAATAACTTGCCTGAACAGCAAAATGTACCAAGCACATCAGGTGGTCATCAAAGAGAACTATGTGTTAATTGTGGATGTTCTATACGGCGTACCAGATCTCATATTCTGAACACAAACTCGGAGAGAGAAACACATATAAGAAATGTTATCAGCGACTGGATAGCACCACAACAAGTAAGGATAGATTTACTTTTTATTTAGTTTGTTAGAATATGTGAATTAGAATTATGCTGTTTAAATGTAACTACCACTTGTTTATTGAAAAGTTATTCAACCTCTCCATGAAAAAGCAACATCTTATTTACTACGTAACAGAATAAACGAATGTTTAGTTGTAAACTCTTTTGTCAGAATTCATTTTTAAATAATTATAATCTCTGGGTAGCAAAAACAATTCAAAATCAATTGTGAGATACTCAAATGATAAGCATTTTGAAACCGCACTAATTAAGAATTAAATTGTTTTAGGTTCATGGCTCAGATCGCATTTGCCATCCATGTTGGCAGCGAGCTGATAGAGTACCAGTTCGTGCTCCAGCTGTCGCAATTGTCCCACCTACAATTAACTTGCCGAATTTCACAAGAGCCCCTGACACACAAGCCAATTGTTTCTGTCCGGATTGTGAATCACCACAGCGACTCGTAGTCCCAACATGGCTAAGGGTGAAGTTATTCACAGATTTTAATTTTTATGTCCCAAAAAGCTGCAGAATATGCAGATTTCATTTGCTGCTAAATAACTGGGATGAGCTTCTAACAACTTTTTTACATCCTTGTCACTCATTTACTGCAGAACATATTCAAGATTTTGCATCATTTGTAAAAGAAAGAAATCAAACATTTGATTTCCAAAATATTGAAGGGATGAATGATGACCTAGTCCATTACTGGATAGGGCTGTCCAAAGACCAATTTATAAACCTGAAGGCACAGCTGCCTAGATTATCCGAGATGCGCAATGGTTCATTGGCACTCACAGCATATTTAATAAAACTTAGAACTGGGGACAGCGATGAAAGGATTTCTACATTATTGAACATTGCACGCTCAACTCTATCTAGATTAATGAGCAAAGCTCGGGATATACTAAATCAAGATTTTGTACCTCGTAACTTGGGTATAGGTCATATTACAAGGGAAGAAATAGCCGAGCGAAACCTGATTATACCTAATGGTTTGTTTGGTGGAAATGGCGGGAATCCAATAGTTATAATTGATGGTACATATTTATATGTTCAAAAAAGTTCAAACTATTTATATCAAAAAAAAACTTACTCCTTACACAAGTATAGGAACCTCATGAAGCCGTTCCTAATGGTATGTTCTGATGGATACATTATAGATGTATTAGGCCCCTATCCAGCAACAACATCTGATGCTAATATTATGCAACATGAATTCAGCAATGAATCAAATACATTGCGGCAATACTTTCATGCAGGAGATGTTTTTATACTGGATAGGGGTTTTAGAGACTGTGTGCCTCTTTTACAATCATGCAATTACTCCACACATATGCCTGCATCTTTACAAGAAGGTGAAACTCAATTATCAACGTTGGCAGCAAATAAATCTAGGTCTGTGACAATATGTAGATGGGTGGTAGAATGTGTAAATGGAATATTTAAACATTCTTTTAAGATATTTAGACAGGAGTTTTTTAACTTAGCATCTAAGCATGCAATAATAGATTTTAGAGTGGCTGCCGCATTGATAAATAAGTTTCACAAAAGATACAGTAATAGAGAAGATGCAGGCCAAATATTAGATATTGTAAATGAAAGAATGTACCTAAACAATGCTCTTGCTGATTATGTCATTCAAAATAATTTAAATAGAAGACGTGCACAGTTTTTAAACATAAATGTAAGCATAAATAATGTTTCATTCCCAAGACTGACATACAGTGAATTAATATTATTTAGTTGTGGGACATACCAATTAAAACAAGCAAGATCATACTATGGAGAACATATAAGGAATGACGGTTCTTATACAGTTGAAGTGTGCACGGAGAGAGCCAGCAACCTGCTGGAAGGACTACCCATGACAGGCAATTGCACACTTTTAAGAGGAAAAATACAAAGCAGGCACATAAGCCGAAAAATATATTACGTCTACATATTATATAATAATAACCTGCAGGGCAGAGACGCTATAAAAGAGTATTGTTGCAATTGCCTTGTCGGCCGAAGAACGGTGGGTTGCTGTGCTCACGTTATGACCATTATTTGGTATTTAAGCTGGGCTAGGCACGAAAATAATGTCGCACCGCCTGCCCAGTTTTTAGACAATATTTTAATAGTTTATGACTCTGAATAAAGTCAAAATAAACAAATAAAACTAATAGTTTAATTTAAACCACCTTAATACAACCCTATAATGTGTAAATAACCAGATTATATCAAAGTACGACTGGAAAATAATATATTATAGAAAAGAATACGCTTTTTACAAAGATTTTACCCGACAAGGATCCAATTTTTCACATGCCAGTTGAAGCATATTCTTGCATCTTGCTACAACTTTATTATATTATTTGTTTTCCTATAGATTAGTAGTTTTTAAAATGCGACGATTTTATTAATTAAGATCTTGTTCACGGTTAGCCAGATCACCCTAACAAACTGAGCAATTCCCTTTTCTCTATGATGAATCTACATAGTAATTGTGTCATTAGATGGATTTTTGAAGATATAGCATGAATTGTCACGATTGCAAATACCTATTTTATTAAAACACAACGTTAAGGGGGATGCGCTAAGGTAGCCCGCGAAATTCAAATTTTCTTTCGTCTTCTGCAATTTGCAGCTCAGTGTCAGGTTGTATGTTCATTAAAATATGATTCGCGACCGTAACAAATATGGTTTTACAGAATTATAATCATTAGAATTAGCAATACAACTCCTTAAGTCAGCAAAAGTGTCAAATGTCATGATTTCATGAATTAGTCATTCAATACAGTTACATGAACTTAGAGAGTTGTATTGATGACTTTTATGATTATAAATCTATAAATAAACATTGGATACGGCCGCGAATCATATTTAGAACAACATACAACCTGATACTGACCTGCAAATTGCAAAAAACGTAAGAAAATTTGAATATCGCGGGATACCTTGGCGCATCCCCCTTAAATGTTATATTATCAAAAGGAAAATAGAACAAAACTAACTATCCGTATTATCCGTTTTATCCGGATAGTAAAACAAATATTATTCGGATAATATTTTCGACGGATATCCGGATAATTCGGATATCCGGATATCCGAATAGCATGCCCTACCCGGTACAAAACTTAAGTTTGCGGTTCTGAAGTCAGCAAATTCTTATAGAAATCGAGATATTCTGTGTATAAAGATGGTAGGAGTGTCATTATATATTTGAATACTAGATTATTGATGTTATATCACTTTTAAAAGCTTGAAAATTAATACGCGTAACACTAATTTAATTATTACAAAATAAATTAGCAAATTACAAATTAGGGAATAAAACGGTTTCTAAAAACAGTACACCACACGCTAATCCACCAATAGCGATAAAGTGTTTAGTGAGGATATACCGCTTGAGACTTCCTGAAGCAAACGCAACAAATGCAGTTGTTCCCTTTCAAACATGCTTACAAAATGGGTTATCTACATTTATTTCTTACTATATTTAAAAAACTTTGGAACTACATGAGTTGTGTCTTTTTGTAATTAAGTTAACTGTATTTATGCCTTTTAGTTCAATTGTGTTTTGGGGTTTCTTGCAGTTATGTCTATTAAGCAGTGAAATTTACTTGATATCTATAGATGTGCCTTTAGACGCAGTCGAGTTATGCCTTTGATATATTACAAAAAAGTATGTTAGGATGCAGCTAGAGTTATGTCTTTTTGATATGTTATGTAACAGAACACGTAGATTACAATGGTGCTATAAAAACAAAAGGGCATAACTCGACTTATGCCGTTTTTGACTGGAGGCACTGAATATTGAAGCGAGATCAAATATTTTTGCGCTGCGTAAAAGTGGATGTAATTTACACAAATATCTAATGAACCCGGACTAACTATGAGTATTATTATCAATTATCATTTCAATATTTCATATTTTACGAAACATAAATCTCAATCAAAGGTATTGTTAATCCTTTTATTCAATATATGCCATTCCAGATAAATAAAGTTTTAAATTCACGAAGTTTAATTCGATTAAATAATTAATAAGTTACACATTTGACATTTGACATTTTGATAATTATATTTTTTTTTCTTGTTTAATTGTATACCTAAACTATTATTTTGCACGTCACGTAGTGGCAAACATGTTTGCACCTAATTTAATATAACATCTTGTATGCACTTTCTATGTATGTACACACACATGTTTAAGCAAATAAAAATCTTATCTTATCTTATCTTATCTTAATAAATACATTGTGTTTCTTTGTTCTAGAGAAATACCGTGAGTCTTATTATCGAGGAGCAGCGACGGCAAATAATGAATAAGAAAACAAATTAATGGTTTCATATCAACGAGACATTTTACTGAATGAGTAAACACGTCATAATGAACCATCTGCCGTGCATTCCGAAGGCTTGCACGTCCGAAGACCAGCTAAAAGCCGTTTTTACCAGAAAGGCATTAACAAGAACGTTTAAGTTTCGCACGACAATATTCAGACTTCAACTGGGACACTGCTTTTTATTGACTTTAATAATATATATTTTTTACTGTAATAATATTTATACAACAGATTTGTTTTGTTATTTTGCAATTTTATCACACAATGTCAATCAATCTTCCTAGCCTTTTTCCCAACTATCTTGGGGTCGGCTTCCAGTCTAACCGGATGCAGCTGAATACCAGTATTTTACATGGAGCGACTGCCTATCTGACCACACAATGTATTGGAATATTCTTAATTATTGTTACACTGGTCTTTCAGGTGAAACAATTTGATAGTTTTTCCATACAAACTTTGGAGGGGTTTTACTCCACTGTTTGACATCGTACATTCAAAGTTTAACATGATATCGTTAGGTCTCATTATTAATTTTGTCTGTACGGAAGCAGAATAGTAAAATAAAAAGCCATTAAAAAGTTATAAGCCAACAAAGATTCGTTTTTCTTGCTAATTTTAACGCGACTTTGGGCGTAAATAAGTAATACAAGAAGTGTGAAATCTCGAAAACAAAATCCGTACCGACACAGAAAAATTATCGAAGATTTCAATAAATTTTATTTGTAATTGATTCATGCAGTGGTTTTTTCAGAAAAACCTTTTTTCCAAAGGCCTTTTCGTAATTTTTGACGCGCTCGTTTTACTAAAATTGGTCGGTACGGTGTTTCTGTGCGTGCGAACTATACGTTGTCCATGTAGACCAGCTTCTAACTGCTCATCACTGATACTATCTCTGTCAGACACGATGCCAGGTGAGACAGCGTGGTTTTTGGCCATGCCCACCATTGAGTTCGAGCCCGCGACTAGTTCTACCTTAAGTATTTAAGTATAGATATACTCGTATACAGACATTTTCTGTAATAATCGAATTAGGTATTTGTAATTATTATTATTATCTTACACAATTTATTTTATCTAAGTATACATACACACACACTGTAGTATAAAACTGATTTGCATCCGTCACCTCACACGCCAGGTCCAGTTGAAAACCAGCGTCAGGCACTAGTTGTCTGGCATTTTTGCTGAACTGGACCTATTTGGCGCAGCCGTGAGGCACACATTCCGGTTTTTTTTTTTAATGTATTATAATTATGTTGTGCTGTGTGTCTTTAAGTCTGTGCTAAATAAATGTATTTTCTTTCTTTCTTTCTTTCTTTCTATAGGTACAGCCTTCCGACTTCGCCATTATCTTGGACTATAGTGAGAGTTCCTGCGCTTACACACACGTTCACAGTGTTTGCCCACTTGGCATCCACAAGTAAAGCGCGCGTCACTTCGTGAGATAAAAATACTTTGTACGAACGTAATGCAATATTGCTCATTTATAGCCTACAGACTGACCAGGCTTATAAGGAATATCTATGCAAAAGAACAAAAATTTTCCGGTAGTATTTGCGTATTGCTGGAACATACATTCAGACAAACAGAAAAAAAAACTTACAACTAGATTTTTGGTATGAGAATCAACAATAACTTTTTTTCAAAATATTTAGAGTACATTTTTGATTCTGCTATGATTTTATCACAATTTATAGATGTTGAGAATTATTATAGACCATGTTAACATTTCTATTTGTATCGGAAAAATTTAAAAGAGCACAAAATAGTTTGCCTGGGCAGGGCGCGAGAAGTGCGAGAACACACGGTTCTCGCACACGGATCAATCGTAAAGTAAGATTGATAGGAATGTGGCGTATGGCGCGCTCCTTGCCGTGCGCCCCGATGCATGTGCTGCAATGCAACACGATACACGGCCACACGTGCGGCACGCGCCCGCAGTAGTTTCACTCTGAACATGCGCTACTCGGCTCACCCTCGCACACCTAAATGAACTAGTGAGCCGCGTGCAACCTGCGCCGGTGTCCTATTACGTTAATTTTTTTTCTTAATGGCTTCTCTCAGGTTGTTGGCTGCATAACCGGGCTATCCCGTGGCTGCCTATGACAGCACTTATTATACCGCGTCCACGAGAGCGCTCATGCACTTGTCAGTCGTCGCGACGAGTTGCTGTTCTGTCTTCATTACTTGTGCAGTGGAGCGTCTCATCTCGCGCTCATCTCGGGTGCCGTCACGTTTCTTTGAGCGAGTGACGTAAGAGCGCGGCGGGCGTGGGCGGGGGGCGCGCGGCCGGCGCGGGGGGGGGGGGGGGGCGGGGGGTGCGGATCGATTGCGCTGTTCATCAGGCGCGCCCTGCACCCGGGAGCTGTTTGTTATGAACTTTAATTATGTTGCGCTCAGATCATGCGAGTTTGTCCGCGCGTTCTCGAGGATGACTCGCGCGGCTTAGCTTTAACTGACTAATTGGTTCCCGATAAGCTTCATGACATGTGATCGTTATCTACAGCCGCCCACACGTGTCGGGAGGAAAACTAAAGACCTAGTCTTCCTGGTACACTGACACTCACCAAACATAATATTAAGAATGTGTTACTGTTAATACGTATTCACATTATGTTACTAGAATCTGTTGAATGCCCGTGCGGTTATCTCAAAGCGTACAGCGTGGTCGCTGTAGACTATCGAGTGACGTCACGCAGGGCGCCTCCTCTATGTAACGACTACGAACATATTAAATTAAAGCCTCCTCAAAGGCTATGAAGATGCGCAGCGATGGAACTTGCTCGTTCTATTCTTAGAAACTATAAACTTTGCAATATTTAAAATAGGTTGACTTTATTCAATAAGTACATTGACGTCAAAGGCAAACAAAATGTATGAGCCAGAACTGTAACACAAATTCAAATAAAACTTAAAACTGTGAAGCCTTTACTTATAGAAAGTGATTGCCGATATCATTTGTTCGATATCATGGGCGTTCCTCAAGGTTTGATATTGGGTCCATTATTTTTTTTTAGTTTACATTAATGATTTACCCCAATTACTCCAAAATCAACCGAAGATGTGTTAAAATACAATAGACGATGTATATTTAGTAACTTAATCCGCTTAACTGTTCTTAAAGAGTCTTAGAGAACCCTGTAAGAAATCGACACGTGTTTCGCCTCTCAACGAGGCATCCTCAGGATGACGATTGACTTGTTGTGAACTCGGACACGAAGTGTTGCCATGACACGAGCCGAACGCAAAGTGAGCTTCAACCGCCCGACAACCCCACTTATATAGGATCGCTTATAGGCCCACTTCGGCTAGGATCGTTATCAGTGTGATAAGCAAACAATCGCAACAAAAGTGACCTCGGAATACTCGTATTTAATTCGTTCAACAGTGTAACGTTTCCTGTATTATTTTTTGCAATTTCTAAACTCTCTAGTACTGACATTTTGAAACCTTTATCACATGTGTGTAAAATTTTGAAAGTGTTATTATTATTTAATGAATGACCGGAATCTAAAGTGTTGAGCAAAATGGGATCTTTCTGGACAATTATTTCTGTACGCTGCAATATGTTCTTTATATCTAGTTTGAAAATTACGACCAGTTTGATCTATGTAAATACCATTACAATCATCGCAATGTCACTTGTAAACACCTGATTTTTTATGGTTTTCAAATCGATCTTTTCGTTCGGCTCGTGTCGTGGCAACACTTCGTGTCCGAGTTCGCAACAAGTCAATCGTCATCCTGAGGATGTCTCGTTGAGAGGCGAAACACGTGTCGATTTCTTACAGGGTTCTCTAAGACTCTTTAAGAAGAGTTAAGCGGATTAAGTTATTAAATATACATCGTCTATTATATTTTATAATGGATTTCCGCAAAGTCACGCCTGAGTCAATTAACTATCGAAGATGTGTTTGTGTTATTTGCAGATGCCACATCATTGATCTTTAAAATCAACCGACGGTCACAAAATCTTGACGACGTGAATAGCTCTATTCTTCAGGTCCAAGATTGGTTTACGGTCAATAATTTGGTACAGAATTTAAAAAAAACCAAATGCATTAGTTTTAAATTATCTAATGTTAGAAGTAGCGAATGTGACATCATTATTGAATGAAGAAAAACTGGAATTTATTAATTAAACGGTTTTCGTAGGAATCACGCTAGACGAGAAATTACAATGGGGACCTCATATAACATCTCTTCCGGGGCGGCTTATGTCTACACCGCGCGTTTGGTCTATTTTAGCTACTTCCACAGCATTATGTCGACGCATGTGCATTTTAGTGTAGGGTCGGGCTGCTGACATTGAATCTATCTTGATTTTGCTAAAAAGAACTGTCAGAGCCATTTATGATCTCCGTCGTCGCGAATCTCTCAGGGAACTATTTAAAAGGATTAATATTATGACGCTACCTTGCCAATTAATTTATGAAAATATTATGTATTATGGTTAAATCTACATCTTTTTAATAAAATTAGTGATAGACATAATTTTAATACTAGAAATAAAGGTAGATACATCTTTTATGGGGTATTGTGTTAAATGTTACAACAAAATACCTTGTGATTATTGTACTTAAATGAAAGAAAATCTAAAAACCATATTAAAATAAAAAATATCTGGATGTGAGACTGCTAGATCGATCAGATCTAACTAGATCGATTTTCCACCCCCGTATACCCCTATACTGCAACTTTCATCGAAACCGTCGTTGGAGCCATTTTTGAAAACGTGATGATAAATATATACATGCATACTAGCTGCACCCGGCCATGCGTTTCAATGCAACTTTTCTGTATATTTTTTTTTTCCCAGAAACCCTCGTGGTCGTCCTCAGAACACCCTGCCAGAGTTTCATCAAAAATCGGTCCAGCCCTTTCGGACAGGGACCGAAACCGGTACAACTAATACCGGTATTTTTTCGGTTACAACTTTTATTTACTTTACCGGTAACCGGTAAAAGTAACCATAATACGTAAATTGAGTACAACCGGTACTAAAACCGGTTACCGAATAAAGGTAACCTCTATCTTACACGTCTCAAACTCAAACTCAAAGCATTTATTTCAATTAAACCATATACAGGCACTTTTGAATTGTCAAGGAATCAGTCAATCAGAAATATGAAGCTAGTTGCCCATTCTAAAGCGTAGTAGGTACCTATGGAGAAGAACGGGCAAGAAACTACACGGACACTCTTTTAAATAAATAATTGTTACAAAATAGTGGTTACATAAATCATGTTTATATTATACATGTGAGAACAATGTAAAAAAGATGCGCACGTTAAAAGCGTCCGTAATAAAAAGATAAAAAATTAAAAATAAAACAATTCAAGGATTAAAATAAATTAAAATAGTTTGGAAAATCCAAAAGTGCACGCCTCATACACTCATTCTTATACGAAAAAGAAATTCAAAACATAGTTTTTAACAAAAATGAACAATTTATCACTTTTCATGAAGTCGTAATGTCAAAGACTGACAAAGATATTTACTTGGCGGTTGCTAGGCAACATCAAGTCAATGGTTGGAAATATTTAGATAAAGATATTATATTTTAGTTAGTATTTTATTAATTATAATTAAACTACTTTGAATAAAAGAGCCATTTTCAATAGGGTTCCTTCTACGGCTGAAACGAATGTATAAAAAAAAAATAGACTCAATTAATTGATTTTATCGCAAGCTACAATGTTTTCAGGGTTCATCAATTGACGGACAGGAATTTTTTTTCAACTATTTTGATGCTTTTTCCATTTCTGCTGCATTAAATCAATTGTTAAAAAGTACAGTATTAATCTCCATTTAATCATCTATACAATGGTATATAAATTAAGTAGGTTCTGTGTACTAGCAGGAGTGTAACAATAAAAACAGTTACAGAAATGGGGCAAAAAATATTTTTCGATCGTAGAGCACACTCTAATGCTTCGCATTAAGAGTCGTGCAATAAGCCACGGCAGCCAAGAGATGACCAGTCCCAACTGACGGCGCCCGTTCACGAACATGACGCATGTATTAGCACCATTCATCTCAACCATTTTGAAGGGAGCTAAATGATCCAACACACACGCCACCATCAGCGAGACATCTGAGTGAGCATGACATACTCTTAGCCGCCAGGGCACATTCAAGTCAATGAAAGACATATTACCCGGTAAATGGTAGCTCTGTAGTACATAGTACTCACACATGTGCTATGCAATTATACAATACAAAGGAGATTGAGTTTACATATACAATGCAAAGATGGTTTTACAATCTTCAGCAGCGCCAACAGTATTTTCAAATGTTAAGTTGTGGTGGTGGAGCAGGACCAGCATTGAGCCAAGCATTTTTATCAGCGATGTAATCAGCCAACTTATAATATGCCTGGCTGCATAGTGAGCGTTTTATACAAGATTTGAATTTCGTCTCATTCAGTTGAAGTATGTCGTAAAAGTAACCTAAATTCTTCGATACCGGTACCGTAATTCATAAAGGTTTTCGGTCCCTGCTTTCGGAGTCCAAGGACATACAGACAAACATTCATTTTTATATAAGTTAACCCTTTTCACTTATTAAAAGTTTTTTTTTACGATAATTGGACATTAAATTTCAAAGTTAAAGTACTTTTAGTATGCACGCTACATAAAATGTGATCAAAATACAAAAATGGCTGCCATTCAGAGGGGGTTGGGTTCCGACGTAGAATAATTTTATTGATAAAATAGAGCAAACTACCTTCCCTTAAAGTTTGTACAGTCCGAGACCAAACACATTGTATATACATATACAAATCTAGTATATGATAGGTGCTTCATAGACAATTCATAGACATAGCTTTTAAAATCCGTATTGCTATTATTTGCCCGTATGCTGTCATATATTATGTGAGACCTCCGTTCGCTACGCCGCACTACCCCGTGTCTACGCGGAGCTACGCCGTTCGCTACGCCCCGCGCCGCACAACGCCGTGTCTACGCAGAGCTACGATGCGTCTACGAGGTTACGAGGAATGGTACGGCGCTGGTTATTCCGTAAGAAAATGCAGCAAGACTCATGACAAAGCAATAAAGAACTGTATGCAGATAGGGATTTCAAAATGTTGTATTGCCAAGTAATGTTTTGAGTTTTGAGCTTGCGTTAAGATTTGTCCTTATGTAGGTATAGAACCCACGATACACAGAAAAGCGAGTTAAAAGTACGTTAAAAACGTGCTTTATGCGTAACAAAGTAAAATGATGGGAGAAAACTGGAGTTACCCAACGTGCTTGTTCGTAGCACAAGATGAGACAAACTAAATTAATGTTTGGAACGTGTACTTGTAAGAAAACGCAGATACTTTTCTTTCTTCTTGTTATGATTACTTGTGGAGAGTGTAGTGGTGTGGTGCACGCGATCCGTAGATCAGCGAGTGCTCGCGATCGTTTGGTTTGTCTAGCGCTCAGGGATCACTCGCGAGCGCTTCTGAATGCAGCGCCTGATGGATCGGGCGATAATCAACAGGGATTTTATTCATTTTGTAATATTACTCGTAGCGCAACTCTGGAGGTGTTAGAAAGTTCGTCACAGGTTGTTTTTCGTAATTCCAAAGCTCATTGTGTTCCACTGCTGGTCATTAAATCTGGCAAAACAGGCCGCTCGTGATACTGTGGACAAACTGCCCTCCGCGGGATCAACAAGATCAATAATGTCCTGGCCATCACGCCTGTACTCCGCACGGGTGGGCTACTAGGCAGGCACCCTTCGTGCGCCAGTTATGTTTGGGCTTCATGTAATAGAGAGCGTGCCTATCCACATATTGAACGGGCAAAAATCCAGAGTTCTAATGGAAAATCCCAATTAATTGACTGGTCTTTGGGATTTCGGCTACAGAAGACCTCGCGACCAGTGAAATACATAATCGATTTATTTAATATTATATGAAAATTATGAATAGCTTTGAGCATCAGATGTCAAGTTTAAAGGTGTTGCTAACAATCTGCACGTCGTCGGCGCGATGTTTTACATTGTGTGATGACAATATGACGGGAGGCTACCTGTAACAATAATATTATGTACGTCGTCGGCGCGATGTTATACATTGTGTGATGACAATATGACGGGAGGCTACCTGTAACAATAATATTATGTACGTCGTCGGCGCGATGTTTTACATTGTGTGATGACAATATGACGGGAGGCTACCTGTAACAATAATATGTAGGTACGTCGTCGGCGCGATGTTATACATTGTGTGATGACAATATGACGGGAGGCTACCTGTAACAATAATATTATGTACGTCGTCGGCGCGATGTTATACATTGTGTGATGACAATATGACGGGAGGCTACCTGTAACAATAATATTATGTACGTCGTCGGCGCGATGTTTTACATTGTGTGATGACAATATGACGGGAGGCTACCTGTAACAATAATATGTAGGTACGTCGTCGGCGCGATGTTATACATTGTGTGATGACAATATGACGGGAGGCTACCTGTAACAATAATATTATGTACGTCGTCGGCGCGATGTTATACATTGTGTGATGACAATATGACGGGAGGCTACCTGTAACAATAATATTATGTACGTCGTCGGCGCCATGTTATATATTGTGTGATGACAATATGACGGGAGGCTACCTGTAACAATAATATGTACGTCGTCGGCGCGATGTTATACATTGTGTGATGACAATATGACGGGAGGCTACCTGTAACAATAATATGTACGTCGTCGGCGCGATGTTATACATTGTGTGATGACAATATGACGGGAGGCTACCTGTAACAATAATATTATGTACGTCGTCGGCGCCATGTTATATATTGTGTGATGACAATATGACGGGAGGCTACCTGTAACAATAATATGTACGTCGTCGGCGCGATGTTATACATTGTGTGATGACAATATGACGGGAGGCTACCTGTAACAATAATATGTACGTCGTCGGCGCGATGTTATACATTGTGTGATGACAATATGACGGGAGGCTACCTGTAACAATATGTACGTCGTCGGCGCGATGTTATACATTGTGTGATGACAATAATATGACGGGAGGCTACCTGTAATTCTGCTAATGCGGCCCGCATCTTACACGCCGGCGGGCGACCGGCTCACACTGATTCACGTGTTATCATTTTGTAAGTCGACAACTATATTACAGCTTTCACTCGTCAACTCAGAACATAGCTCTAGCCCGTACATACTCAAGGCACAATATGCAACCTATACACACATATAGTATGTATTACGAGTTCTCGGTTCAGTAATGGTGACGAATAAAAAATTATGAAGTATTATCTTGTTAGTGCTAGGATGTTTCGCCGCACGTCACCGCACGCTGCTCGCCGCTCCTCGGTATTAATCTATAGCTTGATAAAGTGAAAGAGGATTTATTTCTAGAAAATTCTTAGTTTTAATCCCGCGTTGGAACTGTGCCCAACAAGTGACGATAAGTTTTACTTCACTCGGGTCATTACAACTGCACCTCTCTGATGTGGTCTCGGGGACGACTGCCATTATTCAGCACATATTACGATCATCAATTCGTGTGTCAAGCGTAGATTTTGACTATATGCGTGTTTTAACCATGACTGGCCATGAGCAAACCCAAAGGCGATGAGTCCAACAATATTACGGTGTGCCGCTAGCAAAGCTCATTTGAATACGATATTCTCGCGTATCGACAGCTTTACTTAGCGAGCGAGTTCTTTAAGTAGAACTTGCTCGCTCACTGACTCGCACACTCCTTCAACTAGCTGAACACTGTAAGCTGTGTTCAGCTAGTTGAGTGGATTATTATATTTGATAATTATAGTATTTCAAGAGTTTCTCAACGGTTTTGCATTTGCGGATGAATTCTTAATTTGGGAAATCTGTTTTTTAATAACTGTTTCACCAAACCGAGCAGAGTAACATTATTATCTCGTGAGTATGTATGTGAAACATTATTATCGCGTAACGTACACATTAGTACGTGCGAGTTTGTACGAGGGGGAATCAATCTGGCTGAGTACACAAATATCTGCGGAGAGCACCGCTCGATCGCCACCCCGCCGCGTCGAAGAAAACGCGCACGTTGCGTCTCACACGATCGCATGCTCGGCAGCAGTTGCAGTAACGAGCTGGAGGGACGGCGCTTGTACAGACATGACGCACTCCGCACGAGCTGGAGGGACGGCGCTTGTTCAATTCCAGAATAGAGACATTTAGTTATTTACTTTACCAAGACATTTGTTCTTACAAATATGCAATAATATTTGATTCTAATTTAAATTTGACATATGATGACATAATGTTTTATAAACGACGAGGAATTCTCAACAACTATGGTATGAAGAATATTTTTGACAATCTGAAGTGCTATCTTGATAATTTTACGAACCCTTTTCTTGCAGACATTGAGGAAACATTTGAAGGAACTGTTACCGAGTTAATAAAAGAACAGCTTTTTCGTTCCTCATATAGCGAGTGAGAGAGAACCTAATAGTAGGCTTCAAAATAATGACATCAAACAATATTCAGTAATTAATATTTTCCACCAAAATATATGTGGCATTACCAATAAAAGAGATGATCTGGAAATATATGTAAGCGAAATTTCTAAGGAACTCAACTTCTTATGTATAACTGAACATTTTCTGAACGATGCTCTAGCTAAACAGTTCAATTTTACTAATTTTAACATGGGGTCTTACAATGCAAGACTCAATAAGAAAAGGGGAGGTTCAATGATATTAACTCATGGCGATAGTAACGTAGATGAACTGCAAGTGTGTAAGCAATTATATAAAATTGATTGTTTTGAAGTGTGTGGAGTTAGAGATATTGGAACCAATTTGTGTATTATTTGTTGTTATCGAACTCCCACAAACAATAATTTTGACAACTTTATGAATGAGCTTGAAAAACTGTTGCAGCATTTCCTCAATAAACTGTGTATAATTTGTGGAGATTTCAACATTGACATACTGAAAGATGATCTGAAACATAATTCTTTTTTATCCTTATTAACTTGTTATAATTTTAGATACCTGATAAATGATCCTACCTTTCGAAGAAATAAGTCCGAATCGTGTTTAGATAATTTTTTAACCAACTTACCAGACTATCTTATAGAGCACACGTATATCGATCACAATGGCTTATCGGATGGACACGCTGGTATTTTCTGTACTTTGCGTTTAGAAAAATCTACGTTTAAGAAGCGATCAAGTTATGTACGTATTTGCAAAAGAAAATATAATGATGAAAACAAAAGTAACTACAGACAAAAGTTGTCTGAGACTTACTGGAGCACAGGCATAAATACATTCATCACAAAATTCAAAGAAATACATTCTTCCGTCTTTAAGAAGGGTAAGGTAAAAGTTAATAGCAAAAAGAATAGATGTTCGAAATGGATAACAAGCGGAATACGGATAGCTAGCAAAGTGAAACGTTTCCTTAACACTTTAGATAGGACACAATGTGATAATTCAGTTCTGGAGTATCGGAATAACTATATTCGAACGTTTAGAAAAGTGGTGAGCTGTGCAAAAAGGAATGATGTCAGAAAACAAATACACATGGCATCAAATTCTAGTAAAAAGATATGGCAAATAGTAAATCAACAGCGCAAGGCTACCAAAGACATTAATAATGAACCAATAATACTCAAAATAGATAACGCAGCAACTAATAATGCCTTAGAAGTGGCTAATATATTTTCCAAAAGGTTTGACAACACAGTCCACTTAGAGGCTTGTGACAAGGTATTGGCAATGACATTCTTAACTGAAGGTATAAATCGGGTAGAATTTAATATGAGTTTTGAGGCAGTCACACCTATAGAAATCTTCAATATGGTAAATAAAATGATCAACAAGCCTTCTTCGGGTTATGACGAAATTCCCTTAAACATAATCAAAGATAACATAGACTTATTAGCGACTCCACTAGCATCTCTTTTTAATGAATGCATCGAGGAAAGTCTGTTCCCCGATCAGTTTAAAATCGCACGCGTGCTTCCAGTTTTTAAAAAAGGATCTAAGACGGACCCTGGCAACTACAGACCAATTTCTCTTTTGCCTATATTATCAAAAATATTTGAAAAAATAATGAAGGATAGGCTCATTAAACATTTAGTGATGTACGGCATCCTAAATGACCAACAGTTTGGTTACCAAACTTCATTAGGAACCACCGATGCTATTGAGGCGTTGGTAGACGATGTTATTTGTAACTTGAATAATAAACATAGAGTAGCTGGTATATTCCTAGACCTCAGTTCTGCCTTTGACACTGTAGACCATGGTATTCTCCTAGCTAAGTTAGAACATTATGGCATACGGGAAAATGTGTTGAAGTTATTTAGTTCTTATCTGCATAACAGACAGCAGTATGTAGAGATAAAGTCGGTGGTAGATGGAGAAGAAAAAATCTATAGATCCAATCTAGTTACGGTATGCCGTGGTGTTCCTCAGGGATCCGTTCTTGGTCCAATCTTCTTTATTATATTTTTAAATGATTTAATTGAGTATATCAAAAAACGTGTAAAGAACACCAAACTAATAATTTTTGCTGACGACACAAATGCGATAGTTGCTGCAGACGATATACTGGAATTAGAATCCAAGATCAACGCTCTCTTGAAAGCTTTTGAAAACTGGTTCAGTACTAATAATCTGACACTTAATGTAAATAAAACAAAGTGTGTCTTATTTAAGCCCACGGTACGAAATAACGTTAAGTTGGAGATTGTATCTTGTGGCAATAAGGTCGAAATTGTTGATAGTGTCAAGTTCTTAGGTGTGCACATTGATGCATTGTTGAATTGGAAGGTTGAGACATTGTCCATAACGAAGTCTATTAGCTCGGCATGCTATGCGATTAGAACACTGAGGGAAGAATTAAGTTTGCCTCAACTTAGAAGTGTGTACTTTGCCTTGGTGGAGTCCAGGCTGAGATACAGCATCGAGTTTTGGGGCAATAGCTACAACTACAACATACAAATGGCATTCGTGATTCAGAAAAGAGCTTTAAGGACTATGCTGCGCTTAAAACAGATAGAATCATGTAAAGATCATTTTATTAAACTAAAAATCTTGACAGTGCCATGCCTTTACATTTTAGTGTTGCTAACCCGCTTAGTTAGAAATTTGCACAAAATTGAGACTGATGAGCAAAGACAAACTAGAGCTAGCACGCGTAGGAAAGATTTGCCCAACACTATTCAACCGAAATTAAAAGTTGTCAAACATAGCCCGAGGTATCAGTCTGTATTTTTATACAACAGGTTGCCTATAGAATTCAAAACCATAAACAGTGTTAACTTATTTAAAAACAAATTAAGGACCTTTTTATTGAGGAAAGGCTATTACAGTATCAATGAATTCCTAGATGACATATGACATTGTAACAGAATTTATGATTGATATTATTACTTTGACATTTATTTATTATATAAGATGTAATGTACTTGAATTCTGATTTGAAAGTTATTGTTTTTATTGACTTTTCTAAATCTATTTAATGAATTTTATTTTAATTGCAATTGTATAATGTTATTTATTAATTTTTCAACACAATGTACCTATATTGTTATGAAATAAATTACTTATGACTTATGACTTATGACTTGTACAGACATGACGCACTCTGCACGAGCCTCGTCCGACGCCGACGCTGGCTCACACGCGCATCGCTAGTATGCATGACTCTACTGACAAGGAATTAGGAGGCTGAGAGTGATAGCATTTAATAGTTTACGTAGTTTTAGTGCCTTTCTAGTGCGCGGAAAGGTGTGCTCGCACGCACGGAGACCTCGCAGCGCACTCGACACATGGTGATGTTATCTTGCGTGAAGGACGGCTGCCGCCGAACGCTAGCGAGGCTATAAATAGTCTGAACTTTACATTACAATACAAGTGAAGTGACCGTTAACCGTACTGTTACCGACTAACATAATATACATATTCATGTCTCCTCGCCTGCCATGTCATGACAAATAGATGCCGCGTCGTGGTGTCGGCTACCGCGCGGTGACTCACAGCGCCTCTGAATGCGCCACGTGGTGGTGTCGACTACCACGCGGTGACTCACAGCGCCTCTGAATGCGCCACGTGGTGGTGTCGACTACCACGCGGTGACTCACAGCGCCTCTGAATGCGCCACGTGGTGGTGTCGACTACCACGCGGTGACTCACAGCGCCTCTGAATGCGCCACGTGGTGGTGTCGACTACCACGCGGTGACTCACAGCGCCTCTGAATGCGCCACGTGGTGGTGTCGACTACCACGCGGTGACTCACAGCGCCTCTGAATGCGCCACGTGGTTGTGTCGACTACCACGCGGTGACTCACAGCGCCTCTGAATGCGCCACGTAGTGGTGTCGACTACCACGCGGTGACTCACAGCGCCTCTGAATGCGTTCGCTAAACGTTATTAGTTTGCTTCAACTTAATTTGCAATATGGCCACCATTCCGACTAGATCTGAATTTCCATGAGTAGAAAATAAATCCGTTTCGTTTTAGAAAAACTTTATGTTTCTAGAGTTTTAAGTGACATGGCTCAAGTTGTAATTTGAATGTAGTCGTAAAGCTGAACAGATAAAAACACGCAACTTTGTGCTCAGCTCCGCGCCAGAAAATTACTCGCACTTGATACACAAACTCGCTGAGTTTTGCACGACATATAATGCGAAGCATTAGAGAGTGCTCTACGATCGAAAAGAGATAAATTTTTTTGTTCGGCGATTAGGCCCTCCAAAGATTGCGGCGTATATCAATGAAACGCATGGTTGATTTGTTCCTTATGATCTCAAGATTATAGTGGTAGTACTAATTATAGTTTGTCTAACGGGAATACTAATAAATAAGATCATAACCCAAAAATTCACTAAAAGAGCTATTGTTATTTAATGAATAGATTGGCTTCACGAGTATTATAATTTAGTAAAATTATTTTTTTATAATTTTATTTAATTTTAATTAAATTTATTTTTTATTATTAGAAATATAGGTGTTTTGAACGGTTCATGAAATCAAAAATCACATAAGTAGATAACGTAGATAACAAAGCATTACTTGACACTTGTCTTTTTGACAGTGTCAGATAGTGATGCGGTTCGGTATTTTAACTCGTTACTCGAGTAAATAAAATAAAATAAAGGTAGGTACATTTTCTGTCGAGGTGCCTTTTACTCGATGTAGTCGCGTTTAGTTAAATATCACCATCACTGCCATACTAGTTCAATATGTAGATATACCTATGCCAAACAAAGAAACGGTGTCCATTGCAGATGCATTTGCTCTAATGACGTGCAGAACTACCGTCCTATCTCGCTCCTCTCAGTTTTTGCTAAAGTCTTTGAATCCCTGTTATGTCCTTTACTTTCATCACACATTAATCCTCAGTTGGCACCCCAACAACATGGTTTCTGTGTTCGTAAATCTACGACTACTAATTTGGTTCACTACGTCAATAAAGTAACTAAATTGATGGACTCTCGTGCCCAGATTGACTCAATTTACACTGATTTCAGCAGTGCATTCGACAAGGTGGACCATAAGATCCTGTTAAAGAAGCTTGAAGAATTTGGCATATTTGGTCAGTTGCTTCTCTGGTTTAAATCGTATCTCACTGAGAGAAAACAAAGAGTGGTTGTAAAAGGCTATGAGTCACCAGTTTATTTCTCTACATCTGGAGTCCCCCAAGGTTCACACCTGGGCCCAATTCTCTTTCTCATGTTCGTCAATGACATAGTTCTCTCAGTAAAACACAGCAATTGCTCTATTTTCGCTGATGATTTAAAGATCTATAAGGAAATAAACTCATCTGTCGACGTCCGTTTACTTCAGGCTGACCTCGACGCAGTCCACGATTGGTGCTTAAAAAACCGCGTGTCCCTCAATGTGAAAAAGTGCTACCACATCACATTTACCAAAAAACGGAAACCCTTACCTACGTCTTACTCACTGAATGGGGTAACATTACAAACAGTGGACACGATTCGTGACCTGGGAGTCCAGCTCGACTCTAAGCTCACATTCGTCAAACACATTGACAATATCACTGCCAAAGCTGCAAAAATGTCTGGCTTTATAAAAAGAATATGTCGAGATTTCCAGTCCATCTCTACCCTGAAGGTGCTCTTCAATACCCTTGTGAGAAGTCTACTGGACTATGCATCTCCAGTTTGGAACCCTTTTTACCGTATTCACGTAAATAGAATTGAACGTATCCAAAGAAGCTTCACCAGATATCTTCGTTTTAGAAGCCCTAGCTGCCCACGTGATTCATCTTACGGTGATAGACTAAGTCATTTTAAAATGTGTTCACTTGAACACCGAAGAGACGTAACAGACCAAATCCTACTTTATAAGATCATTAACGGTTTGCTAAATGTTCCCGATCTTCTGGCGGAATTAAATATAGCTGTACCTCGACAGAAAACTATTAGATCTGGTCGTGAAACCATTACCTTTGCCACAACTGCAAGTCGTACTAACCTTGGTAGCAACGCACCCATGAACCGTCTAATGCGAAAATATAATAAATTCGCTACACGAACAAATAGCATCGACATCTACTCTGACCCTTTCCGTCAATTCCGTACGAGACTTCTTACCAGCTCAGAGTCTCAAGACCTCTGTGCGACACAAGCCGCCTATTAATATTAAAATTGTATCTACTTCCATTTACTTCTTTTTCAGTCTTTTTGGTATTTGTAAAAAAAAAAAAAAAATGTTAAATGCTTCCCATTGTTTGTATTTGAGAACATTGCCCATTTTTGCTTTATCTTGCTTTATTTTATTTTATTTTGTAACTTATTTTATTTTGTAACATGTAACTTGTAAATTCAACTAACGGTATCATAATTATACGTCCTTTAATCATTACGTTCTATGCTAGTGCTGTGCACTTCTGTAAGTGACGAATTCACAATACCTAAAACTTTAAGTGATTTATGTTTATGTATGTATTAGTGAGTAAGTCGTTGAAGTGTCTTATCAATAAATAAATAAATAAATAAATTTGTTAGACAGTTCATATTAAGATTTGGTATTCCGGAAACAATAGCTACATGGAACTGGTTTGTAAAATTCTTAATATAGAAAAAATATCTTTAACAGCCTATCACCACCAGTCCATTGGAGCTGTTAAAAATGTTCACAAAACTTTGGGTACATTTTTAAGGATCCAGTGTGGCAATCTTACGGATACATGGAGCTATTGGTTACCATTTTAGATATTAAATTAAAAATTAATTTTCATTTATTTGCAAACCAGTGTTACTGTTACATGAAAGCTCTGCCTATAGATAGATATATTTCGTATAATAAACCGCCAAAATACTGTGAGGTACAGAGTCACAGAGTTTTATTAAGAGTGAAAATATAATGTTCTATGGGTTAGTGCTCTCAGTTGATAACGTGTAATTTGTCATTAAATCGTCATCAGGGCTCGGATAACGATATATTTTTCTAAAAGGTTTCGTCTTAAAAACCTAAAGAACGATTTGTTTCGTTTACGTTTGAACGGAACGTTATTAAAACGTTTTTGAAAAAGAACAAAAATAGTTCTTGGTTAATAAAAACGTTTTTAACCGTTATTAACCTTCCAGCGGTCGCGCGCGGTCTCTGAGACCGCAGCGAACTTATTTTAGTAATTATGCACAAACTATGAACAATAGGAGGTTGTGCTTCGGTGATATCCTCGGGGGGGTGAGTTACTGCTCCTCAGTAGCCTGTGACATTGGTCGTAAAAGCAGCTGTTTCTTTATGTGTTTGCGGTCCCAGATTCCGCGCGCGACCGGTTGTGTACTAGAAAATTCCTTGGAATTTAATTGAAACCGGGGTAAGTATTTCAAGTTTTTCATCTTTTTAGTTTTTTACTTAAATTATGTCATATGTAATTATGTTATTTATATATTGCACTGTTTTTTGTGGACAATAAGTTACGAAAACTTCAAACGGCGAGTATCTCGTATACTAGAGCACGCGGAAACAGATGATGAATACTGTGATGGTGTATCAGGCGAAGAAGACAAACCAATTCAATACTCGACAGCACAGGAAGAGTGTATTCAATTGGACAGTGAATTTAGTGGCAGCGACGATGATAATGTGCCTTTGTCATCATATTTTGACAGACGCATCATAAAGAAAACAAAAAAATATATATGTTATTTTAGAATTCCTATAACATGATGGCATTGATGATAAGATTGATTGATGTCGATGATAACTATAGTAAGTCTATCAATGATTAAAACTAGAACAGATAAATTCATTTTGTTTTGTTATTTTGTTGATTTATAACGTTGTTTTGTGTCGTGTGTGTAAAAATTTGCGTTTTCACAGACTATTTAACTATTAAGTACAATTTTTTTCAAATATCAATAAATAATGTATTTTATTTATTATACATACAGATTGTGGTGTCTTGGTTTAGGTTAGGTATGTACAATAAAACACTGTTTCCAATATCACTGCGCTAGACGTGCTATCGCAATGACTGATCAGAGTAGACTGCCGAGCGCGGTACAAAGCTCCGCACTCCCTCCACCGTGCAGCCCCCACCATAGCACGCATAACTTATTTATTAGACGTCACATCTCTTCTTTACAAAATATAAAAAAACAATAATACAATTATTTGCTTTTAGAATCAATGGCTGACAATATTAACACATTAACTAGTCATCAAGTTAATTTCTCACATATAGAAATCTGTTACATTCATACATTCTTTATGATCTAATCTATTGTCAACAATTCTGTAAACAGTTAGTATGTGAATCAAATTCATTACTGGGAATCACAGTTCCTGATTGATTTACCTTCTACTTTCATAAAATGAATAATGTTTCTACGTGATGTCTGTCCTGTACTTCTACATCACATTTTTATTTTTATTTGAAATACAATTTGTTTCCTTTAATCATATTTTTTTTTTTTTTTTTTACAAAATCCATCATTGACATATAATTTTACTAAGCTGAGCATTAAATTGTCTAGTCTGTGTGCTCAAGTTTCAGGTAAATCTATCGTGATTTTTGCAATGAAAACCTTAGACAGGTCGCAGAAGATACCTATAGCGTTTCCAACGCGTTAAAAATGCGTTTAATTAAATAGGGTTACACCAACGTCAATCATACAACGTCTTTTGGTGAAACCATACTGTTGATTGCGAAGAATTTTATTCGTGTTAAATGATTAAGTTTTTTTTTTTGGCTAATTATAGCGGTAATGTCACAATTATAGACTATTAGCTACGACATTGTGTGCTTATTTAACCCTGGCTTTAGCTGTCTTACAAGTGTACTAAAAGTTTCAGAGTAAGTAGCTCATACCCACTTATTAAAAGTTTCAGTACACTATTGACCTTCAGCTAGTATTACTCCATTTAATCCTTTTCAATTTCTCTTATTAAATACAATTATTTGAATTAGTTGAGGAGTATCTATTACATGAGCTCATCATACTATTACAGAAAATAGCAATTCTCAAATAACTCAAGGTATTTTTTATTACTATCATTTTAGGAATTCATATCATAATTTTTAAGCTTATGAATATTTTGAAGCTCTTTTACTATTCAATCTGTCTAGCCTCCCCCCAACCATGTTGGGGTCAGCCTCCAGTCCAACCGGATGCAGCTGAATACCAGTATTTTACATTATTTCTTTTTATTTGCTTAATTCCTCATCTAAACAAGCATTTTTAAGAAAACATCATTTTAGGTTTTCAAGCAGCAGCTTGATATTGTCATTTTGTAGATGTTGTTTTATTCCTTTTTATTACTATTTATTGATGAGGAAATGAATTATTTATATAATATATTTAGTATATTAGTCTTCCAAACAAAAGTTTGATAAGTTTATTAGAAATCATTAATTTGATAACAAATATGTTCTTAATTATTATGCTAGTTTCTAATATTATAATATTTTTATCTATTATTCTATCAAAACTTAGGACGACGTAATCGTTTATTTATCAAAAAATATAGATTTACGTACCATTTTTTTTATTATTATTATGAGACCTCTGAGTCTTGAGGCCTTTGAGTTCTTTGAGTCTTTTGAGTTCTATGTTCCATGTATATTATATATATATATACATACATACATGACATGACATGTGCTCTGCATATTTATTATCAGACTCAAGTCTCCAAAAACTACGGGGCCTTCAAAAAGAACAAGTCTTTATGTAAGCCTTTAGTTGTACTTTAGTAGTTTTAGCTTTCTTCTTAGAAGAATTATGTAACTCTCTGAATTCTTAATTTTAAATATTAACTCAGTATGTAAAGAATTCTACAAAATATTAACTTTGTTTATTGTAAGATCAGTTAACTTACAAATTAAAGTTCAAAATTAACATATTTGGTCTGGTTTGTATCTGTACATCTGTATTCCTCAAAGGGTCAAGCCTAGGCGCACCCAATGTACACACACATTTAACCAGTTAAGTTAAGTTATGCTATGTTATGTTTAGGTCCAATGTGATAGTGGGCGAGCCATCAATCAACCACAAATCCAAACTACGGGACGCCACCGAGAAATTCAAGATGGAAAACCCAACGACACTTTGCTCGACCCGGGAATCGACCCGGGACTCCATGCTCAGCAGTAGCGCTTGCGACCATTCAACGACGCAATCAAACTTTACTGATTTATTACCAGTTGCAAGTTTTCCAGTTTTGTTTTGTTTTGTCTATTATCAACTCAAAATAAAGAGTAGTTTTGATAATTTGGGGATCTGTTAACGCACACTATGACATGCTTATCTAGTCCAACATAGGACAGTTCAAGTTCAACAGATAGTTCAATTATGTCTTTACACCTTTTTGGGTATATTACGACTTTATAATGGTTTATAGACTTAGTGCACAAGCACACAACATTATTTTCTAACAATTTAACTTCAATAGTTCGCTGATACTATCAGTTATTTATGTGACCAATGTCCTATTCGTGTGATGGGCCTTTTTGGCATAGCTGCAGCCGTGAGGCACATACGATTGTTGTTCAGTCATGCCTATTACTTTTTTTGTTTGTGTTTTGTGTTCACGTTCTGTGTCCACATAAACTTAATTATTTCTTTATTTTCTCTTTTCTTTTGATATCATTATTATCACTGGTACCTGGTAACTATTACCTAGTGGTATAGTAATAGTGTCATTAGGATCATATTCATTCCTAGTTATTTATGAAATTATATGTTTAATTTGAGAAGAATTACTTAGTTTGTTGCAAAGTAATTCCTCTAAACCTTTACCAAACTATCAGGAAACATAATTTAGCGATAGAATTGCACATGTCTTGAATTTGTTTTTCAGACCTCGCATACGTCTTAGTATGAAGTGAATGTATCGATTCTTCTAATACCTGAATTTCAGCCTGTAAGCGTTGAGTGCCAATCTCATAAATGTACTTACTACAACAAAACACGTCACACGTCAAAAACACGTCCTTTCCTGCTCTATTTCCAAAATATTTTGCATTTATTTACGATTTTATTTAGTAATGTATATTTTTCCGACTTACTTTTTATCTTTTTATTATTACGTTTCATTAAATAATCTTCAGTAAGGTCTTTTTTATTTTTTATTAGGGAATGAGGGTTGTAATTTGTATCCAATAATATATAAATTATTAGTTTACTTAGCCTGAGTACTCTCTTTTTTTTTCTTTAATTTGGTCATTAATGCATATTGCATTTGCATGAATTAATTCTTTAACTTACATGTATATTATCTACTTACATGTTTTTCCATTTATCTGGTACCTTTCAGAAATAACTAAATTACCACTTTAACAATAACTCATTTGTTATGACTAACATAACTAAATAATTGTTTAATTTCAAACAGAACAACAAGAAATTCTCAGTTTCCTTAGCCTGAGTACTTTTTTTTTCTTTAACTTGGTCATTTATGCATATTGCATTTGCATGAATTAATTCTTTTACTTACATGTATATTATCTACTTACATGTTTTTCCATTTATCTGGTACCTTTCAGAAATAACTGAATTACTACTTTAACAATAACTCATTTGTTATGACTAACATAACTAAATAATTGTTTAATTTCAAACAGAACAACAAGAAATTCTTAGTTTCCTTAGCCTGAGTACTTTCTTTTTTTTCTTTAACTTGGTCATTAATGCATATTGCATTTGCATGAATTAATTCTTTTACTCACATGTATATTATCTACTTACATGTTTTCCATTTATCTGGTACCTTTCAGAAATAACTGAATTACCACTTTAACAATAACTCATTTTATTAAACTTCATATTATTATATTGTTAGAAGTTTTTTGTTCTTTATAAAACAAAACAGAATTTATGAGTTACTGCCAACTTATTGGTACCAACCATTCATTGAACAGTTTACCTCTCAAATTACTTTCGTAACGTAATTGATACCGATTGCACATGTAATCTATCATATTCGCCTTTTCCGCGATCCTTGCCTAATTTTAGACAATTTTGTTAGCCAGATATTAATGGCATAGTTTTTAGTTGGGTCTATCGTTTTTGTGCTCACCAGTTGGTTCCACTGGTGAATAAGGTTAGTTATTATTTATTCTATGCATACTGTATTAATGGTTCACTTTTTTTTTTTTTTTTTTACCAATGAACCAGAAATGGTTTGTATGCCTACTCACATTCGCTATTAGAACACTCCTTAATCACTTAATATGACTCTTATTTACTGATATTATTCATGTATATTATCCACGTACGTACACTATTTAAGTCGTAAGCATCTATCAGTAAGTACATGAGTCACATGTAAAGTTTTGAATCAGAGCTGCCCGCTACTGGGTCAAACGTGAAGAAATTTTTATACATGTTGCTTCACTTTTATTTATTTTAATTAGTGTTTTAAATTTGAAAACGATTTTATAAAACTAACTTCAATAATTAGTTGTATGTAACAGTATTTTTGCTTAGTTTTGTTTGAGTTTATTTCAGTTGATTAGGTAGGTTAGTACGATAGCCCTTATTGGCACCTATTAACAAATGAGGTCATTATTATTATTTGTATTATTTTTTATTTTTTTGTGTACCCGTCGCTTCACGGTTGATGGAAATTAAATAGTGTATAAATGTACACTCATTTCTTTTCGACCTTGGATTGAATTCAATATTTAACCAGTCAAATGAACTTTCGATCGATTGAATGATATAGAAGCCGTTTGCATGAAAGTGTAAGCATAAAACGGTTTTCTCGATCATACTTTTGGTATCGTTTCGATCGTATATTTCTTTTTCAATGAGCAATAGATGATTCATACGACATTTGTCGATTTAAATGAAAATAACACCATTGCTAAATCTCGAGGTTTCCCATTTACAAATAATAATACTAAATTTTACCACAAATTATTAGGAAAACCATTTGTTAACTTTTAAAAACCTCATTCGTTAATTTGCCACTATATCTCGCAACCATTAGGTTGTTTTATATTTTAAGTCTTTTGCACGACATACCTTATATCCTCGTCGCCACTTGTGGTGTCTTGGTTTAGGTTAGGTATGTACAATAAAACACTGTTTCCAATATCACTGCGCTAGACGTGCTATCGCAATGACTGCTCAGAGTAGACTGCCGAGCGCGGTACAAAGCTCCGCACTCCCTCCACCGTGCAGCCCCCACCATAGCACGCATAACTTATTTATTAGACGTCACACAGATAAAAGTCTTATTTTTATTATGTGCTATACAATATCAGGAAATATTCATTCGTCTTTTCAAACTAGACACCTAAAGTTGCGGAATCACAGACCGCGCGCGACTGCTTATGTTCGGCGCAAGGGTGCGACCACTGGAAGGTTAAACATGTTTGGGTTGATCGATAAGAAACTCGCAACACAACCTTAATCAATACGGTCGTAAGCGGCAAGCGCATTGGAATCAATTATGTTATGAAATGAAGATAAGTACCTACAATTTAACTAAACAAGTTCATGCTTGTGCCGTGCAGCCGTGTGCAGCTGCGTCCTGCGGAATAAATCGGTTTTTCAAAGCGTTCTCATTTCGTTTTTATTCCGAACAAAATGTTGTGCTAAGAAGAACGAGTACTGTGAGAAACGATTTAAAAACGTTATTTTAAATAACTTTTCTTGATCGTATCGAGACTGAGTAACATCACTAGAGTCAAACTGACAAGCAACCAAAACTACATTCCGTTTCAAGTTAATTTTTAAAATACTTTACGCAGAATAAATAAACTTAAAAATAATATTAGACACAGGTGGGAACCTGCTGTATCGTCAATGGTTAATTTTTTTACTTATTAAAAACACATTTGGTTACCACATCGAGCTTTAATTATTTAAATAATACTTATATTTTTTCATAATATCGCTAAAAACGCTTCAATACATGCATTTTTGACATTGACGACCATAGCTGGAATTGAATCAATTGAGTGCATTATCAAAACATTATCTTTTTATTACGATTTCGTAATCCCGGTTAGACTTTATCAAAAAAATCAACCATTTTAAATGATTTACATTTTTTTTGACAAAATGCGATTAATATTCATTACAAAACAGTGGGCCCAAAAAAAACTATCAACTATCTCCTTTTTTTTGCCCCATTTCTGCGACTGTTTTTATTGTTACACTCCTGCTAGCTAGTTACATAACCTACTTAATTTATGTATTGATATACAGGGTGTTAAAGTAATTGCGTGCCATAGCTTAGGGGTAGGTTCAGTATCGATAAAGGAAACTAGGAAAAATAACGATACGAAGATATCGATACTGAACCTACCCCTAAGCTATGGCACGCAATTACTTTAACACCCTGTATATAATGTATAGATGATTAAATGGAAATCAATACTGTGATTTAATGCAGCAGAAATGAAAAAACATCAAAATAGTTGAAAAAAAATTGCTGAAAATATCAATTAATTGAGTCATTTTTTTATAGATTCGATTCAGCCATTGTAGGAACCCTATTGAAAATGGCTCTTTTATTCAAAGTACCTAGTTTTATAATTAATAAAAAACGAACAAAAATAATATCTGTCTAAATATTTCCAAACCTTTCCGTTCCGTTGCCTAGCAACCTTCAAAGAAAATATCTAAATAAATAGTCAATGACATTACGTAAGGATTGCGAGGTTAGTTTTACCCATATTGATGGGTAAAAAAGCAGTCAAAACATACTTCATGAAAAGTGTATATATAAATTGTTCATTTTTGTTAGAAACTATGTTTTGAATTTCTTTTTCATTTATGAATGAGTGTTATGAGGCGTGCACTTTTGGATTTTCCAAACTATTTCTACTGCCTTGAGTGTGACTTGACGGAACTTAATTTGAAATCTTCAAAGATGTACCTCCCTATCCTACGTGAAAGGACGTACATTTTTACAGGACGTCCACATGAATGAATTACAAATATACAGTATGTTAACTAACAGAGGGCGTTCCCGTTAACCCGCAATAGTATAGCGTCCATACATGCTAGAAAAAATATTAAAATCGAAAAAAAAAAACTTTTTTAATTTTTTTGTCATAAAATATTCACAAAAAATATTAATTTCATACGTAATAGAAATAGAAATAGAAATAGAAATAGAAATATCATTTATTTGCTAAAAACATGGTATAAAAGATGTTAATGTTAATAATGTGGACAAACATGTTTTGCTTAATAGATATAAGCGTGCAAATTTTACATGCATAACGAAACAATCAGTCTTCATGCGATTTTATGTTCCAGGAACTCCCTAACACTGTAAAAACTATTGGCAGATAGCCATTTGTATAATTTAATTTTGAACAATCTTGTGCTTAATGATTTTAATTCGTTTGGTATTTTATTGTATACCTGGACACACATAAACATGCAGTTTTTATTATATTTCGCAAGCCTTGGGAGGACATCTAACACGAGCCTGTAGGGGTCGCGCCTGCTGCGAGGATTTACATCGCTTGCTTTCGCAAACAATTCTCTATGCTTCCACACAAACACACAAATTTCAAAAATATATAGGGACGGTAGCGGTAACAAATCAAGTTTCTTAAACACTGGCCTGCAAGATTCGTCGGGCTTAAGGCCACACAATGCTCTAATGCATCTCTTTTGTGCAACAAATGCTCTATTTTGATCAGTACTGTTTCCCCACATAATTAATCCATAGCGTAGGACTGATTCAACATATGCATGATATGTTGTTATAGACGTTTTTATGTTTGTTATGTTTCTTATCTGTTTCAGTGCATATACAAACTTATTAATACGTTTGGATACTGTATCGACATGTGCTTTCCAGTTGATGTCTTGATCCAAGGTTACACCAAGAAATTTTGTTTGCGTTACTTCATGAATTCTATGTATATCCATTTTAATATTGTGTTTTGCATTATTTGCTTTATTAAATTGTATATAGACGGACTTTTTTAAATTAATAGATAAGTTATTTTCCTTTAGCCATTCAATCAATATTTCAATCACATTATTAATTTCAGTCTCGTGGTCATTAATTGTATTGTTTTTTTTATCAGATGTCACAATAATAGAGATGTCATCAGCGAATAGTACAAATTTATGATTAGTTAAAGTAGTGATAGAATTTATATATAATAGGAATAAAATAGGGCCTAGTACACTTCCTTGTGGGACGCCGTGTTTATTGGATTTGAAGTCAGAATAATGAGATGTCATATTATTATTTTTATCCATTTTAGTAATAGTAACGCGTTGTTGTCTATTACTTAGATATGAGGATAACCATTGAAGTGCAATACCTCTAATTCCAGATGCCTCCAATTTATGCAACAAAAGGTCATGTGAGACTAGATCAAAGGCCTTAGATAGATCGAAGAACAGCCCTGTAGTAAGATAGTTATGGTTAATATTCGTTAATACTATTTTTATAAGACTGTAGATAGCTAACGTTGTGGATTTATTTTTTTGGAAGCCAAACTGTTCTTTCCCAATAATGTTAAATTTATTACAGTAGTCAATTAGTCTGTTATACATACACTTTTCGAATATTTTTGATAGAATAGGTATCAAGGTTATTGGGCGATAATTGTTAACGTCTGATTTTTCACCGGTTTTATAAAGTGGCTTTACAATTGACAGCTTTAGTGCTTCAGGAAAAATGCCAAGTGAGAATGATAAATTAATTAAATATGTCAAAATTTCAGTAAGTTCATTAATACATGCTTTAATGATTTTAGTATTAATTTCGTCATAACCTTCGGAGTTTGTGTTATTCAATGACATAGTCACTGCTTTAACTTCATTCTCGGATACAGGTTTAAGGAACATTGAATGGACTATTGGACATTCGTTACAGTTTATTTTTGCACCCTTACTCGAAGCTTGTGCCATATTAATATAGTGGTTATTGAAAGCTGTTGCTATTTCTACAGGATCTGAAAGTACTTTGTTATCAATCAGAATATTTTCTATGTTGTCCCTATGGTTATTACTTCCGATTTCATCCTTTATCACTCTCCAAACAGCCTTACATTTGTTTTCACTATTGTTTATGTACTTGATATTTGCGTTCTTTTTTGATTTATAAACGCATTTCTGTAAAAACTTTGAGTATTGCAAATATTTTGTTTTATTTCGTACATTTTTGTTCATATAATATTGATAGCGCAAAGACCTTTTTGTTTTGCAACTTTGTTTTAGACCTTTGGTTATCCAGTTCTGTTTCTTTTTATTATTATTATTTACTTTCACCTTTATTTTCGGGATACATAAATTATAGAACAAGCCTAACAAGTCGTGAAAAGAATTAAAAGCTATATTTAAGTCAATACAAACACTCAGTCTGTACACGCGCACTTGTCGCAATTGTCTTTCCACGTTGAAAGACAAGTGCGTGTGTACAGAGTGTTACATTTACGTATCAAATTTTTTTTTAAACAGAAAATTTTATTTAAAAAAAACTATTTTTTTTTTAATTTTAATATTTTTTCTAGCATGTATGGATGCTATACTTTTGCGGGTTAACGGGAACGCCCTCTGTTAGTTAACATACTGTATTTGCATCGAACGCACAAATATACTTTTTCTTTTCGTTCATACCGGCTTGCGTCGGTCCTAAGTGGCTTACCTAATTATATCTACCATTTTGAGTTCCAGGTAAAAATGTAAATTAGAGCATTTTTTTAATAATTTAATCTACGAATATTTTAGATTATGTTTACATTACATAGTGAAATTAATTTGTAAAGTTGTGTCTAACGCGGATAAAAAACTAATAATTACTCAAAAGCTGTCAAGCGTATTATTCTAAAACCTTCACCATTTTAAGGATAATTAAAATATTAATCTTTTAATTTACGAGTTTTATTAAAATACCTTCTGTTTTCTGTATAATAAATTAATAATGCGTCAAATTGGTGACAGCGCTCCTTGATGAGCGAGTTCTATTACTGGCTGGATGTACGACGCGTTGCGTGAGCTCAGTACAGAACACGCAAGCTAACCACTCAAGGTCACTGGCATGTATCTGTCTCTAGCAACAGTTTTTTTGTTCATTCATACTTGTAATAGGCAAACGTAAGCGCGCCATTATACATACTAAATAGATAATATTATACTGTAAGCTTTCCTACGAATAAATAAATTAATTAATTTATTATTACTTAATTCAACTCAAACTCAATGCTATATTCCAAAACAAATCAAAAAGATCACTTGTTCAAAATAAGCAATAACAGTGAAGAGGAGGCTGATCACAGTGGTCAAACCGTAACTTTTCAGCGTTATTGAAACGTCAAAAAATTTTTTTTTTTTTGTGAAATAAATAATTCGTTTTTTTTTTTTTGTGTCCAACATACCAATACAAAAAGTGCAGATACATTTCAGACCAGTAACAGCTGTTAATTTAAATAAAAATAGCACTTTAGTGTGTAAATTAAGTAATCAGCACCTTACATTAAATAATTATAATATTTTGTATAATGATTTCTTTTCGGTAGTTCAAACCGAGTTCAATAATCATTTTAATAAAAGTACTAAAATTATCAGCCCTAAGTTTTTATTTAAAAGGACTCAGGAAAAGCAGGGAGAGCCTTTTCGAGCTGTATGGCCTTAAGCCTTATCTTTCTGGAATCTTTTAATAAGTATGTTGCTACTTACTCTAGAACTTCTAAAAACACTTGTAAGGCAGCTAAAGCCTTATATAGTAGCATCAAAGTTAAATCAGCAGACAATAAAATACAGACGGTTTGAAAAATTATCAATAATGAAACGAACAGGAACAAAAAGCATAATTCTGATTATACACTGAAGAGCTCATGGTGGTCTTATGTATTTGCGATAGAAAAAAAGTTGCTCAAGAATTTTTAGATTTCTTCACCAGTATCCCACTTAAAACTACTGAAACCTTAAATTCCTCGCCCTCGCTCTCTTTTGATTTAGTAAAGGCGAACGTTTCGGCCTGCTCGATTGAATTTAACTTTAAGCATATTAACCCCATACCAGTAATAAAAGCTTTTAAACAAATCAAGATCAAATTGACCGAAGATCTTTGGGGAATGTCCATTTAAATTTGTACTTCCATAATTGAGACCATAGCGCCTTACTTAGCCTTATATTTTTTTTTTTATGTGGATCAAGGAGTCTTCGCGGATTTAATGAAATACAGTAAAGTAATACCACTTTTCAAATCCGGGGACAGTAAAGACACTAATAATTATAGACCCGTATCCGTGTTGCCAGTTTTCAGCAAGATGTTTGAAAAGGTAATGCTTAATCAAATGCTCAATCATTTTAACACAAATAAAATCCTTCACGATCAACAGTACGGTTTCACCAAAGGACGTTGTACGACCGACGACGCCGGTGTAACCTTATTAAGACACATTTTTAACGCGTGGGAAGACGCCCAAGACGCTATAGGGATCTTTTGTGACCTCTCTAAGGCATTTGATTGAGTTGATCACGAAACCTTACTCTTGAAACTTAAGCGTTACGGACTTGGAAAACTTGCGCTTAATTTAGTAAAATCTTATTTAAATGATAGACAACAGCAAGTCCAAATAAACGGTATCAATTCTCTAGGTTTAACAGTAAAAATGGGTGTGCCACAACGCTCGATATTAGGTCCATTCCTCTTTTTAGTGTACATTAATGACCTACTCCATTTATTTAAAAAAATCAACCGCAAATGGTGTTATTTGCTGACGATACTTCCTTAATTTTTAAGGTAGATAGACGTGCTAAAAATTTTGACGACGTAAATAACGCCCTACTGCAGGTACAAGATTGGTTCACTGCTAATAATTTAGACGCAAAAAAAATAAGTGCACAAAATTTTAAAGGTGATTGTCACCGCGGGCCCCCTTCCACAGAGTACGGACAGAGGCATACAAAATGGTTACCTATTTTGGTAGGGTTGGCACAGGAGGATAAAATGAAATGATCTTGAAGATCTTTAATAAATAGCAATAGGCTAATAGGTAATTGCAAGACTTGCGACACTCTTGCAATCGAATTTCTACATTTATACCTGTACTTTTTATGGTGTACATAATAAAGAATATTCTATCTATCTATCTATCTATCTATCTTGCTGCAAGACCAAGACCAAGACCAAGACTGATAGCGCAATACAAAGACCAAGACCAAGACCAGGTGTATTGACGCAAGACCAAGACCAAGACTAGCTAAGTCTCGTCTTGGTCTTGCATTTGGGCAACACTAGTCCTCATTTAACATCTCTTGCAGGACGGCTAAGTTCAGCAGCATATTACGCTGTTAGAAAAATCCGTCAATATACTGATGTAAATACCGCAAGGCTAGTCTATTTTAGCAATTTTCATAGTATCATGTCTTACGGTATTTTACTGTGGGGACGGGCTGCAGACATCGAGTCTATTTTTATTCTACAGAAAAGAGCGATCAGAGCCATATATCTGCGCAGGCGCGGTTCTCTAAGGGAACGGTTTAAGGATATTAACATCATGACGGTACCTTGTCACTATATCAATGAAAACATCATGCACGTAAGAAAAAATTTACATCTTTTTAGCAAAAGAGGTGATAGACTTATTTATAGAACAAGAAATAGGGACCTATTGGTTCAACCAGGTTTCAGACTGGCTAAAGTAGACTCATCTTTCATGGGGTACTGTTTAAAATGTTACAATAAAATTCCTCTCCACATACTTCAACTGAATAAGACTAAATTCAAATCTTGTATAAAACGCACACTATGCAGGCAGGCGTATTATAGGTTAGCCGATTACATAGCTGATAAAAATGCTTGGCTCAATGCTGATCCTGCTCCACAACCACAACTAATTGTTAACATTTGAAAATACTGTTGGAGCTGCTGAAGATTGTAAAACCATCTTTGCATTGTATAAACTCAATCTCCTTTGTATTGTGTAATTGCGTAGCACAGGTGTGAGTACTATGTACTACAGACTCCTACAGAGCTACCATTTACCGGGTAATATGTCTTTCATAGACTTGAATGTGCCCTGGCGGCTGAGAGTATGTCATGCTCACTCAGATGTCTCGCTGATGTTGGCGTGTGTGTTGGATCATTTAGCTCCCTTCAAAATGGTTGAGCTGAATGGTGCTAATACATGCGTCATGTTCGTGAACGGGCGCCGTCAGTTGGGACTGGTCACCTCTTAGCTGCCACGGCAGCTTATTTTAATCTTTTTTTTTTTTTTCCTTCGTTTTTATCTTGCGATCAGTCTTTTAGACTATGAGCAGATGAGATGGTTCTGTCGGCATGTGGGGCGCCACTCCCAGTGGAGTCTGCCCTATCTTTCCGTAGTCATTCTTCGCACTGACTGTTCTGGTCGAAAATGTCCCGCCGCTTTTTTAATCGGCGGATGGTTTCTGGGATAGTAAGCTGCCCCGCAAGCTTATTCGGATGCTTTAGCAGTCGGGATTTGTAGTTGTCGCCATGGATACTTATTTCCTCGTTGACCATCGGAATATTGAGAATTTCATGGATCTCTGTTGTCTTGATAAACCAAGGTGCGTTGGATATTTGTTTTAATATATAGTTTTGTGCCCTTTGCACTTTCATTATGTTGGAGGCACTGGCTGATCCCCAAAGTTGGATGCCATATGTCCAAATTGGCTTTAGTATAGTTTTGTATATGAGGAGTTTGCTGTCTATAGCCAGTTTTGAGTTTCTTCCTAGTAGCCAGAATAGACCTCTGTATTTCAGGTTCATTTCTTCTCTTTTTGTTTCGATATGTTTCTTCCATGTGAGCCTACGGTCAATATGCATACCCAGATATTTTACAGACTCGTGATGTGGAAGTTGACTGCCGTTTAGGGTGACCGGGTCACAATCATTCTTACGGAGTGTAAATGTGATATGCACAGATTTGGATACGCTGGCGGCAATTCTCCATTTGGATAGCCATTCTTCAGTTTCGTTTAAACTGGTTTGCAAAATGCGAGATGCTTGTGTTGGACATTTGTGCGAGGCAAGTAAGGCAGTGTCATCCGCGAAAGTGGCAATTGTGGTTTCGGAGCTTTGGGGCAAGTCAGAAGTAAACAAGGTGTACAGTACGGGTCCTAGAACCGAGCCTTGTGGTACTCCTGCAGATATTTCATGGAGTCCCGAGGTGGATTTATTTTCTCTTACTTGAAATATTCTGTTTGTTATGTAGGATTTTAGTACGCCATAGAATGTGTGTGGTAACAGGGTTTTTATCTTGAATAGCAAACCCTTGTGCCAGACTCTGTCGAAGGCTTGCTGAATATCAAGGAAGGCAGCTGAGCAGTACTCTTTTTTCTCAAAGGATTTTCTGATCGTCCTGCACACTCTATGGACTTGTTCTATTGTAGCATGTTCTTTCCGAAATCCGAATTGGTGATCTGGGACAATTGACTTCTCATTGAGAACAAGTAACATTCTATGTAGCAGGGACTTTTCGAAAAGCTTAGACATAATTGGCAAGAGACTGATTGGTCTGTATGCGGTGACTTCATGTATCGGTTTGCCAGGTTTATGGATCATTATTATTTGTGATACTTTCCATATATCTGGAAAGTAGCCTACTCGTTGAATGGCATTAAATAGTATTGTGAGATACACAATTCCTTTGCGAGGTAATTCTTGAAGGACTTTTTTGTCAATAAGGTCATAACCTGGGGCCTTGTTGTTGTCCATTAAGTTTATATTCCTAAGTATCTCCTTGGGCGTTACTAGCTTCAAAGGTAGATCCAGTTGAAGATCTTGGTTGAGGACAAGGTCAATATCAGATTCATCCATTTTTATCTTGCGATCAGTCTTTTAGACTATGAGCAGATGAGATGGTTCTGTCGGCATGTGGGGCGCCACTCCCAGTGGAGTCTGCCCTATCTTTCCGTAGTCATTCTTCGCACTGACTGTTCTGGTCGAAAATGTCCCGCCGCTTTTTTAATCGGCGGATGGTTTCTGGGATAGTAAGCTGCCCCGCAAGCTTATTCGGATGCTTTAGCAGTCGGGATTTGTAGTTGTCGCCATGGATACTTATTTCCTCGTTGACCATCGGAATATTGAGAATTTCATGGATCTCTGTTGTCTTGATAAACCAAGGTGCGTTGGATATTTGTTTTAATATATAGTTTTGTGCCCTTTGCACTTTCATTATGTTGGAGGCACTGGCTGATCCCCAAAGTTGGATGCCATATGTCCAAATTGGCTTTAGTATAGTTTTGTATATGAGGAGTTTGCTGTCTATAGCCAGTTTTGAGTTTCTTCCTAGTAGCCAGAATAGACCTCTGTATTTCAGGTTCATTTCTTCTCTTTTTGTTTCGATATGTTTCTTCCATGTGAGCCTACGGTCAATATGCATCATCATCATCATCATCATATCAGCCGAAAGACGTCCACTGCTGGACATAGGCCTCCCCCAAGCACCGCCACTTCGACCGATTCTGTGCTTCCCGCATCCAGCGAATTCCTGCGGCCTTTACTAGGTCATCGGTCCATCTTGTGGGAGGCCTTCCAACGCTACGTCTTCCGGTACGTGGTCGCCACTCCAGAACCTTTCGGCCCCATCGGCCATCTGTTCTGCGAGCAATATGTCCTGCCCATTGCCACTTAAGTTTGGCAATTCTTCGGGCTATGTCGGTTACCTTGGTTCTCCTGCGGATCTCTTCATTTCTGATTCGATCACGTAGGGAAACTCCAAGCATAGCCCTCTCCATTGCTCTTTGGGTGACTTTTAGCCTTCTAATTAGGCCCATTGTGAGCGACCACGTTTCAGTGCCATAAGTCATCACTGGCAACACGCACTGGTCAAAGACTTTCGTCTTGAGACACTGTGGTATGTGGGACGAGAAGATATTGCGTAGCTTCCCGAACGCTGCCCAACCGAGTCGGATTCGACGATTGACCTCTTTCTCGAAGTTGGACCTACCTAGCTGAACAGTTTGTCCAAGGTAAACATACTCGTCTACAACTTCGAGCGTAGCGTCTCCGATCTTTATGAGGGCGGGTGTTACATGGGCATTTGACATGACCTTTGTCTTGTCCATGTTCATTTTAAGACCCACTCTTTTGGAGGCTCTACTGAGGTCATCGAGCATTATACTGAGGTCCTCCATGGTCTCAGCCATGATAACTATATCGTCGGCAAACCGAAGGTCAGTGATATAATCGCCATTGATGTTGATGCCTAGCCCTTTCCAGTCCAGAATCTTGAAGACATCCTCCAGTGCAGCGGTGAACAGTTTCGGAGAGATAACGTCTCCTTGTCTCACACCTCGCTGCAGAAGGATAGGTTTCGAGGTCTGGTCGTGGAGTCGGACTGACATAGTGGCGTCTTTGTATAGGCACTTTAACACCTCGATGTACCGATAGTCGATCTGGCACCGTTGAAGAGACTGCAGTACAGCCCATGTCTCGATCGAATCGAAGGCTTTCTCGTAATCCACGAACGCTAAGCAGAGAGGCAGGTTATACTCTTCGGTCTTCTGTATAACCTGCCGCAGCGTATGTATGTGGTCCACGGTGCTAAAGCCTTTACGGAATCCGGCTTGTTCGGGAGGCTGGAAGTCGTCAAACCTGCGCGCGAGACGGTTCGTGATGACTCTTGAAAACAGCTTGTAGACATGGGTCAGAAGTGTGATGGGCCTATAGTTCTTAAGCAGGGCATTGTCGCCCTTTTTAAAAAAGAGTACCACCACACCTCTGCTCCATGCCTGTGGCGTTTTACCCTCGAGTATGACGGAATTGAACAGCTTCTGGAGGGCCTTTAGAACGGGTTTCCCACCGGCCTTTAAGAGTTCGGCCGTAATTCCGTCATCACCCGGCGCCTTGTTGTTTTTAAGTTGCTTTAGAGCCATCCTAATCTCGTACAAGCTGACGTCCGGGATATCTTCGGTATAATGTCGGGTTAATCTAGCTCTTGGGTCGTTTGCCAGATTCGTAACGGGGTTACTGGATGACGTGTATAACTGTCCATAGAACCTCTCGATCTCTCTCAATACTTCAGGTTTGGCGGATACGATCCTGCCATCATCGGTCTTCAGCTTTGCAAGCTGGCTCTGCCCAATAGACAGATCTCTTGCAAAGACCTTGGAGCCCTTATTCCGCTCTATCGCGTCCTTAATGCGGTCCGTACTAAAGCGACGAAGGTCGCTTTTTAAGGACTTAGAGATCCGTCTATTGAGCTGCCGGTACTTGAACGCATCGTCTGAAGACTGGACAATATGCATACCCAGATATTTTACAGACTCGTGATGTGGAAGTTGACTGCCGTTTAGGGTGACCGGGTCACAATCATTCTTACGGAGTGTAAATGTGATATGCACAGATTTGGATACGCTGGCGGCAATTCTCCATTTGGATAGCCATTCTTCAGTTTCGTTTAAACTGGTTTGCAAAATGCGAGATGCTTGTGTTGGACATTTGTGCGAGGCAAGTAAGGCAGTGTCATCCGCGAAAGTGGCAATTGTGGTTTCGGAGCTTTGGGGCAAGTCAGAAGTAAACAAGGTGTACAGTACGGGTCCTAGAACCGAGCCTTGTGGTACTCCTGCAGATATTTCATGGAGTCCCGAGGTGGATTTATTTTCTCTTACTTGAAATATTCTGTTTGTTATGTAGGATTTTAGTACGCCATAGAATGTGTGTGGTAACAGGGTTTTTATCTTGAATAGCAAACCCTTGTGCCAGACTCTGTCGAAGGCTTGCTGAATATCAAGGAAGGCAGCTGAGCAGTACTCTTTTTTCTCAAAGGATTTTCTGATCGTCCTGCACACTCTATGGACTTGTTCTATTGTAGCATGTTCTTTCCGAAATCCGAATTGGTGATCTGGGACAATTGACTTCTCATTGAGAACAAGTAACATTCTATGTAGCAGGGACTTTTCGAAAAGCTTAGACATAATTGGCAAGAGACTGATTGGTCTGTATGCGGTGACTTCATGTATCGGTTTGCCAGGTTTATGGATCATTATTATTTGTGATACTTTCCATATATCTGGAAAGTAGCCTACTCGTTGAATGGCATTAAATAGTATTGTGAGATACACAATTCCTTTGCGAGGTAATTCTTGAAGGACTTTTTTGTCAATAAGGTCATAACCTGGGGCCTTGTTGTTGTCCATTAAGTTTATATTCCTAAGTATCTCCTTGGGCGTTACTAGCTTCAAAGGTAGATCCAGTTGAAGATCTTGGTTGAGGACAAGGTCAATATCAGATTCATCCACGTTTGGTCTCGGGTTATTAGGTTTAAATACATTGCTCAGATGGTTCGCAAATGCATCAGCTTTGTCTTGTTCAGTTCTGATCCAGGTTCCGTTTAGGTTCCGAAGCGGTGGTTTCTGGTGCAAGGGACGATCCAGGTTTTTACAGGCTTTCCATAATGAATAATCAGTCGTTTTTGTGGCTGTGAGACCTTCCAAGTACGTATCCAGAGCGACATCATCTGCTTCAGTTATAAGAGTTTTTAGTTCTTTAATAGCTTTGTTTAGGATAGTTTTGTCATTTGGATGCCTGCTTGTGTGCCATATACGTCGTAGTCTTCTTTTTTCCATAATTTTTGACCGTATGGTTTCCGAGTATACTTTATTTTGATGTGAACGTTCTTTAACTTCTGGTGTGGACTTCCAACAACTTTCTTGGAATACCGAGGTGAGATTTCTCGTAGCTACGTCGATGTCCGACTCAGTTTTCAGTGGTATTTTGAGGTTGATTCCATATTTTAATCTTTGAAATATTTTTCTTTTTATCATTTTATTACGGACACTTTTAACGTGCACGTCTTTTTACATTGTTCTCACATGGATAATTTCAACATGAATGATGTAACCAATTTTATGTAACAATTTTTTATTTAAAAGAGCGTCAGTGGAGTTTCTTGCCCGTTCTTCTCCATAGGTACCTACTACGTTTTGGAATGGGCAACTAAGCTTCATATTTTCTGACTGACTGACTCCTTGACAATTCAAAAGTGCCTGTATATGGTTTTATTGAAATAAATGCTTTGAGTTTGACAGATGACCGCCCAACCGAAGGCGGGCGGCGCGGCGGCGCCCGTTCATGAACATCATGCGTCTTCGAAGTGAACCGCATTCGAACCGACTGATCCAACACGTCATTTGGTTTTGTTTTCCATCAAGATTCTTTGCTAAGAATAGTTCGCTGACAGCATCGACATATACGTTGTACGCGCAAAACACTGTTCTTATACATGGATGTATGATTTCAATCGAATCAGCACCGCAACATCGTCAGTTTTATTTCACCGATAAACGAAAATCCACAATAACATTTCGCTTTCAAAAATAATATGTATAGGATATCGAATAGTGATTAAAATAAACAAAACAATCAAACATTATCAATTTATCACACACGCACAAAGCACGTTTGAACGTAACAGTAGGTCAATTAAATTCAAACAAAGTTCATTCAAAATAACTAAGTACTATTCATGTAAAGTGATAAATACATTGACGTCAATTATAAAGCTTTTAATGACACACTCATTAAAATTCTAAACCAGTGCATACCATTACAAAAAATTAAATTAAATTCAAAGTTTAAAAAATATTGGCTCACTGTAGGCATCAAAAATTCATGCAAAAACAAAAGATTACTGAAAATATTTACAACTAAAACTAAAAATCCAATTCTAACACGATATTACAAAAACTATGAGAAATTATTGAAAAAAACTGTAGCGACAGCAAAAAAACTACACTTTAAAAATAAAATGATAAAATCAAATAACAAAGTTAAAACTATGTGGGGAATAATTAATGAACGTACAAACAAGAAGATTAAAAGAGAAAAGCATAATATAACTTTACATATTAATAATAACGAAACTTCAGAGCCCAAGGAGGTAGCCAACACTTTTAATAATTTCTTTGCTTCTATTGGAGAAGGTAGCACGAACCCAACTGGTAATAAACCACGAGGAACCCCTGTGATCTCACCAACAGAGAATACAATATTCCTTAGTCCTGTAGATCCTTACGAGGTGAATGCACTCATAAAAAACTTAAAAAATAAATATAGTCATGGTATAGACGAGATTCCACCTACTCTATTGAGACAATGTGCGGATGAATTGACTCTACCGTTTTACCTACTAATAAACCAATCTTTTGAAGAAGGCGCTTTTCCTAATCTCTTAAAAAAAGCCGTAATAAAACCGATCCATAAGAAAAATATAAAAACCGACCCAAACAATTATCGCCCCATTGCTCTCTTACCAACAGCTTCAAAAATATTTGAAAAAGCCATGTGCAATCGTGTTTATACATTCTGTGAAAAGTATAACATATTGAACGATTGTCAATATGGTTTTCGCAAAAACCGATCCACAATTTTAGCAGTGTACAAGTATATCCAAGAAGCCCTCAATATTATTAATAATAAGAAATATGCAGTAGGTTTACTGCTTGATATGACAAAAGCTTATGATAAAGTACAGTTCGAAATATTACTGAATAAATTATATAGCATAGGAATCCGCGGCAAATGTTACGATTGGTTCACATCTTATTTAAAGCATAGACAACAACTAGTGGAAATAGAATTTTACAACTGCAGAACTAATGAAATTGAGTTTATCCAGTCCGACATTAAACTAATTAACGCCTCCATCCCACAAGGAAGTGTAATAGGATGTTTTTTGTTCCTTGTTTATATCAATGACCTTCCTAACAATATTAATGAATCATGTGTCTTGTTTGCAGATGATGTATCAATACTCACCTCATGTGAATCTAATATTAATTTAAATGGAAAACTAGATTCTGTGCTTAACGCCACAATAAATTGGATGACCGAACATAATCTTGAAATTAATTACAATAAGACAAAAATTATAGCATTTCACCCTTGTCAAAAAATACCCTTAAATATAAATTTCAGCATAAATGGGTCAACTTTAGAAGTTGTTAATAAATTTACCCTACTAGGACTAGACATAGACTCACATATAAATTGGAAATTTCACATTCAAAAAATAAGAGCTAAACTATCAAAATTTTCTTACGCCCTCCGCGAGATCAAAAAAACTACAGATCTTAAAACTGCCCTAGTCACCTATTATGCGTATGCCTTTGCCTGGCTCAAATATGGAGTCATCCTATGGGGTAATAGTACAGACGCGCCCACATTATTTACTTTACAGAAGAAATTGATTAGAATCCTAGTAAATATTGAAGAAACCGTCAGCTGTAAACCTCACTTTCAAGAACTAAAATTACTCACCTTACCCTGTCTCTATATCTTTGAAATATGCAAATTTGTTCGTAAATACCCGGAACTCTATAGTAAACGAGAAAACATACAAGATAAAATTACACTGAGATATAAAAACAGACTCAACATACCAACTTCGCGACTAAAAATGCATTCCTCCAGTACATTCGTCATGTCTATAAAAATATACAACAAGTTACCAGAACCCATTAAAAAAATAAATGATAACAGTTTTATTAAAAAATTAAAACTCTTTCTATTGGACAAAAGCTATTATAGTATAAAAGAATATTTAGACGATAAATTATAATTTATAAGAAAGACATACTTAATAAAATAAATAATACATTTCCATTTACAAAATCTACATAATAAATAGATAATTAAACAAACAAAATAATCAATATAAATCAATTCATAATAAATATATCTACTAATACACAGTGCAATAACATACAATTTTTTAAATTAATAATGCAATCTAGTCGTTAATAAATAAAGAATCGTGCAATAAATTTAGTATAATAACCTAATAACATAAGTTTAAACACATACTGAACAGCAGGAATAATTAGCCAAAACTATATTGGTATAACTTATTAAAAACCTACTTACCCAAGCAGGTATTATTTATAAAGCAATAAAACCAAAAAATACTTAAATGATAATAATTAAAATACTTAAATATTAGGAAAAGAAGAAAAGGTGGTAAGTAACAAAACGAAAATACAATTACCAGATTCGGAATACATACCTACTTAATTAAATAATATAAACACTCTTCAATTAAGCGCTCTTCCTCCTCTCTCCTACTATGCTGTGCCCGACAGGGTCCATAATTGTTACTTTAATTTTAAGCCTACCAACTGTTCATCAACATTATGGAATGCAATAAAGAATTGAGAATTGAGAATTGAGAATAAAGGTCATTCTGTCCATTAATTTAGGGCACTAAACTACTGTCCTGTTTTTGTTGACAAATGTGAGTGCCCGGCGAAGGCGGCGGGACTACACACTCATAACAAATGTGAGTGCCCGGCGAAGGCGGCGGGACTACACACTCATAACAAATGTGAGTGCCCGGCGAAGGCGGCGGGACTACACACTCATAACAAATGTGAGTGCCCGGCGAAGGCGGCGGGACTACACACTCATCACTGTTAAGGCTTTGGCAGACCAGCGCGACTGGACGCGCGACGCGACACGAACAATACAATTTCTAAGAAAACTTGACGGAATAACAATAACCGGTGACACGTCGCGCGACAAGTCGCGCTGGTCTGCACAAGCCTTTATGCGACGGGTTCATAATATTTGTTCAATAATTCAATTAGCTCGCTCACCGAGCACGGAATACTAACTACCCGAGCAGGCGAGCAGGCTCACTGCGGTCACAGTGCTCACTAATACCAAATGTGGGATGCGAGATTGAACTACCTAGTTTTCGTGCCAGTCGTACTCGACTCCCGAGCTCGCAGGCGCCCGGCCGGCTAGGGCTCACATGCGCGCTCTCTTTACCCTCGTATTTGCCAGGTGCCATTTTATACACTTTCAACATAGCAAAATAGTAGCTGCATTCAATGCATAATATAATTCCTGTTTCTTTCATATTTTATTTTATCTGTATCGTGCATCTTATTTTATTTTATTAATTTTAAGAAAACTTACAGCTACATTCGAGTACATTCGAGTAGTCAGTAGCGGTGACACCATTTCAATGATATCGAAGTTAACATCGAAATGCGAGCAGGAATCATATTGGCGCAATAAGAAAAAACCGTTGCTAACTATCGCATGCAGTGAGATGTCCAATCAATCTTTACATTGTTCTAAAGTTCTAGAGATGTTCTCACTGCCAACATGGATGACAAATATTGATATTAAGTCACACATTAACCTAAATATTGATGATATGATAGCACCTAAAAGATTACATACTTCTGTAGCACTTTTAAGGAAATCTGTAGAAACTATTGCTCCAAATTATGACGGATTCTATCAGATTTACAGTGATGGGTCCAAGGACGATAATGGAACAGGAGCAGCTTTTTTTGATCCTCAATCTAACACGGGAGCTAGTTTTTTATTAAACCGCAAACTATCCATAATGGCGGCGGAATTGTATGCCATTTCGGAATGTCTGTCGTACTTGATGTCATGCAGTTGTAGTGACGTAGTGATACTATGCGATTCTAAAAGCGCTTTGCAGCATATAGCTCGGTGCACCTCGGGCATACGAGGTCTACCCGTAGCTTATACCGTACTAGATTTATATTTAAGATTGAGGGAAAGTGGTAAAGCTGTTAAATTCCAATGGATTCCATCACATGTTAGCCTGTTAGGAAACGAACAAGTAGATAAGTTGGCAAAAACAGGAACTTATGAAGGAATATCTGTCAGTTATCCACCCTTCTTTACAGATATATTGAGAGATGTTAAAATAATTTGCAATAACATGTGGAAAATATACTTTGACAAAAGAACTGAAGAGAAGGGTATATGGTACAAGACTATTCAGTCTGAACCACCAAGGATTCCTTGGTTCTCCGAAGTACAGATGAATAGACAATTGTTAGTAACAAGCATGCGTCTGCGATCCGGGCACATTCCATTGAATGCGTTTGGACATCTTATGAAGGTGGTTGATACCCCAAACTGTCTGAATTGTAATATGAGGGAGGACACCTACCACGCTTTGGTGGAGTGTGCCCGGGTTGGGGCAGAACGGAGACTTTTGGAATCAGAAGCAGGACTTAGATTAAAGGATGTTGGCATGTGTAATTTGATCCTGTCTAAACCAACATCCAAATTAGCTATTAAGTTATACTACTTGGTTGTTAAATTAATTAAGTTAAGATCTTAGTCATTACCTACTTCCTATTTATTTTGTAAACCTACGAAGCTGGCATAATCGCTTAGCGATTAAAGCCTTTTCTAAATAAAGAAAAAAAAAAAAAAAAAAAAAAATATCTGTATCGTGCATCTTATTTTATTTTATTAATTTTAAGAAAACTTACAGCTAATACATTCGAGTAGTCAGTAGCAATATGTAGAAGAAAGCCAACTACAAGTTTCCACTTATATTATGTATAAAATTGACAAAACGGTACAAACAGCATGAAGTTAAACATAGAAATAACTGAAGAGAATAAATAAAAAATTACATAAATATATATACATAACGCAACAATGCTACTCTTCGAAGAAAGAGTTACTTAATTTTTTCTTTAATTGCTGGACACTATTCGTAAATAAATCAAGCTCAACATCCCGGCACACCTTATTAAACATTCGACATGCTCTTAAAATATATATATTTTGCCTATAGATACTTTTCATAATAGGTACATGAAGGAGATGAGGTCTCCGAAGAAACACAGATGGTACACGAAGTCCAATCTTGGCCACCAGCTCAGGGACATCAGTAGACCCGTTCATTATACTAAATAGGAAAGCAAGATCTGCAATTTTTCTTCGCTCGTATATAGTTAGGAAGATAAGTATTTGAACGTGAGTGTACCTTAAAAATCGCCTTTGTAAACTTTCGAGGCGATTAATATAAACATTGTAATTTGGATTCCATATTTGAGAAGCATATTCGATCTTAGTTCGGGATCTCGTGATCTGTTCATTCCCACCCCGACTGTCCCTGACAGGTACCTGTCAGGTAGAGCCTACACTGTGGCTCGTAGTGCGCGTGAGTCGTCCACATCGCGAGTGGTCCCCAACTCCCCACGGTGTCCCGCGCAATGCCACGACGCACGTCGCGTCGGTGTCAGACTGTGGTGCTCTGTGCTATCACACTCTGAGTGGTCAATATTTTACGCATCCCGCACCCCGCACACCTCGCCGCGTGACCATAACCCTCTATAAATTGTGAAGGTATTCAATGTTGAACAAAACTATTGACTGGGCGAGCTATGTAACGAGATTGTAACCTCTTGATAGTAATGGGATGTTTTGTAAAGAAGACGCCCACGTCTACCGTGCCCACGGCGGCGGCGCGGCGGCGGCGGTCAAATTAAATTGTTATGAGGGCAGCGCGGCGGACGCGGACGGCGCGAACTAAATTACTTTAACTTTTTATGAGCGTAACGACCGCTGTGTAATAACGTTTGGTTCCGTACAAATAGTGTTGTAAGGTAATTCGTAGTGTCACGAGCGTGGCCGCAGCGCGACCCGCTACCTGCTGCATCTATTATGTACAGCGTTTGCGCGACTCTATGAAAAGGTTAAAATTAATTAAACTTGTTAATTAAATTAGGTACGCGGCTTGCGGGCGTGGCGCGCTGGTCACGCTTGCGGGTCAAGCTCGCGTGTTCCAGACGCGTTGCAACCTATCATGCGACTTATTGTTTTCGAAACAACTAAGTATCTACTAATTTGATTATGAACTGCGGCCGGCGGCGGCGAACTTGGGTTTGTGACATTTGATCGATGTAAATTGTTGATTTCGGCTGTCATTAGATCTTTGACAGTCGTTTCGGTGAATACACGGGAAGCTTAAAAGGCTAGGCGGATGAGTAAATATAATATATATAATTCATGATCGAGTGAGTGCATTTATGTATAGGTAAGTACCTAACACCTACTTATGCCTGCATGTGACTTGCCGCTTATTTAGCCGCTGTATGTACTACACAAAGCAGCGGCCGCCTATTGAAACTGATCACGCTACGTGACTCTGTATAGAAGAGCCAACGACTCACCGAAACGAGCCCCTCGTGCCCTGCGTTTATTATATCACAGAGGTTTCGTAAGTAGGCAGCTACATTGTGCGCTACATTGCGACACCTGGGCCGGCAGTCTCGACATAGATAGCGATCGCTAAATGACCGAATTCGGTCGCAAAATCCTAAAGAGGTCCCTAGACGGTTAACATTGACTCGACAAGCAGTGTAGACATAGATAGCGATCACTTTACGACCGAATTCGTTCGCAAAGTCGAATGTAACGTTATTTGGTAGTTTCGATACTCCGAGTTATCGATTGTCATCGGTATTGTACCGAACTTTGTCGCAAATGCTCGGTGTTTACGAATATATTTTGCGACCATTTTTGACAGCCCGCAAAGTGATTCGTTAGCTCTATGTAGTCTGTGGTGATTCGTTAAAGTTTGAGTAAAAGAAGAAATCACATTAAATTATGGCGGAGGCATATTTAGCGTGGGATTTAGTCGTGCTTGAACACAGACGCGACATTATTGAACGACGACAAATCGGAAAAAACCGGCGCGACTGTGAAAATGTATTAGATTTGGAGGATTCGGAATTTCTATCTTTGTATAGAGTGAATAAAGAAATGTTCAATGAGCTCGTCATTGAACTTCAGCCATCTCTGCAGAGACAGCGACCTTACGGATTTTCTGTGGAGTCTCAAGTGAGTGTCTGCATTTATCGTTTATTTTTTAAATCCAAATCTATTTTTTTTTTGTCTTATGTAGGTACTTACTTGTTTCTATTTCCTTCCAAATAGGTACTGACGGCACTCCGATTTTACGCAAGTGGCTGCTATCAGTTGCCTACTGGCTTACAGTGGGGTTGCAGCATGAGCCAAAAATCGGTTAGCCGCTGCATACATGCTGTAACCGAGGCTATAAATGAAAAACTGTTGAGGAAGTTTGTGAAGTTTCCTATGACGCAGAAAGAAAGGCGTTTAGCAAAAGAAAAATTTCGAAATGCTCCACACCCTTTTCCAGACGCCATTGGAGCCATAGACTGCAGCCACGTAAAAATTTTAGCCCCGAGGGTTCACGAGGAAGCCTATGTGAGTGGTCACCACGAGGGCCATTCACTGAATGTGCAAATATAGGTATTGTAGGTTGAGATACTTACTTGACTCCGGTTGGAGCCGGGTCTGCACCTGCTTCAGTTTGTCCTCCTAACATTTTATTTTTGAGTATCGACACTACGAATCTACGATTTCTCAAACAAGACAAAATACAACAAACGACAAACGACAAATCGTATTTGTTTTCATGTCAACACAGACTACAATTATATATAGGGTACATGTCAAAAAGTTGTTTTGACACCGACGTTAAGTGTTGCAAGGAGGTAAACTTTAATGCCCCTAGATATTTAACAAATTATTTTAATTCTTTAAAATGGATATTACTACTTCTTACTTTCCATGAAAAATAATGTTTTCAAGATAAGTTTTACTTATTCACTATACAATTTTCAAGAAAAACAATTATTTTTATTAAATCATGTTCTGCAATTTTCCCGCTATTTATGTAGAGACTGTAGGCCGGTGCTTATCAAGCAATGTTGACCGTCTAGTGACCCCTTTAAGACTTTGCGACCGAATTCGGTTGTTTATCGATCGCTATCTATGTCGAGACTGCCGCCCCTGAGCGACGCGCGGTAAACATCGCCGCGCGGTGTTCGAGGCGCGTACATTGTGAGCACGCATAGCGAGACAGACAGGCACAGCGTACGGACACAGCGCAGCACATTTAGCGTGCTAGATGTAAGTAGCGGTAGCCGCGACACCTGAGCGACGCGCGGTAAACATCGCCGCGCGGTGTTCGAGGCGCGTACATTGCACATTCTGTTCGAGGCGAGGCGCTGCGCTCGCTCGTCCATGGAAAGCACCACATTGTGTTTCTGATTAATACGCCGCGGCGCCATTGTTAGCACTCTACGCTCGCATCGCCGTGTTTATAAATTGCCCCTCGTTGTTTCATCAAATGGAACTGCGGCTTATTTATCCGCAAAATATACGAGCGGCCGGGGCTCACCGCTCATTGCGTTAATAGCACGGGCTTATGATGTAACACGTCATTCATATTCACGAGTGCGTCTGAGCGCCCCGCGCCTTCCGGGTGAATCTTATTAGCGACCACCACATACGAACATGTGTTTTAGTGTCAGCAGCCGAAATGAGTCAAAATTGTACCTATCAAAGTAGTGAACAAAAAAGACAACATTGCCGGCGTTCATTAAACATTACCGTACCTAATATACCTACCTACGGTCGCTGAGGAAATCTTGTTGAACACCGTTTAATTGCCGCTAATAGGCAGCAGTTAGGAGTAAGCCTTTAATCAAGCAAGTGAGGTAGCTTGTAATTACCAGTGTAGGTACACCCGCCACATTAACGCACACGCGCAGGAGAGTACTGCGCTACTCCCAAGGAAGTTGAAAGAATCTTGTGACCATAGACCTACCTACCCCCATTTATTAATATACTTTTTATGCTGACAAGGTTACGTGGTCTTATTTATACCCCCACGTAAACCCATCCGTCACAAAGTTTTAGTACTTATTATCTGGAGATGATTTAATTTTTTAACCGACTTCCAAAAGGAGGAGGTTCTCAATTCGTCTGTATGTTTTTTTTTTTTTTTTTTGTGTGTTTGTTACGCCATATCTCCGACAGTTGTGGACCGATTTTGAAAATTGTTTTTTTGTTTGAAAGGGTATGCTCCCGAGGTGGTCCCATATAAATTTTATTAATTGGATAGTTTTTGGGTTAGCTTCAATAATAGGTATTTTTAACCGACTTCCAAAAGGAGGAGGTTCTCAATTCGTCTGTATGTTTTTTTTTTTTGATAACTTCCAATCACTGTTATTTACATAGCAGGTTAGTGGTATTTGAATTTCTATGGGGTAGGTACCACAACTAAAAAGTGCAAAATAAAAACTTTTTATAAAAAAAGAACAATCGACTTCCAAAAAAGACACTACAAAGTCAAAAATAACTTTAATTTCGGAAGTCGGTGGCAAAAAACGAAAGTTCAAAACCAAATACACCGACTTCCGAAATTAAAGTTATTTTTGACTTTGTAGTGTCTTTTTTGGAAGTCGGTTGTTCTTTTTTTGTAAAAGTTTTTTATGTAGCCTGTCCCTATTCTCATACACCAGTACCACCAACCCAGCAGTTATTCAGGGTTTGATGATCTTTTTACGCCTTGATGTTACAATAATTTCAGTGTTTTTATTAATTGCACTCTGTATCGTGGTTGTTAGGTAGTTGATAGAATAGTCTGGATCTTTAGAGTGGTAAATTGGGGTTAGATCAATTTGCAATGTCTGGGGATAAGTTTTTCTTATTTATTGAACTGTTCGTTGAGTTTGTAAACGTTCGAGGCAGTTTAAGATCCATACAAACCAACACAGGATAATGGTCAGTTAAAGTAGTTTGAGGAATCATCGTATGTATACAATGAGAACTTTTTAGCCAAATCCATGACAAGTACCACTCACTCTACGGGTTACTTCTGTATGTGCAGGTAGCCCATGAGAGGCTGTCAGATTCAAATATTCCTCACCTGTCTGATCGATTTTCGTGTGATTAATAGGAATATTTATATGGCCTATCAACATGACACTATTTGTTCTCTCTACTTTTAAAAGTATTTCATGTAATGAGTCTAGGAATGGATCTGTGTTTTTGTAAGAGGGAGAGCGGTATATCGAAACAATTGCCATGTTCTTGCCTAGACGGGCCACAATACAGTATGTAAGAGGGAGAGCGGTATATCGAAACATTGCCATGTTCTTGCCTAGCCGGGCCACAATACAGTTCGTAAGAGGGAGAGCGGTATGTCGAAACAATTGCCATGTTCTTGCCTAGCCGGGCCACAATACAGTTCGTAAGAGGGAGAGCGGTATGTCGAAACAATTGCCATGTTCTTGCCTAGACGGGCCACAATACAGTATGTAAGAGGGAGAGCGGTATATCGAAACATTGCCATGTTCTTGCCTAGCCGGGCCACAATACAGTTCGTAAGAGGGAGAGCGGTATGTCGAAACAATTGCCATGTTCTTGCCTAGCCGGGCCACAATACAGTTCGTAAGAGGGAGAGCGGTATGTCGAAACAATTGCCATGTTCTTGCCTAGCCGGGCCACAATACAGTTCGTAAGAGGGAGAGCGGTATGTCGAAACAATTGCCATGTTCTTGCCTAGCCGGGCCACAATACAGTTCGTAAGAGGGAGAGCGGTATGTCGAAACAATTGCCATGTTCTTGCCTAGCCGGGCCACAATACAGTTCGTAAGAGGGAGAGCGGTATGTCGAAACAATTGCCATGTTCTTGCCTAGCCGGGCCACAATACAGTTTGTAAGAGGGAGAGCGGTATGTCGAAACAATTGCCATGTTCTTGCCTAGCCGGGCCACAATACAGTTTCCTTCTTGAAAGGATGGTTCCTCAAAAGTTAGATCAAATTATGATCTCTATAGTAAATAATATCGCCGTCATTTTGTTTATAATTATATACGTAGAGAAAGAATTTAAACCTTGTATATTTGGTATAACACTTGTTTTTAGTAGCCAGCATTCCGTGTGAACTATTATGTCACATTAAATTTTTAACCTAGATAGTAATAATTCAAGTCCCGGGAGATTGCAGTTTATGCTACGAATGTTTTGCGTGAGTACAGTCAAACGTTTGCTAGGCGAAAAAGAGATTAATTTATGACAATTTTCTAGATCACAGATCAGATAGAGACTTTAGAGGCAGTACAGTCGATTTCGAAATTAAAGGCTTTTGCAGACCAGCGCGACTTGACGCGCACAATATAATGATGCCTTGTGACATTTGTAATATATTTAATGACATCTAATCAGCCTATAAATTCCAATAATATTAAACTTAATCAAAAAAACAAAAATCTAAATACAATTTTCCTAAATCCTGTAGATGCATTTGAAGTGTATAAAATCATAATATCTCTAAATAATAGTAAAACTAGTGGTCAAGATGAAATAACCACACAAACTTTGAAAGCTTGTGCTTTTTGGATATGTCATCCACTAGCGCATGTCATAAATTTATCATTCCTAGAAGGCGTATTCCCTGAACAGCTTAAAATGTCTACTGTGAAACCACTTTTTAAAAAGGGAAATAAATTAGACCCTAACAACTATCGGCCCATCACTATTGTTCCTATTTTATCGAAAGTTTTTGAAAAGGCAATTCTTATTAGAATAAGCAACTTTCTTTCTACACATATGAAATATTATGCAAGGAGCAGTTTGGTTTCCGCAAAGGAAGTTCAACTGCTCTTGCAATATTTAATTTGATAAAAATTGTAACGGAAAGTATAAATAATGGCAATCCAGTGGTGTCCCTATTTCTAGATATGAGTAAGGCTTTTGACTTTGTAAATCACTCTAAACTCTTACACAAGTTAGACTTTTATGGCATTAGGGGAAAAGCATATGAATGGATCTAGCTATCTACACAACAGGAGACAGTGTACAGAGATATCCAAAGTTACAAAAAAAGGCAGCACAATATATTTCAAAGAAAACTTTAAATCAATGGCATTAATAAATAAAAATGGTGTGCCTCAGGGTACAATTGTCGGCCCTTTACTATTCTTGCTATATATTAACGATCTTCCGGAAGCCACTTTGCAGAATTGTATTCTTTTTGCAGATGACACTATAATTAATGTAAAACGTCAAGATAAAAACGCTTATAAATCAGTTACCGAAAAGGCCCTATCAGATATAGTCACGTGGATGGAAAATAATAATTTGAACATAAACATTAGCAAAACAAAATTAATTGAATTTAACTCCTACAATACTAAACAATTAACATTAGATATTATTTTTAAAGGTAAATAAAGTAGAACAAGTAGACGACCTAAAATTTCTAGGAATTAATGTAGATAAACATCTAAATTGGAAAAGCCATATCGAGTCAATTTGTCAGAGACTTGATAGGTTTGTGTTTGCGTTAAAAAAATTAAATTAAAAAATGTTTCTGTAGAAGCTGCCTTATCGGCTTACCATGGTTATGTGTCATCCGTACTGAGCTATGGGTTAATAATGTGGGGCAACTCGACCGATACCGACAGAGTATCCCGGACGCATCGTTTTTGAATTTTAAAATTAAAAAACGATGCATCCGGGTTATAAACAAGGCTTGGTTCCTAGATAGTTGCAAACCATTATTTAAAAAATGTAAAATTCTTCCACTACCTTGCATGTATATAAAAGATATCTGCATCTTCACAAAAAAAAACATGCACTACTTTAAACAACGTAGTGAGGTCCTAACTAGACAAAAAAGGGCTAAGTTTCACAACCTACTGTAACAGCCACCCTGTCATAAGGATATCTATAAGAAAAATGTATTTAATATGTGTGTTTTAATTTACAATAACTTGCCAAACGATTTAAAATTGTTACAGGGTAATGTGTTCAAGACAAAATTGACAGAATGGCTTCTAATGTGTTGTTTTTATAGTTTTAAGGAATTTATGGAATATAAAATTGAAAGTTAGTGGTACTTACCTTTAATTATAAGATTATTAACAATTTAAATAAAATAGTATATAAATGCATGGTAATAGTATATGATAATAATAGTAATAAAACGAGAATGTATGTAAACTTAATAAAAAATTTGCACGCTTGCTTGCAGGCAGAATACAATGACACTTAGGTTATAAGATCTCACCTGTACCAAAACAATGTATTTCTGGCAAATAAACATTTGATTTGATTTGAATACAATTTCTAAGAAAACTTCACGGTATAACATAACCGATGTCGCGTCGCGACAAGTCGCGCTGGTATGCACAGAGCCTAAAGTTATTTTTCACTTTGTAGTGTTTTTTTTGGAAGTCGGTTTTTATTTTTTTATAAAAAGTTTTTATTTATCACTTTTTCGTTGTGGTACCTACCCCACACAAATCCGAATACCACTACTTGCTATGCAAATATCAGTGACAGGAAGTTATCATCATATCGTCCCTAAAAACTAAGTGGGAATAATATGTATTATTGAAGTTAACTCAAAAACTATCCAAGCAAAGTTAATAAAAAGAGATTGACCAAGCGACTAAGGAACCTAGTATCGCTACGAAACATGCTGTGACTCAAAGATTTATGGTTTAATTTAGAGAATGATCTGAGGGCTTTCAAATGTAATTTACCATTTTATCATAAAATCTCGGCATTACACGGTAATTAGGTCTCAAAATCTAGGTTTAGTATCGAATCTCTTACTGACTTTTGGTCATTGTATGCTGGTAAATTCAAAATACGAATTTGACAAAATGACGTTTTAGTATTTTGAATGATCGTCAATTGCGACCTCAATTCCGACAGATAAAGGTTGATTTAGGGACTTTAGAAGTAAGTAAAACCTTGAAAATTGTCGACTTACCGGTGTTGGACAAATCCAAAAGGCCAAAGTATTGTAGACATTTTCACTAACTTCTCTCAATGACTGCCAACGTAAATACCGCAGAAGAATCGAACAGTTAATACACCGACGAACTGAGTCTCCCATAGTGAGCAACTTTCAAATGTAACGCAATTATAATGATTATTTATTGCTCAAGAAAATGAAATTAATCAAAAAATTCAAATATTCACAAAAACAAACAAATGCACAATCGGTGGAAAGAATACAAGAAGTTAGTCACAGAGTAGGACCTGCGCATTCAAAAATTGGCGCCAATAATTGGCGCACGTACAGTCGCATAAAAAGCGCAATGGATGTTTTTCTACCACATATTGGTTTCTGCCCGCAGATTCACCCGCACCCATTTTATTTTAATTGATATGGGTACTTGTTTACGCTTATGTAAATATACTATAATCCAGACCAGACCTTATCTTTATGCAAAATGTGTTTACGTTAGTTATTTCTTTAAGTGGTTAATTAAACCCGGATGGGTTTACAATATTTACTTGTCTATCGAGACAAGCAAAAAGTTAAAGTGAATCAGAATATTCTTATTCACTTTAACTTTCTTTTTTTTATTTTTATATATAGGTATATAGGTACCTACATTTATATTTGCCGTAAGTAAGTGTTGGGACAATTTCAGTCTTCACTTAAAAAATAATCTATGCGACATAGAAACATAACATAAGTTATTAAATTAAATCCAATAATAATGGCCTATGTCATTCAAAACATAAAATGAAATCATTAAATTAATTATACAATAAAAATAAACTATTATTAAAGACCTACCGTTCGAGACTGTACTTAAAACTAAACGAATGGGACGTGCATACATGCTAGAAAGAGAAAACTCGCCGGACGCCAGCATATTTTGCTCAGGATGCGCGCGCATAGAATCTTATGGCGCGCGTTTGTTCTATTTTGAAAGAGTTTCTATTGATGAATGAAACAGGCAAAGGTATCTCAATACATTCTGCCTTTGTCATAACCATAAGGTACTTTTAACACCTACAGATTATTATTACAATGTCATAATAATAATTAGTTGTTATTAATATCTTTTGTTACTAATTATTGAACTATAATTTCAATAGTTCGATGCGTAAATAAATTATTTTGCGTAAGTCAAGAAGGTTTTATTGTTTACATACTCTTTGAAGCCAATGACATGTGACATTACTTACGTGAAAAAAAAACTATGTAAGGGTAAAATAGGAAATCGAAATAAAAACTAATACTTTTATGGTGTTTTTATAACTGGAGAATTTAAGGATTCGCATTACCAGATAAAATTATTATAATTAAAAACAAGATTTATCAACATTATAAACTTAAGTCACAGCAGAGTAAATAGCGATACTAGATTTGGTCAATGTCTTTTATATGGGACCACCTCGGGAACTTACCCTTTCAAACAAAAAAAAGAATAATCTAAATCGGTTCATAAACAACGAAGTTATCCGCGAACAAACAATCTACATACATGCGCATCTGTGACCACCACCCACCAGTATCCTAAACGCATTGTTATACTGAACGCGGAGAGCGCTGTATGATCTTTGCGTATATCTAGCCCACAGGCTGCACGTGTAAAAAGTAGTACAGAAAAAAAAAACGTTCGTGTAAATAAATACTTTTAACAAAAAAAACAACCGACTACCAAAAAAAAGGTAAGGTGTCTTTGGTTTTGAATTTACTTACTGTAGCTACAATCATGCATTTGGTTTAAATAGATTTTTATTATTGCACGACTCGTAATGCGAAGCATTAGAGTGTGCTCTACGATCGAAAAAAAATTTTTGCCCCATTTCTGTAACTGTTTTTATTGTTACACTCCTGCTAGTACACAGAACCTACTTAATTTATATACCATTGTATAGATGATTAAATGGAGATTAATACTGTACTTTTTAACAATTGATTTAATGCAGCAGAAATGGAAAAAGCATAAAAATTGTTGAAAAAAAAATCCTGTCCGTCAATTTATGAACCCTGAAAACATTGTAGCTTGCGATAAAATCAATTAATTGAGTCAATTTTTTTTTATACACTCGTTTCAGCCGTAGAAGAAACCCTATTGAAAATGGCTCTTTTATTTAAAGTAGTTTAATTATAATTAATAATAGTTTGGAAAATCCAAAAGTGCACGCCTCATACATAAATTAAGGGATGAAACTTGTCTACCTAGGGAAATTGTGCTATTATTTAAGCATTGGTATAGCAATCAAAAGAATTTTGTAAGATGGGCAGGCGCTCTCTCAAAGGAGTACGGGCTGGAATGCGGGGTGAGGCAAGGGGGGCTGACCTCTCCCACGCTCTTCAACCTGTACGTCAACCGACTGATCGGTGAGCTCAGCAGCACCGGCATCGGGTGTCATATAGATGGAGTGTGTGTGAATAACATCAGCTATGCAGACGATATGGTGCTGCTGAGCCCATCGATTGGTGCCTTACGAAGGCTGCTAAAAATTTGTGAGTCCTATGCGGTGACTCATGGGCTCAAATACAACACGAAAAAGAGTGAAATAATGGTTTTCAAGCCGGACAACAAGCGATACACATTCGTTCCGAATTTCACTTTATGTGGTACAGCTCTAAGCAAAGTCGAGAAATTTAAATATTTGGGCCACTGGGTCACTGAGGACCTTAAGGACAATGGGGATATGGAAAGAGAGCGCAGAGCGCTGTCTGTCCGATGTAACATGTTGGCCCGCAGGTTTTCACGGTGCACGAGGACTGTCAAAGTGGCGCTTTTTAAAGCATACTGTCAGTCCTTTTACACCTGCAGCCTGTGGGTTAACTACACACAGCGGACATACAGCGATCTGCGCATTCAATACAATAACGCGTTCCGGGTGCTGATGGGGCTGCCGCGCCACTGCAGCGCCTCCGCGATGTTCGCGGCGGCTGACACAGACGGCTTTGCGGCCATCATGCGCAAACGGTGCGCTTCTATCATGCGCCGCACGCGCGACAGTCCCAACACCATCCTGCGCGCGCTGGCGGACCGGTGGGACTCTCCGATGCTGGCTCGCTGGATACGGCTGCACGCAGTCGTATAGTGATCTGTCACCACCATCGGGGTGTCCACCCGGATCCGCCACTTGTGTACTGTTTTCATTGTAGAATAGGATAAAATAATTTGCTATTTTTATATGTTATTTTATTAAATTATTTTATTTTATTTCAATCAATTATTATTACTTAATTAAATTAATTTCTACTAACACTAGTGTGTAAGCTCGCAATTGTACTAACAAATATGGATGTAATCGTAAGATGAGTCTGAAATAAATGATTAATTATTATAACACTCATTCAAAAACGAAAAAGAATTTCAAAACATAGTTTCTAACAAAAATGAACAATTTATTACTTTTCATGAAGTTGTAATGTCAAAGACTGACAAAGATATTTACTTGGTATTTTGCTGCTTTTTCCATTTCTGCTGCATTAAATCAATTGTTAAAAAGTACAGTATTAATCTCCATTTAATCATCTATACAATGGTATATAAATTAAGTAGGTTCTGTGTACTAGCAGAAGTGTAACAATAAAAATAGTTACAGAAATGGGGCAAAAAAATTGTTTCGATCGTAGAGCACACTCTAATGCTTCGCATTAAGAGTCGTGCAAAATACTACCTAACTAAAATATAATATATTTAACTAAATATTTCCAACCTTTGAGTAAGTTGCCTAACAACCGCCAAGTAAATATCTTTGTCAGTCGTTGACATTACGACTTCATGAAAAGTGATAAATTGTTCATTTTTAAACTATGTTTTGAATTAATTTTTCGTTTATGAATGAGTGATAAGTATGAGGCGTGCACTTTTGGATTTTCCAAACTATTTTATTTATCTTTTATATGGGTAGATTCTTTTCCTCTAGATTTTGTGAATGTGAGAACCTTGTAGGCTTAACAGACTGTATATCTGTGGTCCATTTTCTATTTTGCTAAGTATCTGGTACTTTTTGATAGGCCTACACTGTCCTCTCATACCTATTATCACTGTAATTTAAAAAAATCCTTTGTAAAAACCAATTTATTTTTAAAAGAGTAACCGTGGAGTTTCTTGCCGGCTCTTCTGCATAGGAAACGACCATTTGGAACCGTGCACCTAGCTTCTGACGTTTCATAAGTGCCCTTGTTGGTTTATGTGAAATAAAATATTTTGAATTTGAATTTGACTTTTTTTGCCACCGACTTCCGAAATTAAAGTTATTTTTCACTTTGTGGTGTTTTTTTTTGGAAGTCGGTTGTTTTTTTTTTGTTAAAAGTTTTTATTGTTCACTATTTAGTTGTTGTACCTACCCCACACAAATTCGAATACCACTACCAGCTACGCAATTAACAGTGACAAGAAGTTATCATCTTATCATCCATAAAATAAGTTCATACACAAGTTAGGCGGTACTGTAAAACGTTGAGGAGTTCCCTTGACTGCCCTTCGTCTTCATCATCAGACCCCTAAGGTGATTTACACACGGCACCGCGCACCACCGCGGCAGGCCGTGAAGCGGACCTCATGTCGCGTACATCGTACACGTACATCGCCCGACCGCGCGGTCGAGCGGTGCTAATCCCTTTGCCAAAACCGCCCTCGCGGCGGAGCGCGGTGCCGTGTGTGAACCGCCTAATGACAGTCACAACCCATCTAGGTGTAAAGTTCTCATCAATACAAATTAATCAAGCCCAAACACCAGGTAATTGCTGTAAATCGTTGAGGAGTTCTCTCCTGTCTTGCGGCTCCATCATCAGATCGACTCCAGACCTTCATTAAATAGTAGTGCTTTAAAATACTTAATGAAAAAAATTTACAAACGCATTAGTCGCCACTACGTTTTTCGAAGGTTCCCCTCGAGTTCTCTGGGATGCCATCATTAGATCCGGGTTTCCTTATAATGGTGCCGCCCTTAGGTTATCTTCTTTCCAACAAAAAAAAGAATCATCAAAATCGGTTCATAAACGACGAAGTTATCCGCGATCCTACATATTGTTTTTTTTATTAATACGGTCGAATTGAGAAACCTCCTACTTTTTTCGAGGAGTTCCCTCAAGTCGTCATGGATTCCATCATAAGAACTGAATTTTGATAAAAATGGGACCAATCTGGAAGTATACCTTTCAAATAAAAATAAAAAAATCTAAATCGGTTCATAAATGACGCCACCCGTGAAATACTTATCATTGAGAAGTTCCGGTGGCCATCTGTGAACTTCTTCATCAGTTCCACTTCACCAAATGATACTTTCTGAATGCAAATGCTGAACTTGTTGCTGAAAATATCAAAATCGCTATGTGTATGCTTATAATATTTGAGGAGTTCCCTCAATTTGTCATGGATTCCATCATTAGAACTGAATTTTGATAAAAATGGGAACAATCGGGAAGTATATCCTTTCAAATAAAACAATAATTTTCCAAATCGGTTCATAAATGGCGGAGTTCTGAGGTAACATATTTACATTAAAAAAAAAAAAAAAACATACAACCGAATTGAGAACCTCCTCCTTGTGGGGAAGTCGGTTAAAAAAAGATTATTTTGAAATAAGCAATGGAGAGGGCTATGCTTGGAGTTTCCCTACGCGATCGAATCAGAAATGAAGAGATCTGCAGGAGAACCAAGGTAACCGACATAGCCCAAAGAATTGCCAAACTTAAGTGGCAATGGGCAGGACATATTGCTCGCAGAACAGATGGCCGATGGGGCCGAAAGGTTCTGGAGTGGCGACCACGTACCGGAAGACGTAGCGTTAGAAGGCCCCACAAGATGGACCGATGACCTAGTAAATGTTTCCCACCAAGCAGTACCCACCAATCTAAAATCCACAAAAGTAGGATTTTCCTTTAACAATGATTCACACTTTCTAATTAATCAAAGAAGTTAAGATAGCTATATCTTATTATACTTATCACAGAAATACATGCCTTCCATATTTATATAATAACTAAACAAACATAACATAACATCACGCCTGGTTTCTCCGAAGGGTTGGGCAGAGGTGTTCCTGTAGCAGGTACACCCACATTTCGCCAGTTATGTTTTATAAATAACTTCTACATGTATTATTAGATAATTATGTTTTAATGTAACATGATTTCTGGACGAAAGCAGTGTGCAAGTTAGACGACGCCATGATATGACGCCATAGAATATGGCAATAATTTGATAAATTATTCAGGAAAGAATAACATATAACATATTGAGCCTATTAATGTTCCCACTGCTGGGGCACAGGCCTCCTCTCTGTGAGAGGGAGTGGGCCGTAATCTACCACGCGGGCCCAGTGCGGGTTGGTAGGTAGATGTCACTAGTCTTCGAATTTTTTGGTTCTAAGACATGCCGGTTTCCTCACGATGTTTTCCTTCACCGTTTTGAGAGTAGTGGTGATGAAATTATTTACACAAAGTAGAGCCCCTGCCTGGATTCGAACCCACGACCTACAAGTCGTAAATGTTGGCGTATTTAAAAGTTAATTATTCTTATTTATAGTAGAGAAGACCTTATTACTAGACCATAGAAGATTTTTAAATGATAATTTATGACACTGACATTTTTTATTTCTTTATAAATTTTTTAAACTTAAATATTAACGGCTATTGACATTATTTTTTTTTTTTGATGTAGTGACATCTTTATTTTATGTTTTTGACTATATTGAAATGATTAAATTATGTTATTATGTGACATAAACTTACACTTGAAATCATTTATGTATTTAATCTTATTAAATTCTTCGAAGTGTATAGAGTGCCGCGAGTATTCTGTGGCACTCTAGCGTCGCTGCCTCGGGCCGGCTAGGGTGCCGTGAGCGTTGCATTGTCACTGTCGCTTGTTATTTAGGTTAGGTTAGGATAGAACTGTGACCACACAACGCACAAGCCGAGCGAGCGTAGCGAGCGGTGCCGCGGTAGCGGCCGGCGAAGTGCCAGGGTCCGTTTAGGCACAAGAGAATGTAATGTTTTGGGAATGTGGTGTTTTACAGCGATCTAACCTCGACAATCAAACAAAATACCAAGTGACGTGACTTAGTGACAGTGACAATGACAATCCAATGCTTGCAGCACTTTGGCCGGGCCGAGGCGGTATTACTAGGGTGCCTGTAGTGGCACTTTATCCGATAAGGATAGAGTGCCACCGGTGGCACTCTATACACTGCCTAAATTCCTTGGATTATTATTATTGCATGTTTCCGAATCAAGTATTTATTAAAACTATCTATGGAACTAGCTTCTGCCCGCGGCTTCGCCCGCGTGGATGTCGGAAATTATCCCACAGTAATTGCGTAACGCACTTACAATAGCAATGGGTTTCATTTTGACAGTTCAACAACATTAATTGCGTTATTTACGTTATTTCTTGAACAAGGTGGAAGCTGTTGCTTCGTAATTAACGTAGCAACAGCTTCCACCCGTGGCTTCGCCCGAGTCACGGTATACGGTATTATAACTAAGCCGTATCTTAGAAATAAATGCCTACAGCCGCGCGGTACGTAAACATGCGATAGGGCCTGTGGGGCTGCCCGCCTCCAGCATTTTAATTACATTTGCCTACTTTGTGTTTCCATTTACTTTTTTGATTGTAAATCTACTTTTTTTATCTACACAAATAAATAAAATACTTTGTGAATTGAATAACAAAACAAAACACAAATGCCCGAGGTTTTAAAACAAGCGTACCTACCGTATCATGATTCATGAACCGCCTATAACTACCTATTTCACTCGTGTCTATCACTTTCCTTTACTCTATTCACTTTATTTATTAATCCAGACATCTTTTTTTCGGGAGATAAAAGGAAATACTTATCCATTAAAAAGACACACATTATGTACAGTCGCCAGCACATCAAGGTAAACCCTATACATATCTATAACTACGACGCGCCATGGAGTGTTAGAAAGAAAGTATCCTTGGCATGATTGGTGGAGTTTTCAACGTTTCTAAAATTGACCAATTGTTGCACATACTGATAATTGGGAGCCAATAATCATGTCTCCCTAGGAATAAGCCACGCCCACGCGCCCCTGCGCGTCCGCCACCGCTCCCGAGTTTTCCCGACCATTCACGAAATTAAACGAAAGTCACTCGTCCTCGTTCGTTGATCGTTCGTTCCATTGCGTCAGTGACTTGAATTCGTTCGTGGAAACTGGAGTACTGTGTGCTAATCGTGCTGTGCATATTATTAATTATTATTACCGTTCGAACGCTTTATAATATATATTTTCTTGTGTTCACTACGGCGCCGTTCATTTGCTGTATCGGTTATTGTTGTATTATATATTCATACTTATTAGTGCGAAAAGTTATGGCTTGTACTCTTTACTCTATTCTTGTCACTTGGATATTTTTACCTTATATAAAAACTTTCTGTCCTATTAAAATACAAAATTCATACTTTTATAAGACTATTCTTTCAACACGTCGAAAAGTTATGGCTTGTACTCTTTACTCTATTCTTGTCACTTGGATATTTTTACCTTATATAAAAACTTTCTGTCCTATTAAAATACAAAATTCATACTTTTATAAGACTATTCTTTCAACACGTTATCAGCACGAAGCTCTTAATTTTAAAAGTAATATAGATAATGTCAGGCAACAGTATGAATTTTCAAGGAATCAAGATGTTAATAAACCGAGACGGATACCCAACCTGGAAGTTCAAAATGAGGATGCTTCTCATTCATGAGGAGCTGTGGACGTCCATCACTGGGTATGATGATTCAGATAAAACAGCGGAGGATGTACGCTCTCGTAATGACCAGAAGGCGTTATCAAAAATATGCCTTACGGTAGACGGAGGTGCAATTTCGCACGTGAGAAATGCGAAAACCGCTAAGGAGGCTTGGAGTGCCTTACAAAAGGCATACGAGGATAAAGGTATGGGCCGAAGGCTCTCTCTAGAGCGTAGGTTATACAAATATACCTTGACCGATTTCCAATATTTAGAATCATATATCAACGCCATTATGAGTACTTCTCAAGATCTTGAGGATATTGGTAAGAAGATCGATGATGGATCTTTGGCTGCGATTATTCTCGGAGGATTGACATCACGGTACGAACCGCTGATCATGGCTTTAGAGAATTCGAATGTTGATGTAACCAGTGAGTTGGTTAAGGCAAAACTGTTAAACGAGCTTTCTAAGGACCCTCACCAGAATGAGGTGGCTGCGTTACGTTCAACAGGTTCTACAAGCAAAAAGAAGAAGCCTATAATTTGCTTTAAGTGTAGAGAACCAGGACACAAAAGTCCCGAATGTCCCAATAAGAAGGATAAAAAGGCTATGAGCGCGTCAGAAAAGGTTTTTAAAGGTACAGATTGCAGTCATAATGAAAAGGTGGAACAACAGGCTGTTGTGAAAGAAATGGCTCTCACTGCACCGGCTGCAAATGATAGGAAATGGATTATTGATTCTGGAGCAACCATTCACATGACTCCGCATCGCGAGTGGTTCAGCAGTTATCGGCCAGTACAAGGTGGGACGATTACTGTGGCTAATGGACAAAGAGTAGCGGCTGTGGGTATTGGTAATGTATCCATTGATACAGATACTTTGGCGAACAGAATAGAGAATGTAGTTCATGTTCCTGATTTGAACTGTAATTTACTTTCAGTAAGTAAAGTGGTAGAGAAGGGTTTCTCTGTAGTTTTCAATAAAGAAGGCTGCACTATTTATGATTCAAAGTGTGATGTAGTAAACAGTAAAAATGTTTTAGCGTATGGTTCTGTATGTGATGGGCTGTATACTGTCGATTGTTCAATTAAAACGTTCAATAATGTTTCAGCTAAACTTGTGCACTCTGATTGTTCCAACTTCCAGCTTTGGCATAAGAGGTTAGGACATCTGTGTCGAATTGGCATGGATCTACTTAGAAAAGGTCAGGCTATCGGCGTGGAGTACACGGAGGTCGACAAGGAACCATGCATACCCTGCATAGAGGGTAAGCAGTCTAGAAAGCCTTTCAAAAGCTTAAAATACAGGAAGGCTACATCGCCACTTCAATTGATTCATACCGATGTTTGTGGACCTTTTTCTACAAATTCGTTTACAGGTAATAGATATTTTATTATTTTTGTAGATGATTATACACGTTTTATTTTTGTGTATTTTATGTCTTCTAAAACTGAAGTCAAAACTAAGTTTTGTTCTTTTCATTCTCATGTCGAGAGACAGTTTGGTGGAAAAATAAAGACTTTGCGGTCAGACAATGGAACTGAGTTCATCAATAAGGAATTGATGGATTATGTTCAGTCACTGGGTATCGATTGGCAAACGACAGCACCTTACAGCCCTCAGCAAAATGGGGTAAGTGAACGGTGTAATCGTAGCATAGTAGAGAAGGCTCGGTCACTATTGTCACATGGTTCTCTCTCAAAAGCTTTTTGGCAGGACGCAGTAGAGACGAGCGTCTACTTGAAAAATCGATCACCACACCGCGCGCTTAGCGGTAAAACACCATTTGAAATGTGGTTTAATAAAAAACCCGATCTGTCTCATCTGAAGGTTTTTGGATGCAGAGCACTTGTTCATGTTCCATCAAGTCAGAGATGTAAATTAGACATGAAAGCTGAGGAACAGATTTTTGTAGGATATTCAGATGATCCTCGTACTTATTACTTCCGGAATGCGGCAAGTCCAAGACGTTTACTAAAGTCAAGAGATGTCACATTTTTTGAAAATAACTTTCATGGACTGAAGGAAAATATTGAAAATACTGTGAACTCTGATATTGTCAATTTGCTCTCACAGTCACCATCGCCAGCAGTTTTAAGACAAGAAGTACTACCCTCTTCTTCACCTGGGAGATGTGAGGTAGATGCTCCTAGCATAGATACTTCTTTCTTGGATGCTGAAGATGCTGATGTTGAAATCAATGAAGCAGTCAATGAAGAGGTCAACAATGTTGATGATCAGCAGTCAAGTGAATCTACAGATTCCTCAAATGAATCTAGTCGATATCCTTCAAGAGTTCGCAAACCACCGGATTACTTCTCATATAATACCCTTCTAGAAGATGGGTGCGACGATCCAAATAATTATCTGGCTGCGATTAACAGCGATGAGAAAGATAACTGGATTTTAGCAATGAGAGATGAGTACAATGCCTTAGTCAGAAAGGGCACATGGATTTTGGTTGATAAGCCAAACCTTAAAACTTGTATTCCTAGCAAGTGGGTCTTCAAACTGAAGCGAGATGCGAAACGTGACGTTGTTAGGTATAAAGCGCGCCTAGTAGCAAAAGGTTTTCGACAAAGAGAAGGTGTCGACTACCACGAAACTTTTTCTCCAGTTGTACGCAACTCGTCGTTGCGAACTTTGTTAGCGCTTGCAGTGCAGGAAGATTATAAGGTCCGGCATATGGATGTGGATACAGCTTTTCTGAATGGCAGTTTGGAGGAAGAAATCTACATGACACAGCCAGAAGGTTTCGTAAGGGAAGGGGAAGAGTCCAAAGTGTGTCTTTTGAAACGGTCACTTTATGGCTTGAAGCAGGCACCAAGAGCCTGGAATACGAAGTTAAAACAGACTTTGTCAGTTCTTGGTTTTATGCAAACTTCTGAGCCATGTATTTTTAAAAACAATGCAAACTTATCGAACGAGTCCTTGATACTGGCTGTATACGTCGACGATCTAGTAATCTTGTATAAAAATGAAAGTACGCTTGACAACTTCAAATGTCAATTTGTAAAATACTTTTCATCAAAAGATCTTGGACAAATTAATTTCTTTACGGGAATAAATATTTACTATGATAATTATGGAATGAAGCTATCTCAGAATACATATATTGAAAAGATGCTAAAAAGATTTAACATGCAAGATTGTAAGGGTGTTTCTACCCCAATGGTTAAGAAAAAGCTTGAGCCTGGTATAGGTGAGTGTGAGTACCCTTACAGAGAGTTAATTGGCTGTTTAATGTTCTTGGCTGTAAATACCAGACCAGATATAGCCTATACTGTGAGTTACTTGAGTCAATTTAACTCTAACTTTGATCAGTCACATTGGAATATTGCTAAACGATGTCTACGTTATCTAAAAGCAACAAAAGATAGTGGTATTACATACAGGAAAGAAAAAGGTAATACTACAACTTTAACGGGTTTTTCAGATGCAGACTGGGCAAACTGTCCAACTGATAGACGATCTTACACTGGGTTCTATTATGAACTTGCAGGCGGCCCTATTTCGTGGGAAGCTAAAAAACAGCCCACAGTGGCTTTGTCGTCCGCTGAAGCTGAATATATGGCATTGGCTACAGCAGTAAAGGATGCGTGCTTTTTAAAAAGACTGATATTCGATATTACAGGTAAGTCGCTTAATATAGTTTTGTACACGGATAGTCAGAGTGCACAAAAAATAGCCATGAATCCGGTTCACCACAATAGGACAAAACATATAGATGTTAAGTTCCATTTTGTTCGAGAAAAGGTGAACGATAAAACCGTTGAACTTAGGTATATGCCCACTGACAGGTTACCTGCAGATGTTTTGACGAAACCTTTGGGTCCAATAAAGCATCGCAGTTGTTTGCAAATGATTGGTATATCCTAGTTTTTCATAATGGTTTTCTTTACTAGTTTTTTATGCTTTTGTGTCATGAGTACAATGCAATTAACTTTTTGAGGGAGCATGTTGTATTATATATTCATACTTATTAGTGCGAAAAGTTATGGCTTGTACTCTTTACTCTATTCTTGTCACTTGGATATTTTTACCTTATATAAAAACTTTCTGTCCTATTAAAATACAAAATTCATACTTTTATAAGACTATTCTTTCAACAGTTATTAGTATCTGCTAAAGTCCCTCCGCGGCCATTGTGGCGCTAAACATACTAAAACTACTACTACTACTTTTTAGTATTACTTATTACTAAAATAATAATATAATGGCGCCTCAGTTGACACCAATCGACAGACAGCGCATCATAGCTCTGCGATTGAGTGGATGCCGGGTGATTGATATTTGTCGGCAGACGGGCATAACAGTGAGTATTTTTTTTTTGTATTTATAATTTTTTAAGTAAGATAAACAGGCTAATATTGAAAAAATTGGTGTTTTTGTATAGAATTTTCGAAATAAGTTGACATAGGTATGGAATAGGTATAAGGTAGGTAGGTAAGTATCTTCTTTGTGTTCTTTCATAATGAGTTCCCGATATTGCTGCGGGCTGTTCCAAGTGGAGTAACCGTGAAAGCTTAAATTCAGAGTTATAATAAATTAAGTAAACAGAATTCGATGAACTACTTACCTATTATTTTTGATTCTATTTAGTCATGATACATTCTAAACAAAAGTTAATCCAGTAGGTAGTAATGGTTGGATTTTAAAGTAAATACTAATTACCTACGCACTTTCACATATGTAATTACACATATGTAATTCAGATGACACAACTACACAATAAAGACCTGGAGTTGATCTGATGATGGAGTCAGAAGACAGTCGCGAGAGCTCCTCACCAGTTTACAGCAGCTACATCGTGTTTGGGCTTATTTCATTCCCCCTGATGAGAACTTTACACCTAGCTGGGGTATGACTGTCATCGACGGTCAGAGGTTGAGGCAAACATAAAAACCGCCTGGCCACGGAACGGGCGGCGCGAACGGCGCGGCGCGGCGGCGGCGGCGGCGGCGGCCGGCGGTGCGTCTTGCGGGGCGAAATTCTATACATTTGTTTTAGTCGCATCGCAAGACGCTTCGCCGTTCGCACCGCGCGAATTTTCGCTGTAGCGAATGTCCCGTAGCCAGGCGGTTAATGGTAACTCAAAAGCTAAAAATAAAAAACTTTTTGCAAAAAATTAAACCGACGAAAAAAAACTGAAAAGCGAAAAATAAAAACTTTTTTGCAAAAAAAGCGAAAAATAAAAAATTACTATGTATTTAGTGACAAATTGATGACCTTCAAATAACAAATTTTGAGGCGGCGCCAAACAAACATATTATAATCACATAAAGCGTAAAATGTTAGCTTGATAGATCTTCGTTGAATGTGTTTTAGGCGCCGCCTCAAAATTTGTTATTTGAAGGTCATCAATTTGTCACTAAATACATAGTTATTTTTTATTTTTCGCTTTTTTGGCAAAAACGTTTTTATTTTTCGCTTTTCAGTTTTTTTTCGTCGGTTTAATTTTTTGCAAAAAGTTTTTAACCATTCCATACTCTTTTAGTTAAGTTGGCCCGTACAATTTGTCATAATAAAGAATCGTATGTAAGTATTTAAATTAACAAAATTTTCTTTGTTTTAGATATCAATGGACACCGTTAGAAGGCGCCTGAAGAATGCCGGAAAAAAATGCTGCCGCCCTGCCAAGAAGATTGCGATGACCCAGGCGCATAAGGAGGCAAGAGTAAGTTTTTGCCTAGAATATTATAATTTTGACTGGGCAAACAATATCGTCATTTTTGTGGATGAAAAAAGCTTCCGGTCGGATATGGACGGAAGGAAAATATTATGGCGCAATAGCAATGAGCGGTATGTAGAGGTCAATACTTTGCCAAATCGGGCAAGTGGGAGAATATCGCTTAATTTTTGGGGATGGATGAGTTCCATGGGGCCGGGTGAACTGGTGGAGGTCAGCGGGCGCATGACAGGGGATCAGTACGTCGACATTTTACGAGACGTGCTGATCCCCACCGTGCGCCTGCACTACCCAGAGGGCATTATCTACTTGTGCCAAGATAACTGCCGCGTACACACCTGCAGAGTGGCGCAGGCGTGGTTCGCGGCACAGGATGACGTCATCTGCCTGCCATGGCCTGCAAAGAGCCCCGACTTAAACCCAATCGAGAATCTGTGGGGTCTCATGGTTCTCGATTAGGATGCTTCAGAAATCCGCAACAATGAAAACTTGCGGCGAGAAGCCCATACTACATGGGAGCACTTTAGAGGCACGGACAGCTGCTGGAACATGGTGGTCGGCATGAAGGACAGGCTGGACGCTGTTCTAGACGCGCAAGGTGGTCCGACCAAGTATTAAATGTATTTACATACATAATCAGCCTATTAATGTTCCCACTGCTGCGACACAGACCTCCTCTCTGTGAGAGGGAGTGGACCGTAATCCACCATGCGGGCCAAGTGCGGGTTGGTAGATGTCACATGTCTTTGAACTTTTGGTTCTAAGACATGCCGGTTTCCTCATAGTAGTGGCTAGTGAGCAGTAGTGGCCCAGTGGTAACAGCCCCGACTTAAAGAGTTGTAGGTCGTGGGTTCGAACCCAAGCAGGCGCTTTACGTGTAAATAATTTCCTCACCACTACTCTCGAACGGTGAAGGAAAACATCGTGAGGAAAACGGCATGTCTTAGAACCAAAGATTCGAAGACATGGTGACATCTACCAACCCGTACTGGGCCCGCGTGGTGGATTACGGCCCGCTCCCTCTCACAGAGAGGAGGCCTGTGTCCCAGCAGTGGGAACATTAATAGGCTGATTATGATTAATATACTGATTTGGCAACGCGTTAGGGACTAACTAAACTCATTCAGCGCAATTCAGCTTTTTTCCATAGAAAACACCGACGTTTTATAGATGCGTACGCATCTGTTAAACTTTCCGAAGTTGAACGGATGCGTACGCATCTACATACAAAACCGGTGTTTTTTGTAGACAGCAGCTGAATTGAGCTGAATAGTGTAGTTAGTCCCTTACGCTCATTACGCTCCTATGTAGTTATTCATCACAACTTAAAAGCCGATCTTGTTGCGTATTTCTGAGGTCAAGTTTAGGCTCTTTTAGGTCATGGCATATTCTTCATCGCTAATAAAACCCGAGCGAACTTAAGCCGGGTCCGCTGCGCCATGTCTTCGTGTTTTATTAACATGAAACATCAAACTTGAACCAATCAACGCCCGCAAATCGGTTCAAGTTGCGGGCGTTGATTGGTTCAAGTTTGATGTTTCATGTTAATAAAACACGAAGACATGGCGCAGCGGACCCGGCTTTAGTCTTAAGTTTAGTCTACAACCCTATATGCATTACACTGAATGTCTGACACCGTGTGTGAACACTTAGACACTCGCTGTCGCAAGGTGTAGGTATTATGAGTGTTCACACACAAACCACTCTGTGCCGGACACTGTGTGCACGGTGTATAGTGTCGTAGCCTTAAGTTAGCTTTAGATGACGAACTCTGATTCTACGGCACAAGTAAATAATGCACTTCATTCACCCAGGTTTCCGTAGGAACCTATCCCATGTGTCAATCCAGGGGACCAAGTCTACTAATTTTCAAACGTCACAATGGTCACTCGATGGTGAGTTTTTGACAGATTTGCCATACAAAATCTGTCAAAAACTCACCATCGAGAGACCATTGTGACGTTTGTAAATTAGTAGACTTGGCCCCCTGGTCATGGTCTATTTAAGTGTAAAGTTTCACTGAAATCCGTTCAACCGTTAAGGCGTGAAAAAGTAACAAACATCCATCTATCCATTCTCACAAACTTCACAATAAATAGTATCTGTATAGTTTTACAGTTTAATATTTTAATTATTTTATTTATCAAAATAAAGATTTTAGGTATTTCCAACCACTGTTTCTCAAACTGTTATTCTTCATTGCTCGATTTGGTAAAGACGCCAGACATGTCGTTCGTTGGCGTTGTGTCATAATAAACTAGCTCCCTCCATGTCCTTCCCCAGGCTTCAAACTATCTCCATATTTTTCATCACAATTGCACAGCGGTTTGGCCGTGAAGGCGTAAAAGACAGACAAACTTACTTTCGCATTCATAATATTAGTATGGATAATATTCTTCTAATAACTTCATTAAGATAAATAAATACTTAATTTAAACTTAAATTGAAATTTTATACCTAATCTGCGTACGCAATTTATTTGCCAAACATGTAAACAAACACTAGTTTTCCACTTAAGGCTCCGTGCACGAAAAAAACTTGTCAATAACTTAAGTATCTAATTGTAAGAAAGCTTAGAATAATTGAAACATTAAGTCTGTGTAAGTATAAAAGGACAGTTTACGTAGTGCTAAACCATTCGTGTCAGTCACAGCACCTTTTAATAGTTGCATCACTTCTGCGCTCTCGAAAATACGGTTTATTTCGCCTTTGATTTATTTAATGAAGATATTGTATAATCATAAAATAAACTTTTCATTTTATTTCAAGGATAGCTGAAGACTAATGTGTGTTTTTTAAATTTCTTGATATGGTTTGCTAAATAATAGGAAAAAAAACATTACTGAAAGGGTTTTTTTAAAAATATGGTTTTTTTCAACATAATTTTTCTGCTATATTTTGTATCGAGGTTGAAAAAAGTGGTTCCGCTACATGCAAGTAGACCATTAACGATGTTGATGATATTTTTAAATGTTCAAAATCAAAAGTAGTTTCTTGTAAAATAGTGATCAAACGTTAGTCTCGCGTCAAGTTTCGAAAAACTTGTTGCGAATATTTTTGATTTTCCATGAATACTTAATTTATTTGAAAAATCCCTTTCCACCACATGCTAAACAAAGAACTCAACTTTTCAAATCACAAATAGTTTTGTTTAAATTCTTTTTCCTTTTCTCAGAACAAATGAACAAAATTGATCAAAATCAGTCTATTTCGTGCACGGCCCCTTAAACAAACATCAACTTTATGCAAGTGTGAATAAATTTGATTTTAGACCGATTCTTCACTTCATATTTTTTATGACTTTCAACAATAGTCTGTTGAAAAAGTCATAAAAAATATGAAGTTGTAGCGCAAACTGAACCTTATGTGTAGGCATTACAGTTGTTTTCCCTAAAACTCGTGTTTTTTTACATGTTTGGCAAAAGAATTGCGAACACAGATTACTTCTTTTCGCACCGTTGTTACTTTCTTGAGAATTTTTCTTTTACTATTGTTAGGGCCGCCACCCACTTGCGGCATGACACGTCAAGGGATTTTTGTAAGCGCAAATAATTTGAAATCTTATTTTATCATGGTTAGCGTTCACAATCTGGGATGCCACGGCATTCCAAAACGTGCCGTGCCGCCAGTGGGTGCCGGGCTTTATACAGCCCAGTCAAATTATACTAATCTAGGTAAAAGCTTACTTTTGTTAGGCGGCAGCATTTGATTTTGTTTCGCAGCCATTGATAGATAACTGTATTATTAATCCCATCAAAAACATAAATGTGAAAATTGGGAGCCAAGTTCAATATTAAGAATATGCTTGGTTGTCGACTTCGTCGAAAAAAGAATTGAGATCTAAAAGGGTGCCAAGTTCTGTAGATAATCCTGAAATTTATTTATAAGAACATCCAACATTCTAAAATAAATTTAAAACAAAAATGCTTTTAGATTCTAGACACAAATTTATTTTAGATTCCTATAATATAAGTTTGAAGTATCTATCTATGTAAGTCAGTGATAAAAATGACGATTTTTAGACGTTAATATCTCAATAACCGTTTGAGCTGTATTTACGAAATTTAGGATTCTATTAATTCTAAGGGGTTTTAATAAATATACCAAATTTCATCTGTTTATGTTAAATACATTTTGAGTTATTAGGGGGTCAAAAGTAGCTCCAAATGGTTCGTGTAATATTACACACGGCTTCTGCGTCGCCAGTTCTTCCCTTGAACTTGGCTTGATATGCCGCGTGTCTCATCTGTTACAAATATAATAGAAATAAAAGCTTGTAAAAAATAAATATTATCTACCTACCTACTTGTTTTATTCTAAATTGTATAGTTTGGTTTTATAAATTTTGTTGCAAGTATATTTTAATTTAGACTAAGTATTTGTTTTTAAGTTTTCAATTATAAATTAATGTTTAAAAATAATAATATAAAGATTGTTATTCCGCATTTTATTTTGATATTTTTCCCGCGGCTTCACACGCTTTCCCGTTAGAACCTATCCTGTCCTTTTCTGCACGCTTAGCATGACCACAATACAAAGAAGAATAGCCGTAATGACAGATAAACAATCACAATCTGTCATTTTGTCTATTCTTCCGTCGACAAAACACGTAGAAAAGCTGTTTCTATGGTTGTCATGCTACGCGTGCTGTTAGGTAGGTTGGTATGCAAAATTCCATGTTGATGGTTGTGTCGTTGAGGCGCCAAAGGCCAAAGCTACCGCCGCGGCCGTATCTATTATATATTATATTATACGAGGCACCTACGGCATATTTATTTACTTGAAAAAATGTCACCGTATGATACGGGTAGCACTGAGCACTTATCTACGGCGCACCTATCTACCTACACCTACCTACATACATACCTGCCTACCTACTTACCTATGTATACCCTACCTACTTACCTACCTACATACATACATACATACATACCTACCCGACCTACATACCTACCTACCTATATATCTACCTACAGTACCTACCTATCCTACCTACATGTCTACCTACCTATCGATATCCTACCTATATGCCTAGGTAGGCATGTAGGTAGGATATCGATGTGTTTGTTATAGTAAGGAGGTTCTTAGGATAGGTATCCTAAGAACCTCCTTACTATAACAAACAACAAAAAAGAAATAGCGAAATTGGTCCAGCCGTTCACGCGTGATGCCGTGACCAAGGAAATAGTCATTAATGAAATATATTTCATGGAGCCCCATAACGGCTAGCTACGCCACTGCGTGAAGCCTGAAAGCGTAACAAATAAACAAACTTACTTTCGCATTTTATGCGGCTTCACCCGAGTTACCTTAGACCGAGTTGGACTTCACAGAATAGAACATGAGATCCCATAGGAACCTATTCCTATGGGATCCCATGTCCTATTCTGTACCGCTGACAACGTGTTACATGCAACATTTTATGATGATGCGTAGTTACGCATATACTTATATGCTTTTGCACCAGAAAACATTCAACATGGTAGATGTTTTGAGACTTGTCACTTGAAACAAATCACATTACTTGTTTTGTTGGACTTGCGTTCGCACTGCACGAAGCTTAGGAGTGCTTACGAGTCATAAGAGTCATATAACTGTCATAAGACAGATGTCAAGATTTGTTGTTAACTGCAGTCGCACTGTTGTTTGTTTAGGTCAAATTATGTCTCGCAACTTGTCTATTGCTTGATGTTTAGTGTTATCCCATTAAGGCGAAAGCGTCAGGGTAGCCCGCGAAATTCAAATTTTCTCACGTTTTTCGCAATTTGCACGTCAGTGTCAGGTTGTATCTTGATTAAAATATGATTTGCGACCGTAACAAATATGGCCCTATAGAATTATAATCATTAGAATCAGCAATACAACTCCATAGGATAGCATAATCCCCAAATGTCATGATTTCATGAAATAGTCATTCAACGGGATTACATGAATTTATAGAGTTGTATTGAAGATTTCTATGATTATAATTCTGTAAAGTCATATTTGTTACGCTCGCAAATCATATTTTAATCAAGAAACAACCTGACACTGATCTGCAAATTGCAAAAAAACGTTAAAAAACAACGCGGGCTACCTTGGCGTATCCCCCTTAAGGCGGTAAACATCCCGTGTAACGTGATAAGTTGATAACAAACAAAGAAACTCATATTCTCATTTATTTTATTTCAAAGCGGCACGGTTGGCGATTGACTGCTGCACTATACGTGTCGCGAGTTCGATCTCCGCACGGACAAAATATTTGTATGACCTACCTACAAGTAGTTGTTGCGGGTCAGGCTATTTGTGTCTGTTAGTTTAAAGTGCGTGTTACCCGGTTGCCAATCGCGTCCCCGACAGAGGTGACCTTGGTTGGCGAACGACAAAATTGTTTCAACGTTTCGTCAAAAACATAATCTACACGGTTGTAAACCACCAAGGTCACCTCTGTCGGGACGCGGTTGGCGACCGTATACAGGTGAAGTTCAAGCGTGGGGCAAAGATTTAAAAAAAAAATTGGTTGTTACGAAGTAACGTAAGTAATAGATTAGAATTTTATTTGAAAATTCATAATCTTAGAAATCGTATCTTATTACTAGCATCATAAGGTTGAACTTGCATGTAAAAGCAAACTTCGGTAGGTATAGGTTATTCCGTTACGAAGTTCAACCATATTATTTTAGTAGGTAGGTAGGTCTCGAGTCCGAAGTGACTAACCTGGTGTCAGAGTTTTAAAGCCGCCCATGGGCCTCCGACTTGGCTTTACATGCCGTCGAGAAATATCTCTCAGGCATGCCGGTTTCCTTCACCGTCGTTCGAAAAGTCAGAGGTGTGTGCCTTGGGTTCGGACTCCGAACCCAAGGCACACACCTTTGACTTTTCGGATTCATGTGCGTATTGTATCATTATCACTTGCTTAAAAAACGGTGAAGGAAACCGGCATGCCTGAGAGATATTTCTCCACGGCATGTAAAGCCAAGTCGGGAGGCCCATGGGCGGCTTTAAAACTCTGACACCAGGTCAGTCACTAACAACACGAAAAGAAGAAGAGTAGGTAAGTAGTAAGATCGTGTCGCGCGGACGAAACGTGAAACTTACACGGCAGACTGACAAGTCTTTTTGTAGGTATAATTAATTTGCTAAAATTCCCACAGGTTCGTGATGGAGTAGGTAGCCATAATTTTTTCAAAATTTCAAGCCGATTGTGTTAGCTATGGGTTTCAGTAAAAATACTGAGAATAGAACAGCAAGTAACGCACGAAAACAGGTGACCGCCCAGCCCGCCTGTAAGTAGGTAGGTAACAAAACCCGAAAACGGAAATTAAAACCTAAATACTTGAAATTAAAATAAAATATGTTTCTTACATCAGATTATTTATACTTACCTGCTTAACAATATTCATCGAGAGCGTGAAATTTCGCAAATTAATTGTATAACGGTGTAAACCGTACCCACCTACTTATTCAAATGTAATATGAGTAGGTAATACCTACTTATTACAGGTAATTTCCCAACTCAAATATGTAAAAATGAAGGAATCAAGTAAAAGATCATTTAAATAAAATAAAAAAACATTGAATGAATGAACGCTTTCATACGTAGGTATTTTAGGCAATACGCGGGCCGCCTGTTTTTATTACCATTCCATTATTTAGATTTGATCACGTAGGTATTCGCATATTATCTTATTCTACACCACGATGTGCATACGCACACACCCTCAAGTACGCACTGCAGCACGAAACATTACAAGTAAGAATTGCCAAAAGCTATTTATCTCTTTCGCACGATTCTCGCTGTAGTTGCTCCTAACGCGTTCAAGGTCAAAGTGGGGTAGCTTGATGTGCTGGCGACTGTACATAACTACCAGTAAGTAAAATTATTTTATAGTCTTACCTTTCAAAGTTTCCAGGTAATCTAAAAAAAGTTATCGCTGGATGCGTTATTGCCAAATTCATGCAACCATAAACAGCAACAATATATCCTACTCGTCATATTAAACATGTACTTGAATTTATTTTTAGTGTAAAAATCGCGCGGTTATTGTTAAAAAAACAACACACCGTTCGTTCGTGACTGCGGCACAGTCGCGACTGTCTGCATACCACGCGCATACCTCGATCGAGGCGCGTAGGTATAGCTTGCGCTTCGTCCGTTTGTATGAAGTTGGAATACCGTATACCGTGCCCGAGTGGTTGAGTTGATAAAAAGTAACCTATTCAAATAATTTAATTCAGGCATACACCCATATAAAATACACAACAAAATACAAATTCATACAAACAAAATACAAATTCAAATTCATTCAATAAAATAATTAATTATAAAATTACCACAAAACAATCAACAACAAAGCTATTACTATTTTAGCTGGAATATTAATAACCATATGCGAAGAAATAATTAACCTCGTATATGGCCCTCAATATTCCATTGTCAGATTGATGTAATCGGTTCATAAAGGAGGCCTGCGACTTTCTCATGACTGCGTAAAAGTCATCTACCCTGTTTTCGGCAAACATGCCGGACGCACTACACCTCCAAGGCAGACCCAGTATGCATCTGGATGCGTTGTTGTATTGGACTCGCAGCGTGTTGTAAGCACGCTGCGTGTATTTGTACCATAGGGCACAGGTGTAGAGGTTCCGGCAGTATGCGTTAAACAGAGTAATTTTTACTAGATTTGAACACTTCGCAAATCGTCGTGCCAGCATATTACTCTTAGCAGCCAGCGATCGCCTATGTCCTTCCCTAGGTTTTAGACTATTCATCACAAACAGCTCAGCGGATTAGCGTGAAACATACATATACTACATATACACAGATAGATAGACGGACAGACAGACAGAGTTACTTTCGTTTTTATAATGTCAGGTAGGGATTATTATACATATAATTAGTATTGAAGAGGATTAGTTGATAATAGCGGTTTCACTTGTCGTACGGTAGCAGCAAATAATAAAAACTGAAAGAATTCGAATAAAGTATTGTAATGATCGATATGTTTTGACAGTTCTACTTACTGCAATAAACTTCTGTAAACTATGTTAAATAATTTGTTTTGTTTAGCGAAAACATGAAGATGTTGCGACTTAGACACACGTGAGCAAGCTACGTAGAGCTGACCGTGGGAAAAACATGGCGTGCCCAAATGTATCCCTGCTACCTTTAAAGTTTGACCTTGCGATTTATTGATCGTCAAGGCGCAAAAGCCGGAAGCACGTGCCGCGCGGCAAAAGCCGGAAGCCATGTCGCCGGCATATGTGTAGTAGCCATTAGAGCTTTAGGAAATATTATGGCTACTACGCCGGCACTGCCGCCGGCCTGGCCGCCGGGCGCGCCGGGCACTGCCGCACAAAGCCGCACAAACAAACGCAAAGGAAATGAAGGTGCAAAAGCCGGAGGCACGTGCCGCGCGGCAAAAGCCGGCGGCCATGCCGCCGGCATGTGTGTAGAAATTTTTCCTCTTTTTTCATTACCGTACACTTTATGGCCGAAAATGGCGTGTTAGCGGTGACGATCAGCAGCGCCCGAGACCGCTACGACAGTGCTACGATGTTACGTAGCACAATATGCTTCGCGGCCGCATGTGCTACACCGTAGAATATTCTACGCGGGAACATGTGCTACGCCGTAGCATATTCTACGCGCAAATATGTGCTACGCCGTAGCATATTCTACTCGGGAACATGTGCTACGCCCCAGAATATGCTACGTCTCTATCTGGATGGAGCCCATTACTATATTGAACTAATCGAGCTTCTTATGTCTCCCATATAAAAATAAGGCAGTGTATAGAGGGCCGTTAACGGCACTCTGACCCCGCAGTTTATTAAGTGCCGTTAACGTCACTCTATCTCAGCAGTGTATTAAGTGCCGTCAGTTTGCGACATACTAAGTAGCCCATTACTATATTGAACTAATCGAGCTTCTTATGTCTCCCATATAAAAATAAGGCAGTGTATAGAGGGCCGTTAACGGCACTCTGTCCCCGCAGTTTATTAAGTGCCGTTAACGTCACTCTATCTCAGCAGTGTATTAAGTGCCGTCAGTTTGCGACATACTAGTGACGTGAACTGAATGTTTAAAAAAATAAGGTTATAAAAATTAGGTATTATTAAAAAAACGCAACGGGTAATATAGTACAGTACAACAGGGAACCACCACAAAACACATTCATGTTTAAAACCACACCATGCATGCAACTTGCATGCAGCATGCAAGCAAGCATTCAACATGTAGGATGTAAGCAAAGCATGCAACATATTATAGTATGTAAGCGAGCAACGTGTAGCAGGCATGATTTCTGTCACGGCTCCGGCGCCGCGGGGTTCCGGCGGTCCCACGTGAGCTTATCATCGCAGATGGTTTAACGAAGCGTTACAACCACCTGCTCCTCAACTCGCGGGCTGCCTGGCCCTTCCGCGCCTACGCAATTCTAAATTACATTCGGTTAAAATGAAAAGTTCGGCCGAACTTCGGTTCAATTTTGCGTGCTTTCTCGAGATCGACACATCGTGGCTTGTTGACGCATTTACTTCAATTATTTGTAGATGTACCCCGCCCGCACACCGCGCTCCCACCGCGTGACCCGGAGCCGGCCGGTCATTAGCAAATACGTCATTTTTTTATTCAATTTACGAATTGTAATCCTGATGTTTATTAGAAGAATACTAAGCTTATTTAATTTTTGTAATAGTAAGTCTAATTAATTAGGCAGGGATTTTCAAAACTAATAAAAAGAACTGATTTAATTTAAGGTTTACATTTACAATGTTCCTAACTAAAATAAATGACCATGAGTGAGTAAAACACATAATTTTATTTTACAGTAATGCTATTTTAATTATATTAAATTTCAGTCAAAATAGTGCAAGTAGATAATATTATTTTTCTTTTGCCGAATTTTCGGCATCTGAACCGAATTTCGGCCGAATGCCGAAGTTCGGTTCAAGCTACCGAAATTCGGTTGAACCGAATGTGAACCGAATTTCGGCCCATCACTAGTCATTATGAAAAGCAGACCAAACGTACAGTTGGTAAGTGTCGTGATTATTGCGTGCTTCGGAGTTAGCACGCCGTCGGATGGCCGAGTGTCGTGATTTCTTTAATTTTATTTGAAAATATTATGTATTATTTTAATATCCACTGAGGCAACACTGTCAAGCACAAATGATTAATATTAAGAAACTTTTAAATGTATTTCCATTATGGCAACTGAATGTATTATTTTACTTTGGCAACACTTAGAAATAACGGTCATGATATTATCGTTATTTCTGGGTGGGGTCAAAAGTCGTTTTAAATGGTAAAATGTAATGCTTAGTCAGTCTTCGTTTGATTGTGAAGTAGTACAGTTGTGTGGATTAAAAGTATTAGCAAGAAAAGAGCGTTTTCTTTACACTTGTCACAACGACTCTTGAAATGAATACCGTATTGCACCCGTACGAAGTCGGGACAGGTCGCATACGCATATAGCTACCGACTACCGTGCGCAAAGATTAGTAAGTAGTATACGGGGTGTCCGGGACATCGACGCGAAGCCGGTTACCATGGATTCAGTACATGGTTCTGAACACCCCTGCGTTGAAATTTTTCGTCGGTTATAAAAAAAAAATCTTATTATCCATACATTTTGACCGCGTAGGTATTGCACTTTTCTATGAAACAGCTGTTTTTTTTTTATTAACCGACGAAAAATTTCAACGCAGGGGGTTCAGAACCATGTACTGAATCCATGGTAACCGGCTTCGCGTCGATGTCCCTGCCACCCTGTATAACTACACTAACTGCGTAAATCGGTCGTTTCTAGTATCTGGGGCATTGTCAAATGACGCGACGAGAATTAAACGTCATAATCCGACGTAAGGCTGCCCGCGGGCCGCTTGGCTGGCCACGAGCCGCGCGCGATTCCCGGCTCCGGCGGCGGCACCGGCTCTGCTCACCCGCGACGCCTTATCAGTTAGACAAATGACTTCAGCGATCGTCTCACTTTATTCTGCTCGCCGTGCATTTCTTTACAATAATTTACGTTGACAAATGTGACGGACGTCGGCGAGCGCAACGGGTGGGGCTTGTGAGCTGCGGGGGTGGGTCGGGGGGAAGCCGCGATTTATCCAGCCGCCAGTCATTTCTCACCGCGGATAAGGCGCGGGCCACTAAAATCGCGTATATTTTTATAGAGGGGATGTGTCGCAGAAATGTAACCAGTATCTAATAGGTAAATTTTCAATTTTGCACCACCTTGTACAGTGCCGACTAAAAGTCGATTGGCAATTATTATTCTCACAAAGCAATAGCTTGACGTTTAGTTTGACTTACGACCTTCTATTTTCAAGAGACACATGCATCATCATCATAATTTCAAGTTTATGTGAGTCAAGATGACCTAGCGGTTAAGTGCGTGTAGATAGAATCGATGAGCCGTGAGTTCAAATCTCACGTAGAATTAGACTTTTTGTAAGTTTTTACTCGATTGGAAGTAATGGGACAGAAATATAATATTCTTTATCTTGTACGCCTTGTTCACACATTTCGTAAAGTTAGGAAGGTAGATCATAGAAAATTAAATGAAGAATTTAGATTTGATCGGAATGAATGTTGTCGTTTGGTTATATGTAGTCGGTTAGTGACGTGTGGTAGAGGAGCTCGTGGCTAAGTAATAACAAGCCGCATGGATCGATCCATCAGGTTAAGCTACGCTTGCCATTTGTGGATCCGGCTGTCATTTGTGGATCTTTGACAGTCGTTACGAGTTGTCAGAAGCCCGAAAGTCTGACACCAGTCTTACCAAGGGGTATCGTATTATGATGGGAAAAAACTACGACGAAATAGAAAACCTTCTTTTCTCTCCTACTCAATAGTCCAACACAATCATCTCATCTCTATACATACACTTGACACTCCTCAAACACACACACACACACACACACACTCCTAAAATTCACAAATACACACTCTCACAACACACTTGCCCCCTCATTTAATGATTATTGTTGTACTTTGTCAAAAAAGTGCCTTTTGTTCTTTTTCACTTTTTCACTACATGTTTTTTAAAACCAACGACATACTTAACGATTTTTATAATGGAGGAACACTGACTCCCAAGTCACAGGTATAAACCTAGTTTGGGAGCCAGGGGACTTATGTTTAAGACGCTTCTTCTGTATTGCTATAAAAACAGTTGGAACTTTTAGTACTAAATATAAGCAGCATTTGTTAAGAGTACAAAAGGAAACCAGTTTCTAAACTCACCAGAGGACTGCACGCAGTTGGTATTGGTGACTTTAGCGGAGTATTATGTTCTTAGCAGCATGATTTTGTTTCGAATTTGCTCGGTGACTGAATCTTTTCTTCCGTTTTACACAACGCAACACAGTCAAACACAACTCACAACACAACAATACTATACATTATTACACCACTTTCTGGCCTTATCTTTTATTATTCACCCTTTGTTTTATTTTTGTTAATACCTGTCGATATACAGTATTATATTCTCTGCTCCTTAGATCCTTTAAAATTCCCTAAGACTTTTTGTAAAAATATACATTATTAGTTTGACAGCTAAATGCATCGCAGATTGGCCGCCGGTGCGCCCGCGTCCCTTCGCTTGTCACCACAGATATGTAATAGCCATACCATAGACAAGCGATGTTGGAACGTCGGTCGGGCGTGAGTAGCTCATAATCATTTTCTTTCTCAATTCATTTATTTATTGTTCATAGTCTCGGTTTTTATTTATACTTGTTTACTATCTATATTGCTATCCCATAATGGGATTTATCTAAAGTCCGTAGGTTTGTCCGTGAAATCACAGTGGGCCCTATCAGAATACCAGCGTTGCGGAATTTATATCTTTTTTAAATATCGCAGCATATGCTGAGATAGGGACCTTTTTGGCCTCGCACAGGTCGTTATGTTTTGAATTTTTTGTTCTTTTGTTAATGCTCTCTTATGTTTTTATTTTTATTTTAAATTATTATGTTTTACTATTACTGTTTGTATTTCCTGTGCGCGTCCCAAATAAAATATTTTTCTTTCTTTCTTTCTTTTCTTTCTGTATGTTGTAAATGTCTGTAACAATGTTGTCACTTTTTGAAATAAAGAAATTTATTTATTTATTTATTACCCAGTTACTGGGTTGTGGAGGTCAGATAGGCAGTCGCTCCATGTAAAATACTGGTATTCAGCTGCAACCGGTAAGACTGGAAGCCAACCCCAAGATAGTTGGGAAAAAGGCTAGGAAGATTGGTTAGTGACGTGTGGTTGTATAAACCTAGTTTGGGAGCCAGGGGACCTATGTTTAAGACGCTTCTTCTGTATGTTGTAAATGTCTGTGTCAGAATTAAGCCTCATCAATATTTTTGATTAAAATTTCTTTTTGAGCAAGAAATTAATTTTCAAAAAGTGCAAAAAAACTGTGGGTAATTGAAAAGCAACTGAAAAATAATTGAAAAGCGACGCTATTGGTCAGAGCAAATGTGACGTAAAAGTCTATGACAACAATAAAATGTCTATGTGTTTTGTAGGAGTGTTTGATTCAGTCAGTTTTATTGTGAATAAAATATTAATTTAGAAGTAAAATTACATTTATTTAGTAATAAATAACACGAAAGACTCTGTGGAAAATGAGTGAAAGCGGTTTTGTGAAGGCCGAATCGGATAATTTGCCGATAGTTTATGTGTTCAGGATGACCACATTTTTTACATCAAATACCGATTTTACGACTGTTGAAATCAAACGATTGAAACATTTAAGGTAATAACATGTTACATTATAATGTTTATTTTATCTTACACACCTTTTCTGCCATAATTTAGTTGTATTTATAAAGTAACATAACCTAAAACAAATAAAATAACAGCTTCGGAAAATATCGATATCTACATTGTATTGTGGAGGTATAGAATGTTGTCACAGTACCACTATTCCGAAATGTTTTCAATGTTCTAACATTGAAAATATTTCGGAATTATTTTATGAAATGAAAATCTTGAGCACAAGAAAATGTCAAAGTCAAAGTCAAAGCATTTATTTCAAATAGGCCTTTGAAGGCACTTTTGAACGTCAAAATTTACAAATTATAGCTATTATATATTATTGATTCTACCGCCCCTTCCAAAATGTAGTTTTCGTATGGAGAAGAATGGGCAAGAAACTCCACCGTTACTCTTTTAAAATGTTTTACAATATTTTGTATAAGTACATTATTTATATAATTATAATATGTGAAGACGATGCACCTAGAATAAAATTACTGTATACAGTAAGAATAATTTAAATTGGAGCAAACGACAGATAAATTAATTATGTGGTAGATACATGGTGTTCACATATTCACAAACATTGTAAAAATAGACGAATCTACTAAAAATTTACAATTAATAAGTCAGTGTGTGAGGAACTAATCAATGAGATGCTTTTTGGTTATAATTACTTACAGTTCTTTTTTTTATAGGTCAAAGAGAGAAACATATGGCAATTCAGTAGTCGGGTATGCTAAACGAGAGGGGTATATTTATAGTGAAAGCTCAAATAACACCTGAACATTATAGAATAGAATAGAATACTCTTTATTATGTACACCATAAAAATTACAGACATAGGTTTAGACATTTTACATAGGGTGACACAATGGGCGGTCTTATCGCTAAAAGCGATCTTTTACAGACAACCTTTGGATGGATTAAAGTAAGAAGGAAAGACAATACTGCAGGTAGTCAGTGGTGTTCACAACAAAAACATATCAATTATGTTCGTCAGAAGTGTTATGCTGTAACCCTTACTTATAATGAGGCAGAGGAAACTGTCTTGTCCGTTCTATGTGAAAACTGTGCAGCACATACCTACAGGTAAGACATTGTTGTAAAAAAGTATTTTTAAGAATAAAAGTTATTGAAAGTGCAAAATATGTGAATTAGTTAAATTAATCAATTTTTTAATCCTTTTTATTTATTTTTCAGGAGGCTGTAAGCATGCCATTGCCTTCTTGGCCTGGTTGCATAGAAGCAGTGAAAATGCACTGTCTATTAGTGTGGATTGTTATTGGAAAAATCAAAGTTGTCTTCAGTGGGCACCAGTCTCAAATTTATTAAAGCAAAAGACGTTTGCAATACAAATGCATTTCTCCAAAAAAATGAATGCACTTTTCTATGTAGCTCACGGCTATTTTTAATTTAAGAATAAAAACATATCAACATAGTTGAAGTAGACTATGACAAGAAATATTGTGAAAATCTTATAGAAAAATATACATGACATTATTGTGATGTGATGCCAGTTTTCCTCTTTGATTTAAATAAACATAAAAAAGAACGCAAATAAAACAAAGTAATAAATATTTTTTTTTATTAAAACATTCTGCATGTTATTTAGACCACAAGCTACTACTATAACATCATTTATAATAGGTATTAAGTTGTGGTCAACACAACCTTGAGGTAGAAACATTTAAAATTATCATAATCTTTATAGAACACGTTCTACATGAAATCTTAATACTTACGGCTATTCTCTTTGAATGTTTTACATGTTCTGAACTAAGAGTAGACTTGTAAACAGAAGGGGTGGGTCTTATTAGTGTACAATCCAGTTTAGCAGGAGGTGCAGATAGAGCACTTTTTATTATTTCTACATGTTTTCTTTTCTCACTTTTGGTGGCTGCGAGTGCGACTCAATATCCCTTTGTACCAATACCTTAAACTTAATGTGGTTTTTTGTTTTTCTTACATATTTTATACATTAGATAAATAGATGTTTCTTCTATCTGAAAACAAAAACATAATAAATTAAATTGTGTAATTAATTGGAAACAGAATGTGTTAAAAAGCAGTGTAACACATGACACAGGTCCGTGACACTGGTAATACATACAAATATTGTCTTTTTGAAACTCAAACCGTGTATTTATAAAATATGGTAGGTTCTTAGATAATTTTCCTTGATCGAAGGAAAATCCTCACCACAGAACCATAGAACACAGGTGAAATAATAATCTCCACTGTGAAATCTTCAAAAGAGTTTTACAAACAAGGTTACTATCGGTGAAAAGATGTTGGCTTACTATCGGTGTCGACATCATAACCTTGTTTGTGTAGCACATAAACAAAAAATGTTTAGGATACTTACGTCAACGTGATGATGATGGAGATACCATGTGTCATATCATAATTTTACAACACTTTCTCCTTAATTAAGTATGTCCGCACCTCTCGGGACAAAAAAACACTTCAATCACCCTGCATTTCGTATTGTATTTCTACACTTAGACACAATGCAGTACTTGTATGTCGGTTTTTTGCATTGTTCTATAGTGGGAGAGGGTGGTTTCATGATGATGTATTAGTCGAAAATAGAAAACACTGTAGGTTCAATACTTCTTCAACCTAACCTCACGACTTGAAACTTGTTTGTCAGCTGTTGTCATAGACTTTGACGTCACCACATCAGCGCGCCAAAATGGAGGGCGTTAAATAGCCCGGGTCGATACGCAATTTATAACATTTTTTTAAAGTACTTTATATTACTTTTTTGGCGTTGTAATTTTTTTTACTATCATTGGCGACGTAAACTATCGAATAAAAAAAAAAAAATACATGCATATTCCCTATTATCTGCTATGGGCTCATATTATTTCAGTTTGAATTTTAGCAATGCCATATACTGGCCAAGGTCATGCGTATGTTAACGGTATCCTAACAAAAGCGACGGAAATATATTTTTGTGCGAGTGCGAGTAGTGCGACTCTGTGGTGTATGTGTTGTCAACACATAGATGAAAGGACTGTACTGTACCGCGCACAGGAAAACCACTCTTATCGTGCCTATGGATGTTAATAATGGTCATGAAGCATTATAGAAGCGAAATAAACAATGTTCTGACAGACCGTTTGTAGTCGCGTGCTTTGTGGCCCAACGCCGCGTACAGTCCCTCGCGCTGATGATTCACCGATGCGCTGAAAATCTAAAAGGCGATATAAACGGATCGCCTGTCAGACGAAAACGAACCGTGAGCGGGTGCGAGCATGTACCCGCGCCCGCCGCCCGCCGCCACCCACGCCGCCTTCCCGTGAACTTAGGTCACCAATTATAATATTAAGTTCACACGTGCAGTGTGAACTGGCTAAGTATCTCAGCTTCGCGACTATTGATAGGGTTTAGATGGTCTATTTAGCGAATGATAGGCAAACATTCAATTGGAGTTTCAAATCATCATGTAGTTTACCTCGTGCTGTAAGTTACCCTCGTCTCCGCGGGTGGGACTGAACTGAGGGAACGATGCGGAGCTAGTAGCTCCTTTGTAGAGGAAGCACGTGGTAATCATTACAAGCTGCGAGGTCGTTCGTGACAAAGTAAGGAATGGATCGTGGTCGGGCTGCTGAGCATCGTCGGGCCCCAGCCAGCACGGCGTGCGTCGTGCGGGTCAGCTCGTCCAGCCGCACAGCCGGCACCCGCGGACAACTCGACCTTGAGGGAAATCGGTAAGTAAACGGCTGCCTCTGCCCTGATCATGTGGGTGTGTGGTGTGTGGCGCGTGGCGTGTGGCGGCGGCGTGTGGCAGTGGCGTCGCCGATAGACGCCGTGCGCTCTTTGAGCCGCTCAAGTGGTGCGTGAAATTATCTAAATATCGCGGCTCCGGGCGACGGTGAGCTCACACCCCCACGCCGCCGCCCGTGCCGCGTTACTCCACCCCCCGCACCCTGCCCCGCGCGCCACTTCAGCCGTTAAATTGGCCGTCCTCGCCGCTCCACAATATTACACGCCGCCGCCGCGCCGCCGCCGCTATTTTAAGTTTTATCGGCTACAACGCGTTAATTCAATCGCCGTTGACGGTGACACTGAACCGTTACACGAGACCCATTCACGTCGCTCTATCAGATGCATTCAATACATCTTCGCATCACTGACGCCCGTATTATAAACGTGTAAAAAATGTCTTATAATAATACATATGACGTGTAGCGGTGGTGACAGCTAACAAGGGAAATCACAATGACCGTTTATGCCCTAACCATGTCCAGCCCATTCATGTTTTTAAGTAGGTATCCTTCATTTATTCAAACTATATTTTTTAGATAGTCTAGCTAGAGTCATTCAATCATTATCATTATCAGCCTATTAATATTTCCCACTGCTGGGACACAGGCCTCCTCTCTGTGAGAGGGAGTGGGCCGTAATCTACAACGCGGGCCCAGTGCGGGTTGGTAGATGTCACAACATGTCTTCGAATGATTGGTTCTAAGAGGTTTCCTCACGATGTTTTCCTTCACCGTTTTGAGAGCAGTGGTGATGAAATTATTTACACAAAGTAAAGCGCCTGCTTGGGTTCGAACCCACGACCTACAACTCGTAAGTCGGGGCCGTTACCACTGGGTCACCACTGCTCACTCAGTCTAGAGTCAATCAAATGTATTTTTTAAGATTGTATAAAAATAAATATATTATTATTTTTAGTTCCGGTTACATTTTCGATTAATTGGCGACGATAAGTGAAAGATTACAGTTCATTCCGATCATTCGGTCAATGTAAGTATATCAGATGAGTAGTAGGAGATTGAGTAGGAGTGTACCTTATTGTTGAGGTAGGAGATTAGGGCATGCAATACCGGTTTACCGTTTTACCGATAAACCGCCTATTTTTAATTTTTGACGGTTAGAAAATTACCGTTAATAATAAATGAAACCGGTAATTTACCGGTTTCATTCTTTTGCTAATGTTCATGTAAATAGATGACAGTTTTGACGTTTACGTTGACTTTTGTGACGTATGATAAGATTTCTTTATTTTGTCTTTGTTTTGTGCTTGTGTTCAACGGTGTTGGGTGTTTTATTTGTTACAATCTACGAAGCAACGGTCAGTTTATATTTAAATAAAAAGCTTATTTTCACAAGGATTTTTTTATACTAGTCGTCGATTTGTTGTGTTAGACATGATTATTCATTAGGTTCGAACCATAGGTGGTTCGAACCCACGACCTACAACTCGTAAGTCGGGGCCGTTACCACTGGACCACCACTGCTCTGCCGGGTTACCGGTAAAAAAATATTTGTTACCGTTTATTTTACCGGTAAAAAAATTCGACGGTTTTTGCAAGTCCTGCAGGAGATAACCATATGGTCCGAAATATTTCCTTGTTTCATACTTTTTAAATGAGGATCAGGGATCCGTTGGATGCGGGAAGCACTAAATCGGTCGAAGTGGTGGTGCTTGGGGGAGGCCTATGTTCAGCAGTGGATGTCTTTTGGTTGAAATGATGATGATGATGATACTTTTTAGAGCGTCATGTTTCAGTAGTCGGGTTTTAGTTTTTGAATTTACTTTTTATTTAAATTATTTTGGGGTTATAAGTTCGTGATAAAGTATTTGCAGAGCCGCTTTAATTTTTTTGTTTAGGTTTAATTGTATAATAGGTATTAATTTTACAGCCGCGCCGTACGTAGAGCGTATAACTAGCGAACGATCAGGACGCTTCCAACGATACCTCATTTCTCAAATTATGATCAGTAGTTATAGATCATAGTATGTATGTTCATCTGTAACCTCATAAGTTCTACTTATGAGGTTACAGATGAACATACATACTGTACATACCGGTAAAAATCATAACCCTCCTTTTTGCTCCGCCGAAATCGGGTAAAAATAGATAGCTAATCCATTATAAGTACTTGTATAGACTTTAAAAAAGACTTTGACCTCTGAGTTTGTTTCAGTGTTTCTGCTCAGAGTCCACGGCTGCACGGGCACTGTCAGTTCATCCCTTGACTGCATTATTGTTTCAGTGTTTCTGCTCAGAGTCCACTGCTGCACGGACACTGTCAGTTCATCTCTTGATTCAGTGTTTCTTCTCAGAGTCCACGGCTGCATGGGCACTGTCAGTTTATCTCTTGTTTCAGTGTTTCTTCTCAGAGTCCACGGCTGCACGGGCACTGTCAGTTCATCTCTTGACTGCATTATTGTTTCAGTGTTTCTTCTCAAAGTCCACGGCTGCACGGGCACTGTCAGTTCATCTCTGGTAGGTGCTAACCCAACAATAAAGTCAATGCAAATGCAAAATGTAAGTATGCAGAAAATGTCAAAGGAATGTCACTGAATGCTCAACGGGCATGAATCTAAATAAAAATGCAAGTTGTCCGATTCAAACCACGTCTAATTGAACACTAATTAAATTATGTACAAAAATGTATCATCTAGGCTCCGCCGTATGACAATGCACTTCCAAATGTCAATGGCAGCAAAGTAGAAACGTACATCTACGTTTTTTGTGATTTAAAATGCTTTATTTGCAAAAATGAGCTTATCTACAATTTTGTATTAAAATTATTTCAAATTTTAAAATAATGAAGAAAATCTGGCACGTAAATGAAGACTACACTCGAATTAAAAAAATCATCACAGTAGAAACGGACATTTGAATTTGTCCGCCTTATGTGTACCAGATTATGTTGGGAATACTGTTTGCATGTTGCTTAGATTTTCTTTAAATATTCATAAAAGTATTACTGGAAATTATTATCTTAGTTTACTAGATATTTTAAATGAAATGGGCACTTTTTTTATCACAACGTATAAACGGATATCAGGCAGATGTCTTCTTCTACGTCAAAGATTTTTCAGAGTAAAAAAGATATCTAGGTACATTATTTCAGTAAAACAACGACAAAGTTACATAATTCATAAAGAAGGTTATTTTAATGCATCATAGATTTTTTTTTATTAATCGGTCCATATCTCTCAAAATTACCACTATTTTTTATAACGGATATTAGGCAGATGTCTTCTTCTACGTTAAAGATGTTTAAAAGTAATAAAAGACATCTACATTATTTCAGCAAAACAACGACATAGCGATAAAAACTGTTACATAATTCATAAAGAAGGTTATTTTAATGCATCATAGAAAATTTGATATTGATCGGTCCATAACTCTCAAAATTACCACTATTTTTTACTAAATCTGCTCTCCTGTAAAATTACAATTTTGTAGATATCCGTTTCTACTTTGCTGCCATCGATGTAGGTCGCGATCAAAGTGCACATACGCGAGCCTACTAACACTTATTGCATAAAAATACATATTTAAAAACCATATTGTACGTACACCGTACATATTGCCACCACAAAAAATGGTGACAGTAACTAACTGCAAGACATGTAAACAATTAAAGAATGTAAAATGTAAACTAAAATCATAATTATAATATGTAAACTGTAACTTAAAATCCATAAATAGAGTGTCATACTTAATAGCCCACGTCACTATGTCTCTCAGTGTCAAATTTCACTTCACTAGAGGAGGGGTTTACCCTTGTCACCATATTCACTTCACTATGCACTTTTGATTCCCGTTTGTTGACCTTGCTGTACCCGTCCTCGATGTCATCTTCTTCCTCTCGTCTTCCTCTGCTTCTTGCATCTTGAGGACCCTCCCCCTGTCTATTGGTGGTCATTTTTCGCCAATAATACATCGATGTTACAAACAGTGCAATGCTAATAATAATTACCACATAGATCGCGATGTAGTCATGAACGTCATGCGGAGATAGGGTTTCTAGATTCGATTGTTCTTTAATCGAGCGCAGTTCAGTATCAATCTTCTTGAAAGACTCTTCGTGCGTTTCCATGTGCAAAGACGAGTTACGAACAGAGGTGTTGATGACATTATTGTTGATGGGTGAGATCGTGGGTATTACCATGGCGTATGGTTCATTAACCAAAATGTCGCTTGTGTGTTCCATATTTATGCGTGAAGCATGAATGAATCACCTTGCAGGTTACAACCTCGTTTGAGTGTAAGTAGAGACCCGAGTGACGTAACGTCTCCGATGTCATTTTAGCTCCGCACACTAGTTGCACTTCGCACGTGGCACAATAATAGTAAAACCATGTGTTTTGCTTATGTAATTTTACCCACTTGTCAGCGCATACTTTTATTTCGGTATGGCAATATGCACTATGTTCTTCGTTGTCTCGAAACAGCTGTACTTCGCAAATAGACTTACGTCGATCGCCAGTGCTGTATATAGGGTGATTTAATTTGCACATCAGGGTTTTGTCATGGATCTTTTGGCATTCTTAAATATCGGGTTGTTCTAGCCTAGAACAACCACAACGTTTATACCCCTAGAACTTCTAGGGGTATAAACGAGTATTGGTTAGCGTTAAATGCAATCAATTCAGAATTGGGAATAATGTACATCACACGAGTAACGTCAATCCGTTGAGGTATGCTGATTAGTTTATTTAGCTCGTATAGTGCATCATTCAAGATCGGTATTTTTATTTCCATCAATAGGTATTGCTGTGTAATGCGTGCATGTATTCTGAACAGCCTATAGATGTCTCTGACGTCATTCTGTATTTCTGGTAGCGCAGAGTCGCGAGATAGTTGTCGAGCTACTTTATCCAATTCACTTTGCATTTGGTTTGGTGATAATAAGTGTACGTCCATATGTCCCTGGTACATATTTGCCAATGTGTTGAAAAGGGTTTGTTGAATGTCTTTTAGATTCTGAGCCATTCTTTCGGCAGCCATTGCCGATGTTATTATGTGGAAGGCGTTTGCAGTGTCAGCTTTATTATTTTATTTTATTTTTAAGGAACTATTTTCTAAAGAATCAAGATGTTGGTTTATCAGAGCTTTATCATTGTCGCTTCGTTGCACTGTACAATGTTATGCTCGGTTTCCAGAAGACTAGTCTGGTTTTTAAGCAATTGTAGCAAGTGTTTCTCGATAATGTCGAGTTCGTATTTATCTGCAAAACGCTGATCTAGTACGCCAAACAATGAGTTTGCAACATATCCCACTCCGTCGAATTATCCTCTTTTAAACCTGTGTTGAATTAATAGCTGGGATTTCAGTATCTCATTGTAGTAGTTTAATTCATTTATAGTTTGGTCAAGTTGGTTGATTAAGACATGAAATTGCATCAACCACTCATCGCAACGAAATTGTTTTATGTGTGACACGAATTTTTGCACTGTATCGACGTTTCGCCAGTAATTCGTCATAATAATATTATAATAGAAGACTAATTTCCATTCATCTCTAATTTCTTGCAGGTCCACTATCTTGACAAAGTAAATTGTTAGATTTTTTGTCAGTGGGGTAAGTTTCATATCTTGTTGGACAGTAGGTGTTATTAATGTAATAAATAGCATCAATGTGTAACAAACCAAACTCTTCCAGGTAAGGTTTTTAGATCTGTCGCGCCTGTTTTTCGTCAGTTTGTCATTGTCAGTGCAGCTTTCGTCAGCCTCGACTATTGGTACTAATGTTGAAATCGGTCGTTTAGTTTTTCCTTTTGCAGTTTGTACTATGACAACTCTAGTATGGCTGTCCTTTCCAGGGTGTAACTTCGCTACACGTCCCAGTGCCCATTTTCCTGCAGGTAATTTCTCATCTCTAACGCACACAATGTCATTTTCTCGTGGGTCGGTATTTTGTCGTTTCCATTTTAATCTACTTGGAGTTGTTGTAGGTAATCTTGCGACCATTTCTTCCAGAAATCCTTACTAAGCTTCTGCACAATTTGCCATCTTTTGCTTAGGTGTGTCCAGTTCTTGAATTGTTCAATGTCCGGTTCTTGAATTGTCATGAGCGATGTGCCGGTTAGAAAATGTCCAGGTGTCAAGCAGTTGATTTCGTCCACGTTTTCTGTTACAGTGCATAGCGGTCGTGAGTTCAAGCATGCTTCGATCTGGCATAACAGCGTGGTGAATTCTTCGTATGTTAATCGCTGTTCTCCAATGACACGTTTTAAGTGGTACTTCATGCTTTTTATGGCAGCTTCCCACAGTCCGCCTGCGCTCGGCCAAACAGGGGCATTAAAGTGCCACTTCACTCCCATCTCTGATACCTTGCCCAAAAAGAAGCTGTCAATTGTTTCTACAATGCATTTATACTGTTGCAATAGGATCCGATTTGCTCCCACAAAATTCGTTCCGTTGTCGCTGTACATGTCCCGCGACGTGCCTCGACGTGCACAAAAGCGTTTGAAAGCCGATAAAAACGCTGTGCTGGTCAACTCTGTGACAAGTTCCAAATGGACAGCTTTTGTTGCCAGACAGACGAATACGGCAATGTAAGCCAGCAATGTTTTTACTCCTCGGCCCTTATTAGCCTAGATCTCGACGTGACCAGTAAAATCGACCCCTGTATGTGTGAACGGGTGAGATACTGTCACTCTAGGCTCCGGTAGATCTGCCATAATCTGATTAGGAGGTTTTGCATTAAATCGCCGACATGTTATGCATTTATGTAGAACCTTTTTAACTGCGCGATGTCCTCCCACAATTCACAATCTTTGTCGTAAATATGTCAGGGTTAGCTTGGGACCTCCATGTAATGTCCTTTTGTGCGCTTGCCAGATTAGTAATTCTGTCAGTTTGTGGTCATTGGGTGTTTGGTGTCATTATTTAAATTTGAGTTATGTAACCTGCCCCCCACTCGTAAAATGTCATGCTTGTCAAGAAATGGGTTTAAACTCAGTAGGTTACTTCTGGTGCTCACGTTTTTATTTTCCTTCAATCTCATAATCTCGTCCTTGAAGGCATGCAGTTGAATTTCTTTCAGTATGAGTTTTTCGGCGCTTTGTATTTCTGTTGATGTCAAATAAGCAGTTGTATTTGTTTTGATAATCAAGCAGTTGTTTATAAAACGTTTTATCCACGCTATGACCCTTGTAATGCGAGTCATATCGCTGTGCCTGTCTAATAACTCAATTACAATTGACGAAGGTTCAGATTTCACAACACACGCTTTCATTTGTTTTTGTTTTGATTCGCATGTTGTCCGTGTGATTGCAACTTTGTCAGTTGTTTTTTCATCGTAAGTTTTCACCCATTCTGGCCCTTGCCACCACAAAGGATGCTATAACAATTGCGAATAACTGATGCCACGTGATGCACAGTCTGCAGCGTTGTCCTCAGATTTGACGTAACTCCAGTGTTATTCTGGTATAAATTCAAGCACTTATTGTACTCTGTTGCTCACGAACGATTTCCATTTTGTGACATCACCATGCAGCCAGCCTAATACGATCATAGAGTCCGTCCAAGCGTATGTGTTTTTGTCAACGTTGTTCCATTTGAAAGATTTTATGACCTTTTCCATGAGACATGAAAGTAGTACTGCTCCACATAGTTCAAGCCGTGGTAATGTTAATTTTTTATTGATTGGTGATAGCCTAGCTTTGCAGCTATAAGTCTGCTCACGGGCTCATTTTTGTCATTTAATATCAGTAAGTAAATCGCGCACGCGTAGGCCTTTTTTGACGCGTCGCAGAACCCATGGACTTGGAAGGGTTTTGTAGTATCCCCCAGCCATCTCGGTATCTCAATTTTGGTGATGTTGTGCAAATCACTTGTAAATTTTTCCCATTCTATTTGTACTCTAATAGGTACCTAAGGTTTCATCCCAGTCACATCCTGATAGCCAAACACCATGAAACATCAGTTTCGCTTTTACTGTCAATGGTGTAAGCCAGCCAAGCGGGTCAAAGATTTTTGATATTTCCGACAGTAGCTTTCTTTTTGTCAGTTGTTTATTATTGCTAGATTTTATTTTGTTTGTAAATGCAAATGTGTCAGTTGTAGGATTCCACTGTACCCCCAGGGTTTTTGTAGTTCCGTCGTTTGTAAAGTGCATGGTAGTCTGGTTAAGATCTGATGATGATAGGCTTTCAATCAAGGTCGGGTCGTTGCTTGACCACTTCCGTAACGTTAGACCAGCTCCTCTCAGCATGTCGATGAGTTGTTTTTGGATTTCTTGGGCTCGCTCAATAGAATTGCTACCACTTAGTAAGTCATCAACATAGTACATCTTGTTTGTAATGACGTCTGCTGCTAACGGGTATTTCTCTGCGTCATCATTAGCTAGCTGCTTTAGTGTTCGAAGTGTTAGAAATGGTGCCGCCTTAGTACCATAAGTCACTGTGCATAATTGGTACTCTTTTAAAGGACCTTGGTTTGGCTCTCTCCACATTATCTCCTGCAAATGTTGATCATCTTCATGTATTAGGATCATGCGATACATCTTCTCACAGTCTGCTGTAAACACATACTTGTATAGCCGCCATCCCAGTAGTAGTGTCAATAGGTATTGATGAAGCTTAGGACCACACTCCATCAAATCGTTCAAGCTGTAACCGGTGTCAGTCTTCTGCGAGGCGTTGAAACCCACTCTAAGTTTCGTTGTCACTGAGTCCTGTTTAAGGACTGCATGGTGAGGTAGGTAGCATTGGATTGTTGTCATTCTTGCTCTCTTTCATGTGTCCTATTTCCAAATATTCTTGCATGAACTTAACGTAGCTTTCGGATAATTTGTCATCCCTTGTCAATCTCCTTTCGAATTCCATGAATTGTGCTACTGCACGTGGTTTTGATTTTCCTAACAACTGGTTAAAATTAGGTTTCATCGGCCACCGAACTGCATATTTGCCATTTCGTAAACGCTTTGTTGTTGCACTGAAAAACTCCTCGCAATATCTCTCTTCTGTCGTCATTGAGTTGCATGTATCCCCGTTGATGTCTTCCACTTCCCAATACACCACCACCCTAAACGTGTCTGTTGAGTTATAGGTTGGTTAACCTCTCCCTTAGCCAAGCCATTCATTAAAATTTCCGAAAATACGTGTGCATCTAGAAGTATGTCAATGGGCCTAGATAAGTTGTAGTCTGGATCGGCTAGTGTAGTGATAATGTCTGTCACGTGGGCCCAAGGCTTCTTTGCAAATGTAACGTTAGGCAGATTATTTGTCGGGTTCGGTTCCCTCCCTGTGCTCGTTCTCGGGGACTTCGTCTCCGCCCAGTCCTCGAGCGCGCCGGTCCGACAGGCCCCGAGTGGTCCGCGATGGGCGCTGAAGCAGCTGGACCGGGAGCTCCTCCTGGAAGCGTCGATCGTGTAGGCCTGGGTGTCATCACCGGACAGGCCTGCCGATATCAACGATGAGGCGGAGTGGTTCCGGGAGGCCATGTCCGACATATGTGACGTGGCAATGCCCCGGGTCCAGCCCGGCCGTGCTTCGCGCCAAGTGTACTGGTGGTCGCAAGAGCTGACGACTCTGCGCGCCGCGTGCTGCGCTACACCGGTACGCCAGGCACCGCAGGCTCCGTATCCGCCCTCCGGATACGGAAGCCATTCAGGCGGAGTTGTACGAGGGGTACAGAGCGGCGAAGACCGCCCTCCAAGCGGAGATCCTGCGGGCCAGGGGACTGGCCCGCAAGGAGTCGCTGGCGACTCTGGACAGGGACCCGTGGGGACGCCCATACAAGTTGGTGCGGGAGAAAATCCGCCCATGGGCTCCCCCGCTGACTCAGAGTCTCCGGCCCCAGCTTGTGGAGGACGTGGTGAGCGCTCTGTTCCCCTCGAGAGGGGAACACTCCGCCCCGCCCATGGCCCCGCCTGTTGCGGTGCCCGCTGCGGACCAGACCAACGACGACGACGATGCTCCAGAGGTGACCGAGGCAGAATTGAGAGTGGCGGTACGTAGGCTGAGTGCCAAAAACACCGCCCCAGGACCCGACGGCTTACCTTGGAAAGCCTGGGTCCTGGCCATGGAGGCTCTCGGGCCTCGACTAAGAGGGCTCCTTAGCGCGTGCATGGAGAGGGGCCAGTTCCCACTTCGCTGGAAGACGGGGAAACTGGTCCTCATCAGGAAGCCGGGGCTCCCTGCGGACTCTCCGTCCGCTTACCGGCCCATCGTGCTGCTTGACGAGGTGGGCAAGCTCTTTGAAAGAGTTATTGCAAACCGCCTCGTCGGGCAGCTGGTGCGAGTGGGGCCGGATTTGGCGGATAGCCAGTTCGGCTTCCGCCGAGGGCGCTCTACGGTGGACGCCATCATGCGGGGGTTGCTGTGGCCCGGGGTGGGGTCGTCTTGGCGGTGTCTCTAGACATCGCTAACGCCTTCAACACCCTACCCTGGAGTTGCATCAGGGAGGCACTCCGGTATCACCGGATGCCGACCTACCTCGTTGTCGAGGCCTATTTGACGGACAGGGCCGTCATCGTCATCTCCCTAGTGACCGGGGAGAATGGAACCGGTGAGTGATGTCGTGCGGTGTCCCACAGGGATCGGTCCTGGGGCCGCATCTGTGGGACATCGGATACGTCTAGGTGCTGCGCGTCGACCTCCCTAGTGGTGTCAGCGTAGTGTGCTACGCTGACGACACGCTGGTGCTGGCGCAGGGGAGGTCGCACGAGACGGCGGCCGAACTGGCGACACGCGGGGTTGCGACGATCGTCGTATTATTCTGCAATGAGATTGGAAAGGACTTAGGCAACTTGTTAACAGATGAATATCCAGGTCACTCCATACTAAATTACTGCTCCATACTAATTAATAACAAAGGAGAACTGCTTCAATATTATAGAACGTTGAGTAATCTTAGTTTAAGAAAAATTGTGTTGTTTACATTCCCTTATAGTAACAGTTTGCCACAGGAAGAGAATAACTTAAGATTTGAATTAAATATGACATTGCATAATTGGACATTTAATAATAATCTGTTCCATCTAGTTGATACTAACAATTATGTTGGTAAAAATCTTTATTTGACAAGAGATAGACATAATATTGTTATGTACTATCTTTCAAACTATTGCAAAAGACAGATAGCTGTGTCGCTATCATATTTTTTTTCTATTACAGCCAAAAATTTGGCTAAACAACTTGCTTCTTTTGAGCAATGCAATGACATTTTTAATAATTCTGCCAATCATTTGGCAACAAATACTGACATTAATTATAATTTAAATTAGAAATAAGGACAATAGAGGAAACCTCTTGCTCAATAAATGAAGAAAATTTAAATACTGGTTTAAATCATAAGAATGTTTCAAAAAGTTCTTTAATATCTCACCCATCAAATTGTAGTAATCTAAATAAATGTAATAATAATATTCTAAAAATAGTTCATCAAAATATACAGGGTGTGTTAGGTAAGGAATTAGAATTGGAGCTGTTTATGAACTGTAGTTATGTTGATATCTTATGTGTAACTGAACATTGGTTAAAAGTCCACCAGTTCATGTTCTGCTTTAACAACCACCAGGTTGCCAGCTCATTCAGCAGAGTTAATATGATACGTGGTGGCTCTCTAATAATTGTTCGCAACAATATGAAGTTTAAAGAACGTAAGGATATTGTGAGCCTCTCTGTTGAGCGAGTTATTGAAATTGCTTGCATTGAGCCTGAGCAGTTCATTGTATTGAGCGTGTACAGGCCCCCATGTGCTTCATATGATATTTTTGAGAAATATATGGAAGAAGTATTATTAAAGACTTGTAACAGTAATAAAACAGTTGTTGTCTGTGGAGATTTCAACATTTAATATATTGGAAAAATCTGCTGTAGTAAATAAATTGATAAGTTTATTAAAGTCATATAATTTGTACAATACATTCTTTGAGCCGACTAGAATAACTGCCACTAGTGCTACCTGTATTGACAATATTTTTACTAACTTAAAACCTTCTAGCCATTTAATTATAAATGAGTTGGACTCTGATCACTGTGGCCAGTTAGTCACTTTCCCTCAGAAAACAGTCAGAGCTCAAAGAAAACTTGTGAGTTTTGTTCCTGTAAATAAAAGTCGCTTGGGACAATTTAAAAATAATTTAATGGAAAAACTACCGGGTTTGTCTTATCATAACGACCCGGATCAAGATTATGCTTCCCTATTTAACGTCATCAATTGTGAGTTTAGGAAGGTTTTCACCTCAAAAACATTGCCTGTTTGTGACCGCGTTATATTTAGTGATTGGGCAACACCAGGTATTTATAAAAGAAGGCATCATAAAAAAACATATAACCATGATGAAACTTTCAAATAGTTTGTTAAGAATTATTCTAAAACTTTTAAAAGGGCCTGTCCCTCAGCAAAAGCCATACATATTAAAAATAAAATAAAATCTTCTGGAAATAAAATTAAAACCACTTGGAATATTATTAATTCAGAAACGGGAAGAACGACAGTACGGAATCGTGACTTCCATCTAAAAATCAATGATGTAGATATTAAGACAGACGTGGAGGTGGCAACTGAGTTTGAAAATTTCTTCACTAATATTCCCATTTTAACAACCAAAACTCTGTCATCGTCGTCCTCCACTTCTGCTTACTCAATACTTAAAGAATGTGTACCAGAACGTGACAAGACTTTTGAATTCACAATTATTACTGCTAAAGACATAATAGAATCTTTTAAAAATCTTGATGTAAAAAAAACTGCTGACCTTTGGGGATTATCAGTGAAATGAAATGAAATGAAATTGTTTATTCTGTAAATAGGATATCGGAATCACTTTTACACGTCATATTTTAAAAAATGTTTAAAATAAGCTAGATGAGGTCGGCGTTTCCTAACTGACTACTCTGAGAAGAAAGGCCGAAACAAACTCAGAGGTCACGGTCTCTTTTAAAGTCCAGACATAATCTTGGTCAAGCCATATGAGAACCATGTAGATTAGTGTCTGAAATGGTCTTTTGAGGAAAGAACCACACAGATTTGAGTGGACCTGTCCAGTCAGTGCAAGCATTTGTCAGTAATCGTGGAGCTCACTCAGAGCTTAAGGAGCTCAACTCGACGAACAATACCAAAGAAAGGACATTTGGGTAGGCCGCATCAACTACTCAAACTGCCAGGACCATCATTAAAACTAAATGTGAAAAAAAAAATTAAAACATTAAAGAGAAAAAAAAATAAAAAGACCCACATAGTCCTCATATTCACAATAATTAAAATAATATTATACTTTACAAAGTAATCATGTCATTTTGTATATAATTTTATTATGTTATTATTTTAAGTAGGTATATGTTTTATTCTTCTATGTAAATATTTTTAAATCTGGTTTAATTGATGATTATAAGTAACAATTAAAATATCAAGTTTTATGGTTTTATCACAAGGTATAGCAGAGCGAGCAGCTCAATCCCAAGCTTTTTTATCTTCTAAATAATCTGAAATTTTATAGTACCCTTTTTTACAAAGTTTGGTTTTAATACAGTTTTTAAATCGTTTAATGGGTAAGTTTCGAATGTCAATGGGAAGTTTGTTGTAAAAGCGTATACATTGACCCATGAACGAGTTGCCTACTCTGTGAAGACGTGTGCGATGTACAGCAAGGTTGTGTTTATTCCTGGTATTTAAACTATGAACATCGGACATTTTCTTAAAATTTGATATATTTTTGTGTAGATACAATAGGTTTTCAAAAATATATTGTGAGGCTACAGTCAGAATATTTATTTCTCTGAATTTCTCTCGAAGTGAATCTCTTGGACCTAGGTTGTAAATGGCTCGAACAGCCCTTTTCTGTAGAACAAAGATAGAATTAATGTCCGCACAGGTTCCCCAGAGAAGAATCCCATAAGACATCAGACTATGAAAATAACTAAAATAAACAATTCTGGCTGTATCTACGTCAGTTATCTGCCTAATTTTTTTAACAGCATATGCGGCTGAACTAAGCCTTCCTGACAATTTTTCTATGTGTGGGCCCCATTGTAATCTACCGTCAATAGTTATTCCAAGAAAAACTGTTGACTCAACAGGGTCCAACTCTATTCCATTAACTTGAACATTGGTAGTTAGTTGCCTGACATTTGGCGTTGAAAATTTAATGAGTTTAGTCTTTTTTTCGTTCAGGAGAAGATTATTTACATTAAACCAATGCACAACTATAGAGAGTGCATCGTTAACTTGTTCAAAGTTGACTAACTGACGTTTGATTTTAAAAATGAGGGATGTGTCATCTGCGAATAATACGATCTTGTGATTATCCCTTATGTGGTAAGGTAAGTCATTAATATAAATTAGAAATAAGAAAGGACCTAGAATTGAACCCTGCGGAACGCCCATGGTGACCGCAGATCCTGCAGATCTCTTGCCATTAACATCGACCCTCTGAATTCTGTTGTTCAGATAAGAAGTCAGAAGGTCAAGAGCCTTGTCCCTCATACCATAGTGGTGCAGTTTCCTGATGAGTGTATCATGATGTACGCAATCGAAGGCCTTGGACAAATCACAGAAAATGCCAAGAGCATCTTGCGACTCCTCCCAGGCCTCGAATATGCTCTTCAGTAATTCCACGCCCGCGTCTGTAGTGGAACGACCCTTTGTAAAGCCAAACTGTTTCAGATGAAGTAAATTATGTGCATTGAAATGTCCTAACATTTGTTTTAAAATTATTTTTTCAAAAATTTTGCTCAAAGTAGGTAATATCGAAATAGGCCGAAAATTTGTGGGATCAGTTGTGCTGCCAGATTTGAACAGTGGAATCACTTTGCTAAGTTTCATCAGATCAGGAAATACACCAGATGCAATACAAGAGTTAAAAACGATTGCTAAAAAGGGTGAAATAACATCAATTATTGAAGACATGGTATGTACTGTAACGTTGTGCAACTGAATAGTCGAGTGTTGCTATAATGATATTTAGTAAGCTACTAGTCACAACACTAAAACACATGTCACAACACTATCTATCTCCGTATAGCTCTGGGCTCTGTCATTTGACTTCCGTTTACTGTACTGGTGACAGCTAACCTCTAAGGTCAGCTATGAGCCCCGAATCTAGGGTGAGTTCCTCATTATTCTACTGTGTACTATAAACTATGTATATATCTATTGAGTGTGCCTTCTGCCATCTGCCATCTGCTATAATCAAGTTACCTTGTGTTTCATACTTAACCTAACTTACCATCTGCGAATGTGCCATGCTGTCTCTGCACTCTCTCTCTCTGCCTGTAAGCCGCTGCGATGTGTTAAGCTTCCGCCTACTCCGCTACCCATACCGTTCTTGGTCGCTAAATGGGGGATGAAGCTGACACACCGCATGCGGCCTGCTTCTTCTCGCACTGCCTCTGACATGCGCTCTCTCACGCACCTTCCAGGGCTCACCGTACGGGCTGAGGGCAGGACCCCTTACCCATACCTGCATGCCTGCCTGCCACGGATGCGTAGTCAGCTACGCACGCTACCGTGGCCTTACATACCTGCGGCCTACCGCCGCAAGCCTGTGCTGACAGGCAGCCTCCACCTGCTACCAACGCACACCATCTGTCGTCCTACGAGGGCCGTCCGGACTACTACTGCTGGAGCCTGTGCTGACAGGCCCCCACGTCTACCACGTGCTGCCAAGGACGGTACCCTTCCTCTTATCTATAAGTGCGAGAGCCCAGACAGCGTACAGGACCTGATCCGCGACCTAGCCGTGTTCTATTCTAATATATGTATTAACCTATCCCGTGTTTTAATTACTATCTTCTACCTAACTACCTACCTATCTCTTGTCAGCCTGCGCAGCCTACCCTGAGCAGCCCTAGCTGCTACAGTGGCGCCCAACTCTAAAACTATCCTACCAAACCTAACACGCTGACTTGACTGAGCCCTCGCACTCACTATCCTCGCTACACATCGTAGCGGTATAGTTTTAAGTTCTTCTAGCTATTGTATAACCTATTGTGTCTACTAATTATGTGTATCTACTACTTCTGTACATAATGGGAACTCACCTGATGTGTAACTCTTGTGTAACTTAATTTTAAAAACTTTTATCTCTGTGCTGGCAGCGGTGAAGTGCATATTTTTCTAAAAAGTGACTTGTGACTTCTAAAATCAACTATGGATAGCTGTCAAACCATAATTAACCTAAATCTGTGATAAAATCAACTACTTACAAACATTGTGATTATAAAAATAATAACCTAACCTAACTTCTAACTTTGCAAAACTCAAACTTGATAAACCTTCATACATCTTTCAAATGCAATATAACTCCATAATTACAATCTAAATAACTTATCTACTGGCTCACAAATAAAAATCAACATAAATATATAACTACTGTGGCCAAAATTGAACACTAAGGACAGCTATCACTATGAATAAGCTACCAAATAAAATTAACTTCATTGCTAACTACTACTGTTTGTCCAATCACTATTAGCTAAATTATTTACTACTTACTACAATAAAATAACACTACCTACCCAATTAATACTACAATACATTCAATAGCTGGTGAAAAATAAACTGAACTTGAAATTGAACTGTTCCTAGTCTACCTACATAACTAATAACTACTTACTTACTTCACTGACAAACTATAACAATACCCAGTGTTGCAATACTACTACTACATGGAAACAATCAATTGCCTATTAACATAATTGGCACAATTGCTATAAAATATTAATAAATTAATTAAAAAACTACCTACACATAACCAAAAAATTTAACTTATGCCTAAACATTGTATGATCTATAACCAACTATACCAACTACTATTTCCTATCTATATACATACATTCATACATACAAATAAAAACTATATCTAACACTAATACTTACTGAATTGTTGTCAAAATAATAAAATAACAATAAACAACAATTACTTATAAAACTAAACTAAATTCAATATCAACTAAACCTATGCTATCAAATATACAACTGACTACCAGTAATAAAACAACAGATCAAACCCCACTAACCTACTAAACTAACATTCTAACCTACTAACCTACCACCACTAACTAAACCAATCCTGCCCTATAAACTACTACAAATTGCACACACCCACTACAACTACCTACCTACCTACTGTATCTACATATTATAACCAACAATTATATAATATCTACACTTCAACTATTTGGAAAATCCAAACGGTTCTATAGGATGATGGCCTACCCCATCCATCTTATACTTCTTTCTTTAACTATTGGCCCTACAGCCACAGTTGTAATTGATAATGGCCCTACCCCATTTATCACCTACCCTCTATAACTATTGGTCTACAACCATAGTTTAAAAACGAATGATGGCTCTACCCCATTATTCACCTACCTTCCATAACTATCGGCCTAACAGCCTAGTTGTAATGATCATGATGGCCTACCCCATTGATCAGTGGGTTTGCTTTATCAATTGGCCCTACACCATTGGTAACCCTAAGCAACCTAATCCTACTAACCTATCTACATATATGTACTATCTATAAAATTCTAAAGAGCGGTGTAACTCTATAAACAAGCCCTTACAGCAGCGGATGGTTACTGCCTAAATAAGCCTAAACCAAATCACCTATCTATCACTTATGTATACTCTAAGCAGCGGACGGTTACTGCCTAAATAAGCCTAAACCAAACTACCTATCTATTACATATGTGTATTCTAAGCAGCGGACGGTTACTGCCTAAATAAGCCTAAACCAAATTATCTATCTATTACATAAATATATTCTATGGAGCGAATGGTTACTCCCTAAATAAGTCTAAACCAAAACTATCTATTTATGTAAACTGTCTATCTATGTAATTGTTGGTATTCCTTTGCAGTTTAGGGAATTTTGTACTGAATAAAACCTACACTACTGGTTACTTAGTACTATGGACTAGACTCTAATTTCTCTTGTGTGTGCATTATACTGTTGGGACTTTGGTTGAAGCTACAACAGTAATCTACCTACTTGTTGAAATCTGATCTGTTGCTAGTATATGTATTCTATTAACTATGATTATATCTAATGATATGGAAACACTAATAACTATCAATTTAAATAATAAAATCTTACTATACCTAACATACAAATAAATACATTTATATATTATAACTCAAACAAATAAAAAAGAATTAAAAGTACTACTACTTTGTACTGTGGACTACATCCTAATTTCTTGTCTTGTTTGATTATACTATAGGGACCTAGATTGAATTTACCTACAACAGTAATCTACTCACTGAATAATCTACTCCCATAACTATTCTATTATCTCTGATATTATCTAAAGATGTTATGGGAATACTTATGATTATTAAATCTATGAATAAAATAAAACTATACTACACACTACTACATATAAATAAAACTATTATCTATAACTAATAACAAACTATATCTACTACCTAAAACTATCCTTAACATAATGCTGTACTGGCGCTATTTTAGGGAATGCTGTTGATCCCAAGGGATGTCTATTTATTATTGCATAGCAGTTCACTATTATAACTACCCTTAGCTTTTGTGTTGTCTATCTGTTACCTAAATGCCCAAAGTACATACTAAAATTAAATCTAATACTTTGGCATTCTAACTACATGTGTATACATACCTAACTACACCTACAAGTACATACTGAACTCACTTACCTATACTTACCTAAAGCCAGTTACAAAACTAAATATCTAGTAAACTACATCTCTACTCACATGTAGGAATACTACTATAACACTGGCACCTGCTACTAATAGAACACTACCGACTGAGATACACTTGCTCTAACACTTGTGTATTTCTTTGCTTGCTGTCTGTTAATCTTGAGTGATCTATCTAACTAGTTTCACTCATGGCTGCTGAGTATGGTTCCAGTCTTTTCTATAATTGGACTGGATACAGACTTGTGCTATGGATTAGACAGCAAGTGGAAAGTGGTAGTTCTAGCGGATTTTGTATAGGTAAAATCCTCTCTCTGCAGCCGGGGTACTGTAACGTTGTGCAACTGAATAGTCGAGTGTTGCTATAATGATATTTAGTAAGCTACTAGTCACAACACTAAAACACATGTCACAACACTATCTATCTCCGTATAGCTCTGGGCTCTGTCATTTGACTTCCGTTTACTGTACTGGTGACAGCTAACCTCTAAGGTCAGCTATGAGCCCCGAATCTAGGGTGAGTTCCTCATTATTCTACTGTGTACTATAAACTATGTATATATCTATTGAGTGTGCCTTCTGCCATCTGCCATCTGCTATAATCAAGTTACCTTGTGTTTCATACTTAACCTAACTTACCATCTGCGAATGTGCCATGCTGTCTCTGCACTCTCTCTCTCTGCCTGTAAGCCGCTGCGATGTGTTAAGCTTCCGCCTACTCCGCTACCCATACCGTTCTTGGTCGCTAAATGGGGGATGAAGCTGACACACCGCATGCGGCCTGCTTCTTCTCGCACTGCCTCTGACATGCGCTCTCTCACGCACCTTCCAGGGCTCACCGTACGGGCTGAGGGCAGGACCCCTTACCCATACCTGCATGCCTGCCTGCCACGGATGCGTAGTCAGCTACGCACGCTACCGTGGCCTTACATACCTGCGGCCTACCGCCGCAAGCCTGTGCTGACAGGCAGCCTCCACCTGCTACCAACGCACACCATCTGTCGTCCTACGAGGGCCGTCCGGACTACTACTGCTGGAGCCTGTGCTGACAGGCCCCCACGTCTACCACGTGCTGCCAAGGACGGTACCCTTCCTCTTATCTATAAGTGCGAGAGCCCAGACAGCGTACAGGACCTGATCCGCGACCTAGCCGTGTTCTATTCTAATATATGTATTAACCTATCCCGTGTTTTAATTACTATCTTCTACCTAACTACCTACCTATCTCTTGTCAGCCTGCGCAGCCTACCCTGAGCAGCCCTAGCTGCTACAGTACTGATAATCCCCAAAGGTCAGCAGTTTTTTTTACATCAAGATTTTTAAAAGATTCTATTATGTCTTTAGTAGTAATACTTGTGAATTCAAAAGGCTTGTCACATTCTGGTACACATTCTTTAAGTATTGAGTAAGCAGAAGTGGAGGACGACGATGACAGAGTTTTGGTTGTTAAAATGGGAATATTAGTGAAGAAATTTTCAAACTCAGTTGCCACCTCCACGTCTGTCTTAATATCTACATCATTGATTTTTAGATGGAAGTCACGATTCCGTACTGTCGTTCTTCCCGTTTCTGAATTAATAATATTCCAAGTTGTTTTAATTTTATTTCCAGAAGATTTTATTTTATTTTTAATATGTAAGGCTTTTGCTGAGGAACAGGCTCTTTTAAAAGTTTTAGAATAATTCTTAACAAACTCTTTGAAAGTTTCATCATGGTTATATGTTTTTTCATGATATAATTCAAATAACCTCTGCCTACTTTTATAAATGCCTGGTGTTGCCCAATCACTAAATATAACGCGGTCACAAACAGGCAATGTTTTTGAGGTGAAAACCTTCTTAAACTCACAATTGATGACGTTAAACAGGGAAGCATAATCTTGATCCGGGTCGTTATGATAAGGCAAACCCGGCAGTTTTTCTATTAAATTATTATTAAATTGTTCCAAGCGACTTTTATTTACAGGAACAAAACTCACAAGTTTTCTTTGAGCTCTAACTGTTTTTTGAGGGAAAGTGACTAACTGGCCACAGTGATCAGAGTCCAACTCATTTATAATTAAATGGCTAGAAGGTTTTAAGTTAGTAAAAATATTGTCAATACAGGTAGCACTAGTGGCAGTTATTCTAGTCGGCTCAAAGAATTTATTGTACAAATTATATGACTTTAATAAACTTATGAATTTATTTACTACAGCAGATTTTTCCAGTATATTAATGTTGAAATCTCCACAGACAACAACTGTTTTATTACTGTTACAAGTCTTTAATAATACTTCTTCCATATATTTCTCAAAAATATCATATGAAGTACATGGGGGCCTGTACACGCTTAATACAATGAACTGCTCAAGCTCAATGCAAGCTATTTCAATAACTCGCTCAACAGAGAGGCTCACAATATCCTTACGTTCTTTAAATTTCATATTGTTGCGAACAATTATTAGAGAGCCACCACGTATCATATTAACTCTGCTGAACGAGCTGGCAACCTGGTGGTTGTTAAAGCAGAACATGAACTGGTGGACTTTTAACCAATGTTCAGTTACACATAGGATATCAACATAACTACAGTTCATGAACAGCTCCAATTCTAATTCCTTACCTAACACACCCTGTATATTTTGATGAACTATTTTTAGAATATTATTATTACATTTATTTAGATTACTACAATTTGATGGGTGAGATATTAAACAACTTCTTGAAACATTCTTATGATTTAAACCAGTATTTAAATTTTCTTCATTTATTGAGCAAGAGGTTTCCTCTATTGTCCTAATTTCTAATTTAAATTATAATGAATGTCAGTATTTGTTGCCAAATTATTGGCAGAATTATTTAAAAAATCATTGCATTGCTCAAAAGAAGCAAGTTGTTTAGCCAAATTTTTGGCTGTAATAGAAAAAAAATATGATAGCGACACAGCTATCTGTCTTTTGCAATAGTTAGAAAGATAGTACATAGCAATATTATGTCTATCTCTTGTCAAATAAAATTTTTTACCAACATAATTGTTAGTATCAACTAGATGGAACAGATTATTATTGAATGTCCAATTATGCAATGTCATATTTAATTCAAATCTTAAGTTATTTTCTTCCTGTGGCAAACTGTTACTATAAGGGAATGCAAACAACACAATTTTTCTTAGACTAAGATTACACAATGTTCTATAATATTGGAGTAGTTCTCCTTTGTTCACATTTCCCCTATTACCCATAAAAATTAATAATGTAGTGTCCTGGTTAAAATTACATTTAATAATTTCTTTCATAATAGCAAATAAAGAACATCCAGGCATACAGTAATTTATTATGGAGTGTTCTGGATATTCATCAGTCAACAAGTGGCCTAAGTCCTTTCCAATCTCATCGCAGAATAATACTACATCATTTAGTTCGATTTTTTTCAATTGCTTATTTGAATTTCAAATCAACACAGGACTGCAGTAAGGTGGTATTGCATGTTGTCAATGAATGGTCCGGTGTAAGTACATTGGATGGTGTTTGACACTGCTCACAGTTGTTTGTTTGTGAGTTTACCAGCTCATTCATTGCCAACACATATTCCCTCATTAGATGTTCAGAGGTATTATATTTGTTAGTCATTGAACTAAGTTTCTCCTGTAAATGGTTAAGTTCAGATTGCAAGTACTCTGTGTCAATGTTGTACTTCCTAGTACTTTGTTCCAAATTAAAAGAATACATATCTAATTGTTTTAGTAAATTTAGTCTTTCTCTGTTAAGTTTAACATTTTTAATAAAGAATTTTTGTCTATTAACCATCTTTTGTGTTTTAACAAAGTATTTATTAATTTTAATGTATTTTTTAAGTTTGTTTTTACTGGTGACTACCCTCACTGAATTACATGACTTTAAATCCTCATCCGCTGTTAAATCAATAGTGTGAGAGGGGTTTAGGGCAGAAACCATTGACGGGGCAATAGGCATCAACTCATTGAACAGACTTTGATTCAGCGAGGCGGTGATGTTAAGATTTGCAGTCTGAAGTTCTGTTATTTGACTTTGTGCCTCATGTAGCTGTTGTTGTAATAAATGTTTGTGACTAAGAGCTTGTTCATACTCTATGCTACACTGGCTGAACCCGTCCACAACAAGTTGAAGTCTGTCCCGTTCTTCTATGGCATTAGTGAATTGATTATATATCTGAGCCATTTCAATTTTCAACTTCCTATTCTTTTCATGGGCATCAAAGAGCACCTTTTCATTGTCATCTATTTCCTTATTTAGTTGGTCACAGGACTCCTTTGAAGCCTTTAATTCGCTCAAAGTCTGATTGAGTTTGGACTCTTCGAGGCGAGCATGGGCGCTGCGAGTCATAGTCATGATTATAAGTATAATAAGGAAGCGACAAGATATAGGAAAAGAGAATATAGTTGTGGCAGTAGTTAAGAGATGATTAGTTTATAAGGAAAAATGAAATATAGATGTAAATAAAGAAGTTCTGTCACCAAACCAAACTAAGGTTATGTTTACGTCTATGGGTCATTGGCATCAATAAGTAGCCTTTTTAAAAGTGAACTATCTAATTACTGGTGAAATTAAAGTACGCAAACAAACGAACAGCAAGTAAAATAAGAAGAATTGTACCTGATATTACCAAGATGACAATGCAAAAATTCACTTGTGCCGGTAACTGTCACCGATTTTAATTGAAATTTTTACACTGATTTTGCGCTTGGTATGTGAATCTAATACAAAATACACATTATTAACCTATTTACTTGATGAGTAATTGGAAATAGACCTCAAAAACAAATTAATTGAATATTTAAAAATAAAATTACAAGAGCAAATTCAAATCAGCTGTTAGCTGTAGTGTTGCCACAGGGGGAAAAAAAAAAAGTACATACCATGTCTTCAATAATTGATGTTATTTCACCCTTTTTAGCAATCGTTTTTAACTCTTGTATTGCATCTGGTGTATTTCCTGATTTGATGAAACTTAGCAAAGTAATTCCACTGTTCAAATCTGGCAGCACAACTGATCCCAAAAATTTTCGGCCTACTTCGATATTACCTACTTTGAAAAATTAATTTTAAACCAAATGTTAGGACATTTCAATGCACATAATTTACTGCATCTGAAACAGTCTTGCTTTACAAAGGGTCGTTCAACTACAGACGCGGGCGTGGAATTACTGAAGAGCATATTCGATGCCTGGGAGGAGTCGCAAGATGCTCTTAGCATTTTCTGTGACTTGTCCAAGGCCTTCGATTGCGTACATCATGATACACTCATCAGGAAACTGCACCACTATGGTATGAGGGACAAAGCTCTTGACCTTCTGACTTCTTATTTGAACAACAGAATTCAGAGGGTCAATGTTAATGGTAAGAGATCTGCAGGATCCGCGGTCACCATGGGCGTTCCGCAGGGTTCAATTCTAGGTCCTTTCTTATTTCTAATTTATATTAATGACTTACCTTACCACATAAGGGATAATCACAAGATCGTATTATTTGCAGATGATACATCCCTCATTTTTAAAATCAAACGTCAGTTAGTCAACTTTGAACAAGTTAACGATGCACTCTCTAAAGTTGTGCATTGGTTTAATGTAAATAATCTTCTCCTGATCGAAAAAAATACTAAACTCATTAAATTTTCAACGCCAAATGTCAGGCAACTAACTACCAATGTTCAAGTTAACGGAATAGAGTTGAACCCTGTTGAGTCAACAGTTTTTCTTGGAATAACTATTGACGGTAGATTACAATGGGGCCCACACATAGAAAAATTGTCAGGAAGGCTAAGTTCGGCCGCCTATGCTGTTAAAAAAATTAGACAGATAACTGACGTAGATACAGCCAGAATTGTTTATTTTAGTTATTTTCATAGTCTGATGTCTTATGGGATTCTTCTCTGGGGAACCTGTGCGGACATTAATTCTATCTTTGTTCTACAGAAAAGGGCTGTCCGAGCCATTTACAACCTAGGTCCAAGAGAGTCCCTTCGAGAGAAATTCAGAGAAATAAACATTCTGACTGTAGCCTCACAATATATTTTTGAAAACCTATTGTATGCACACATTCTATTCATTCACGATCTACGGCTATGATATTAGTACGTAGTTGGAACACATATCTTCGATTATGTTTTGCCATATTTTTAATAACAAAGAACATTAAACGACAACATAACAGTGACTGATTCCGGTTTTTCATGTCGCTATAACTTTTTTCGGATGGCCATTTCAGTGTTGGTGTAATACAATAAAATCATGAGATGGCTATGGCCCTTCGATTAACATAGGTTTTAAAGTGCTACAAGGGTGGGGACGGTGTCCATACATTTTTGAGCATTGTCCTTTTAAGAAAATGTCCGATATTCATAGTTTAAATACCAGGAATAAACACAACCTTGCTGTACATCGCACACGTCTCCACAGAGTAGGCAACTCGTTCATGGGTCAATGTATACGCTTTTACTACAAACTTCCCATTGACATTCGAAACTTACCTATTAAACGATTTAAAAGCTGTATTAAAACCAAACTTTGTAAAAAAGGGTACCTACTATAAAATTTCAGATTATTTAGAAGATAAAAAGCTTGGGATTGAGATGCTCGCTCTGCTAAACCTTGTGATAAAACCATAAAACTTGATATTTTAATTATTACTAATAAACATCAGAATAAACCAGATTTATATTCACATTGACATTATTTAAAATTATATACAAAATGACATGATTACTTTGTAAAGTATTAAATTATTTTAATTATTGTGAATGTGAGGACTATGTGGGTTTTTTTCCTCTTTAAATTTTATTTCTCGAGTAGTTTTAATGATGGTCTGGCAGTTTGAGTAGTTGATGCGGCCTACCCAAATGTCCTTTCTTTGGTATTGTTCGTCGATTTGAGCTCCTTAAGTTCTGAGTTGTTGAGCTCCACGATTACTGACAAATGCTTGCACTGACTGGACAGGTCCACTCAAATCTGTGTGGTTCTTTCCTCAAAAGACCATTTCAGACACTAATCTACATGGTTCTCATATGGCTTGACCAAGATTATGTCTGGACTTTAAAAGAGACTGTGACCTCTGAGTTTGTTTCGGCCTTTCTTCTCAGAGTAGTCAGTTAGGAAACGCCGACCTCATCTAGCCTAATTTAAACATTTTTTTAATATGACGTGTAAAAGTGATTCCGATATCCTATTTACAGAATAAACAATTTCATTTCATTTCAAACAATTTCATTTCATTTCAGAATCCGGCAATTGGGACTTGAGGTGGCCCTGCACAAGTCCGAGGTCATGTGCTTTCATGGCCCTCGGAACGCGTCACCGTCGGGTTCCCAAATAACGGTAGGAGGGGTTCACATCGGCGTCGAGGTGACGATGAAGTACCTGGGACTCGTCCTCGACAGCCGGTGGAACTTCGTGGAACATTTCCGACGTTTGGCTCCCAAACTGGAGCGGGCCGGGGCTGCCTTGAAGCGGCTTCTGCCCAATCTAGGGGGTCCAAACGCCTCCTGCCGGAGGCTCTACGCGGGGTCGTGCGGTCCATGGCCCTTTACGGGGCACCGGTGTGGTCGCGAACCTTAAGGTTGCGGCCAGCCCGCCGGTTGCATGCAGCCCAAAGGGTCATGGCCATCCGGATGGTCCGGGGATACCGTACGGTCTCCGGCGAGGCGGCGAGCCTCCTTGCCGGAACGCCGCCATGGGATCTGGAGGCGAAGGTTCTCGTCCACATTTGGAAATGGCGCGAGGAGATGAAGCGCCGGGGTGTAACTCCGCTGCCGCGAGAAATCACGGTACAGCGGACAGAGTTCCGGCGGGATCTCCTTCTACCTTCTATGTTAACGGGTTTGGTTTCCGCACTTAGTCCTTCAAATGGACCATTGTGCGTGGGCCATGGCGGCCGTTTGGGGGGGTTATTCCAACCAGCCCACCTCCCTCCAGAAGTTAATTAAAGCTCCCGGTCTGTGTAGAACGTCTGTGAAAGATCTGGGTGACCCGAGGGTTTGTGTTCTAATCTGGGTGACGCCTGTGCATTCAAAGAGCACGTGCGCGACGGTTTCCTCAGCCTCCATGCACGCCCTGCACAGAGGACTGTCCGTTATGCCTATTGTGTGGAAGTGTTTGTTTAGCGAGCAGTGTCCCGTGATGGGTCCCGTCACCAGACGCAGGCCGTTCCTGTCCAGGCGTAGCAAACGTCTGGCTAGTCCGCTATCCAAGGATGGCATAGCCTCCTTGGACTGTCTGCAGCCCGATGTCGAGGTCCACAAATACTCCGCTTGTGTTTGGGTAAAGTCCTGTAGCCACCTGCGTATTTGGTTGAAGGGGATGGGTACGATAGGCTCGGGTCCACAGACTGCTGTGCTGGATCCACGTCTTGCCAGCTCGTCTGCTGCGTCGTTGCCTAGCGATCCGCTATGTTTCTTTATCCATTGCAGTGTCACCGTGTTGCGGCTGGATAACGTTATTTGTTCTAGGGCATTGTGACATTCTAGTATCAGTTTTGAGGTTATACATTTTTTCTGTAAGGATTGGAGAACTGAGGCGCTGTCGGAGAGTATGCGTATGTGTGTATCCGTAACTCTCCTAGCTTTTAGGGCATGGACCGCTTGTATGATGCCCACACACTCCGCCTGATAGACGGTGTTGAACATTCCCAGCGGGCTGGATATATTTATATTGAAGTCGTGTGAGAAGACTCCGACTCCAGTGCCGGTGTCGGTCTTCGATCCATCGGTGTATACTCTCATCTCTTTCGGGCCTGAGTAGTCACATTGTTCTTCAGTAAGTACAATGTTGTAGTGCCTTTGAAAGTGGTGTGCCTTCGGGGCTTTATCACAAGGTGATGCTATCATTGGTCGTCGTTTGATCGCATCTTCCTTTATGCGTGTATGCTTAACTCTGGAGTCATTGCTTAGGGTTCCTGATAAGTGGAGCCTAAAGGTGGCTAAAGCCGCCTCCTCCCGCACGATGAGGTGCAGGGGCGGCAGTCCCAGCATTGCTTGTAGGGCAGCGGTGGGTGTGGTTCTCATACTGCTCGTGATTGCGACACAGGCAAGTCGTTGCAGTTTTTCGAGATCTCTTTGGGCTGTGCTCAGGTCCGTCCTGGGCCACCAGACCAGTGAGCCGTATGTAATAATTGGTCGGATGACCGTTGTGTATAACCAGTGTGTGACCTTGGGGCTGATCCCCCAATTCCTGTCAAGCAGCCGCTTGCACTGCCACAGGGATATGCTGGCTTTCGTAGTGATGTAGCTCGTGTGTTTTGCCCAGTTCAGTCTTTTGTCCAAATAAATGCCCAGGTATTTGGTTTCAGTTGATAGGCTTAGGGTTGTTCCAAAGAATCGTGGTAGTTGTAGTGTCGTCACTTTTCTCTTTTTTGTGAAGAGAATCAGTTCGGTTTTTGTGGGGTTCACTGAGAGTTGGTGCTTGTTGCACCATTTTTCTACAATCCTCAGGGCTTGACGCATGAGGTTGCATAGCGTGTTTTCGTGGGTTCCGTTGATTATTATGGTTAAGTCATCGGCGTAGCCTACGGTGAAGTAACCTTTGTCGTTGAGTGTTTTGATGAGGCTGTCTACTACCAGGTTCCATAGGAGCGGCGAGAGGACGCCCCCTTGCGGGCAGCCTTTCGCAACGATGGCCCTTGTAGTGTCATTTACTGTAACTTGTACAGCTCTTAGTTTGAGCATGTTGGTGATCCAGCGACTCAGGGTTGAGTTTATGCTGTGTCTGTCGAGGGCTATGTTTATACTGTTGAACATGGTTTTGTCAAAGGCGCCCTCGATGTCAATGAAGGCGGCCAGTGCTGAGCATTTGTGGTCCACTGCGCATTCAATCTTAGATACCACGCTGTGCAGCGCGGATTCCGTTGATTTGCCTGTGGAGTACGCATGCTGTTGTTTGTGCAGTGGTTTTACCCGGAGAGGTCCATCTCGGATGTACCTATCACAGAGTCTCTCGAGTGTTTTTAATAAGAAGGATGTGAGGCTTATAGGTCTATAAGCCTTGGGTTCTGTATAATCAGTTTTGCCGGGTTTGGGTATAAAGATGACTTTCACCTCGCGCCATGCGAGAGGTATGTGTCTGAGTGCTATGCAGGCTCGGTAGATCTCCACCAGCCATGGTGTCAGATGATCTACTCCCCACTGCAGCAGGGCTGGGAAGATGCCATCCAGCCCTGCCGACTTGTATGGCTGAAAGGTGTTGAAAGCCCACTTTATTCGGTCTTCTGTTACTATGTTGCGGGCTCTTGACCAGTCGAGTTCCGTTGGGGTCCATTCTGATTCAGCCTCCCACGTCCCGTCCTCCAGGATTTTACAGTCTGGGAAGTGAGTCTCGAGAAGGACCTTACTGGTTTCATAGTCAGTCAAAGTGTATGAGTTATCGGGTTTTTTCAGCGCGCCAAGGGTTCGGTCCTGATCAGTTGATAGGATCTTCCTTACCCTTGCGGCCTCATTGTTTGTCTCGATGGATTCGCAGAATTTGCGCCAGGCAGTCCTCCTGGCGGTCCTGATCTGCTTTTTGTACATATACTGGGTTTCTTTGTATATCTCCCAGTCGTCCGGGAGCCTCGTGTTTTTTGCTCTGTTAAATTGCTTACGTAGCGCATCCCTGAGTTTACTAAGTTCAGCGTTCCACCAGGGGTTCCTCTCATTCTTCCCTTGTGGCGCTCTTAGTTTACAGCATGCGTGGTATGCCTGGGTAAGGTATTCTGATAGTTTTGTGACGGTGTATTCCAATTGTGCTTGGTCCCTTATGGTTACTAGTGTTAAGTGTCTAGCTAACAAGCAGGCCAGGAGGCGTTTGTACTCGGGAACATTGGTGCGCCTCGGGTTACGTCTCCGTGGTGGTTCTTTAGTGTTTGTAGTTAGTGAAAAGCGGATCCTTCTATGGTCGGAGCAAGAAGGCTCATCCGATACGTGCCAGTTTATGATAAGGTTAGTCGCGTTTTCTGTAGCAAGTGTTAGATCTATAATCGTTTGTCCTCGGACTGTAACCCAAGTGGGTTCGGAGCCGCGGTTCACGATGTTAAGGTTAGTAGAAAATAAATAGGTGGATAATACCTCTCCTCTGGGGTTCGGTGCGTCGCTGCCCCAGAGCGGGTGGTGGGCATTCGAGTCAGTGCAGATGATGAGGTCTTGTTTGGTGCGCTCACAGTGCTGCACCAGGTCGGCTAGCTCTTTTGGCGGGCAGTCCGGGTCCTCGCCTGGCATGTATGCCGAGGCCAGTACAACATCTGGAACACTACCATCGGTCTGGAGCCTGACAGCTGTCAGGTCTCTGGAACAGAATTGAGTGAGTGGTGTGATAGGAATTTCTTTGGGTCCGGCGGGATCTCTTGACGGCTTGGAGTGTGCGATTGTCGTAACCCAGATTTGGGCACGCCACAATTACGGCGATAAGTCCCCTCTTTGAGGAGTGGCTAGAGAGGCGCCACAGCGCGGCGTCCTCACCTTCCGCCTGACGCAGGTCCTCACCGGACACGGTTGTTTCAGGAGGTACCTGTTTCGCATAAGGCGGGAGGAAACGCCCGGGTGTCACCATTGTGTGGATCGTCCGGAGGACACGGTGGAGCATACAGTGGAGGTTTGCCCAGCTTGGGTGGACCACCGCCGTGTCCTCGTGGAGGTGATCGGTGGCAGTGACCTCTCGCGTCCGGCCCTGGTCCAGGCCATGGTGCGGAGCGAGAGGGCATGGGAAGCAGTAATGCTCGCGAAGGAGGAGGCGGAGCGCGCGAGGGACTGGCAAAGGCCGCGCCCTACCAGCCCTAGCCGCTGCCGCCGTAGGAGACGTCCCGGGCGTCGGGAATTGATAGCCGATATCCGGCCACCGTAGGCGCGGGCCTGCGGACGGAGAGCAGAGGGCAGCTCGCCGTCCGATAAGGACCAGGCCCGGGTCGCCGGCGCGTCGTGTTCCACGCGCGCCTCAAAGAGATGTCAGCAAAACTGACGGGGTCCGTTAGGGCCGATGCCTGCCGGGGTTGCGGGTAGTCCCAAGGGGAAACCGTGGCCCCTGGCAAGGCAAGGGAAGGAACACGGGTGGGTTTTAGTCAGTAAAAGTCTGACACGCCCTTCCGCTCCACCCAGAGCAGCAGAAGTCATTGGATGATTTCCCACCCAAAAAAAAAAAAAAAAACCAAATTATTTACCACTCTTGTCATGACTAATGCTTCCGTTGTTAACTGGAAATCATTGTGTAAAGACTTGCAGAATAGCTAGACCTTTCCTTTAATCCTATTGGATAAAGTGCCGATACCACTTATGCTTGCGCTTAACTAATGACGTCTTTGAGTTGCGTTCTCGGTGATCAGGGTTATTTGTGAACCTTGATCAACTAATGCCCGTAATGTAATATAGTCGCCACTAGCTGTCGCTACTTGTATTAATACAGTTGCCAATAATATCTCGTCATCATTATTCGAGGCGAAGTTATTTTGCACGGTTTTTGTTGACCTGGTTGTCGTTGATGACGACGATTTAGGCACATTGTGTGTTGCTGAGGGAGTTTGCGTGGACTTGACAATATCAAAGTGCAATAATGTGTTGTGTGATTCGTTGCACTCTTTGCATCTTTTTTGTGACGCGCAGTAACCCTTAGTGTGCACAAACAGACAATTTTTGCAGATTTTATTATTCTCAATTAATTGTAACTTTTCCGAACCTGCCATGTCAGTGAATTTGGAACATTGGAATAATGCGTGGTTGGTGTTGCACAATGAGCAAATAATTTTGTTAAATTGCCCAGCGTTGTATGCATGGAAGTTTCGAGACTGGTTTGATGAACTTTTATTAGGTTGCGAATATGTTGGCTTATGGTTTTTGTTAAATGGATATGGCGCATTATTGAATTGTGGTTTATGTGCAGGTTTAATGCTGTTTTTTGGCTTCTTCCTATGCAAAAGTTCTAATGCCATAAATTTGTTTTCAACGAAGTCCGTAAAATTATTAAATGTAGCTATCTCCCGCGGATCTGACCTGGACTGCATGTATTCAGAATATGTTTCGGCGTCAAGTTTTTCGCATAAAACGTAAACCAGTACAGGGTCCCAAGAGCTTGTATCTACGCCCAAGTTATGTATGGCGTTTATGGTTTCATTGCTAGTTTCATATAACCGCTTAAGATCAAATGCAGATTGTTTTTGTAAGTTAGGTTGACGCAATATACTTGAAAGTTCCTGGTGAATAGCAGAAACTTGTTATTATATCTATGGTTCAATATTTCCTAGCACGTGTTGAAATGTTCGGGTGCAATGTGTAAATGCTGTACGAGCTTTTCCGCTTCACCGCGCAACCTTCCTTTTAGATGTTGCATTTTTTGAGTTTTTGCAATAGCGGGGTTATTATGAATCGCTTCTACGTACAGATCCATGAAAGTAGGCCATGGTGTATAATTTCCGTTAAAACTTGGTATGTCAATTTTAGGCAAAGTTTGTTGTTGATGCATAGAGGCATTTAGGTTCATGTTTAACGCCCGTTTTATTTTTGAAAACGCCATTTCGTGACGACACAAATCGTCATAATAATTGTCAGGTATGCCTTCTAGTATACCGTCAATCTGTAAATGTGACTTGTCAATTGCAGCCCACCGAGACTCTAAGGTCTTTAACATATCCTCAATCTCCCACTTTTCCTTAACGTCGTCAACGTTAAATTCCTACTCGCCACTAACCTATTAAATGCACGGAAATTAGCTTGTTGCAACTGCTGTAACTCGAATAACTTGTCCTCCACTTTCGGGGATTTATCGAAAAGGGTCTTGTCAAACTCTACACTTGACTTGAAAGATTTAATAAACAAATCAAGTATCTTGACTTGGCTCGCGAGGTTGTCGACATGTGGGATGTGGACTCAGCGATCATTGTGCCGATAGTCGTATCAGCCAATGGCTTATGTAATTGCCAAGAGCCTCGACCAACACCTAAGGAGGCTCTCGTTAGGCAGCTGGATCAAGGGCTTGATTCAGAAAGCAGTACTCCTGGACACGGCTCGCATTGTCAGGAGGTTCCTCTCTCTGGAGCCCTGACCGCCGGTAGCTTGGACCCTGTTCCCGATACCGGTGGGCTACTATTTTTTATATTTTTAAATGTTTTTTTTAATGAATCTTGTAAAAATATTTAAAAATGTAAACAATATGTATAGTAAAAATGAATAAACGAAATAATAATAATAGTGTCAAAATACAAAAATTACGAATTACAGATCAAAACTAGTACAATTAAATAAGTTGGTATGTCGTTAAATTGCATTAATTACTACAATATTATCAATTGGAAATTACTACAATGTTATCGATTAGAAATTACTACAATATTATCGATTAGAAATTACTACAATATTATCAATTAGAAATTTACATTAGGATAAGTCAAAGTCTTTGTCATTTAAAAAATCGAACATTTTTCAATCAATAATGCTGTCATCTTCTTTTTAAAATTGCCTATTGTGTCAACTTTTATTATTTCAGGTATTTTGTTATACAGTATGTTAACTAACAGAGGGCGTTCCCGTTAACCCGGAATAGTATAGCGTCCATACATGCTAGAAAAAATATTAAAACCGAAAAAAAAAAAATATTTTATTTTTTTATCATAAAATATTCACGAAAAATATTAATTTCATACGTAAAACAAACACTCTGAACACGCGTACTTGTCGCACTTGTCTTTCCAAGTTGAAAGACAAGTGAGCGTGTAAAGAGTGTTACATTTACGTGTCAATTAAAAAAAAAAAAGAAAATTTTATAAAAAAATACTTAATTAAAAAAACTTTTTTTTTTCACTTTCAATATTTTTTCCAGCATGTATAGACGCTATACTATTGCGGGTTAACGGGAACGCCCTCTGTTAGTTAACATACTGTATATTATTGGTCCCATACTAATAATTTTTTTTATGTAATGCAGTATTGCAACTCTCAACTAGTAAAAGATTTTTGTACTGACTTCTGATTGGTCTCGTACTACCTACTCTGTGATACTGTAGTAAAAAGATGCATGTTACGTTTAACAAAAATTGCCAATTCCAAAATGTAGGTACAGTAGCGGTCTTAAGTCGCTATGCCATTTTTTTGAGTAATCGACTGACGGTTCGGTTTGACTTACGACCTTCTTCTATAAGTTGTTCCACACGCACACACACTCACTTGGTTTATAACTTATAGTAGTTCATAATTTCAACCAGCAAAATGTATGACATGCTAGCTCAATGGTTACGTCCTTTGATACTTGTGTGTTTTCAGCGAGCCGACAGTTCGAATCTCTCCTGCGGATATTTTTTTTTTTAATAATTACTATTTATAGTTCACTTTTTCTTTTTAATATTTAGTTTAGTTTTTAATATTTAATATTTAGTAGTAGATCGATAATAATCATTCGTTTTTTGTTTCTTTCATTCGTCTTGTTCACATAAATAATAAAGTTTAGTAGGTAGCCCATAAAAAAACTTTACTTCGATTTTTGAAGTCTGCCTACTAATCATTTTGATTTCTGTGAGTACAGATCCTGTTCGTTACGAGTATTCATATCTTATTTCATATAATCTCATAATTTATATTCTCATCAGTAACACACACCGTCGCACTAACGCGAAACAACATTATATTTCAGTTGCATTTAGAATAAGCGTCATAGAGGTGACCTTTCTTACCATTGCATTGATAAAATTCACTTATAGTTGACATGTGCCCGTAGCTGTTTGAGTAAAGCAATGGATACGCGATCAATGAGGCTTGAGTTCGAATCCCACATAAAATGTGTGAATGTTAGACCATATTTGTATTTATAACAAAAACTTTTAGATATTTGTATTTATTTAAAGTGTATTTATGCATAATATTTATAAGAAACTAAATATTAGTTTTTGTATTATTATTTAACTATTTATCTGATTAAAAATCACATAAATAGTTAAATAATATTTATCTTTTCGGTGTTGAAAGGTGGAAATAAAAAAATTGTGCTATGATAACAAAAATGTTTATTCGTTTTATTCATTTATAAAATTAACAAACTTTTATGAGAATTGTGACGTCACATTCCTACCTAGATAAAAGAAGTTCTCTTGTTAACCGTTCTTAAGATTTTTTGTTAGTGGGTACCACTACCCACTTAGTCAATTCATAATAATATAACAAGGAATGGATATTCTAATACTTAATAACACAAATATAATATTGTTGATACCCACTTATTATAGGCATTATAAACTCTGCCGATAGGCAGAGTTTATGGAAAACTATTACCTATATGATATTTTAGACTTTATGCATGTTTTTATGTAACGTCACAATGAATGTTATTATATTGAGGTTATATAGCTTAAGTGTTCATTTTCTTGACGAAAAGAAGATTGAAACTAAACCTCAATTTAAGATCATTAAATAATTACGGTTATGTTAATATAAATATTTAGTGACACCGTCTAATAATTATAACCAAACATCTAGGTATTAATATTTTGTATAACTCCCATTATTTTCGATGCAGTCAAGTAGACGTTTGCGCATCGACCCTACAATATTACCACATATTTCGGTTCCTCTTAAATTTTCCCACACCTCCTTGCAATGGGTTTTTAATTGTTCTATACATCTCTCATCCCACCTTTGCACTTTGTTATGCAAGCCTTCAGCGTGAAGGGCACGGCGAACAGTTCGCACTGAAGTGTCGAATAAGTTTGCAAAGTGTCTAGTTGGTGTGAAACCATTTGTTTCATACTCGCCCACCATATATCGTCGCTGTGCCTCGCTATTAAGCGTTGGCCTTCCACTTCGCTGTCGACTAGCAAGGCTACCCTCTTCCTCATATCTTTTAATCCAGAGACTAACAGTATTCCTCTAAAACAAAAAAAAATATATATTAGTTATAATAAAGTAGCTATAACAAAATGCTACTACTAACAAGACTTCATTTTTATAAAATATAATAATATTTATTTAATGTAACAATAAAATATAAAAACTCTGCATATATAAATCCAATAACAAACACTTGTTATTTTTAATAATATTTATAATATAACAATATCCCTCTCACAGAGAGAAGGCCTGTGTCCCAGCAGTGGGAACATTAATAGGCTGATTATGTTATGTGATAACAATAAAACATTAAAATATTAAAACTCTGCATTTATAAATCCAATAATAAACACTAATTATTTATCGGCCTCATGATGGATTTAAAAAATAATTAAAACAATTAATCCATATGCCACCAAATAATCTTAGGTATTTTCAAATAAAAGTTTAAGTTACAATTCATAAATAAAATCACTCACATTTAGTCCGGTTTCATCAGATATTTGTCTTCTATTAAGACCACTTTTATGCAGCGCAATAATAGTCGCCCTCGTCTCAATATTAATATTTGCATACATTTTGCAAATTTTGAGTAGTAGTTTAATTTCTCTTTGCTATTAAACCACACGTCACTAACCAACAACTACAACCAAACGACAACATTCATTCCGATCAAGTTAAATATTCCTAAAACTCATGTCTACCTCACAGAAATCTAAATTCTTCATTTAATTTAATATGATCTACCTTCCTAACTTTACGAAATGTGTGAACAAGGCGAACAAGATAAAGAATAATATCATTATATTTCTGTCCCATTACTTCCAATCAAGTAAAAACTTACAAAAAGTCTAATGCTACGCGGGATTTGAACTCACGGCTCATCGATTTTATCTGAACGCGCTTAACCGCTAGGTCAACTTGACTCAGATTGTAAGGTTGAAATTATGAACTACAATCACTTGAAGATGATGCATGTCTCTTGAAAATAGAAGGTCGTAAGTCAAACTAAACGTCAAGCGATTCCTTTAAAAAATGGCCTAGCGACCTATGACCGCTACTGTACATTGCTGGAAATGTTAGTAGCTTTAGGGACTTAAACACTGGAACACAGCTATCAGTCGTTTTCATATTTAATGTCGATCTCAAACAACGTTTTTGGGCTTTGAATACCTGTTCCGGCAGGCAAGAATTTCCCCAGAAAATTATACCATATCTCAAAATGGAAGCTGCGAGACCATGCTATGCAATCAAAGTTGTGGTGATGTTAACTTTCTTAGCCAGATTAAATAGGACATAAGCAGTTATGCTCAATCTCTTACATGCCTCTTCTACTTGAGGTTTCCATGTCATTTGACTGTCAATCACTATGCCTAAAAATTTTGCCTTTTGTACTTGGTCTATTTTAATTCCATTAAATTCAATTTTTAAATTTGGTATTGATTTTCGCTGATAAAAATGTATTATGTTAGTCTCTCCTAAGTTAATTACTAATTTATTGTCCTCAAGCCAATTCACAATGTCCCTGAGTGTATTATTTATGTCCTGTTCATATATATGTTATTATCAAGTAATATCAATTAATTATGAAAATTATTGTGTAGTTAGCCATTTCAGCCGAAAACGTATGATACATGGCGGGTCATTAATATTAGTAAAAAATTCTATTCATTGTAAAGAACGAAAAGACATCATCGGACTGTCTGTTGAACACACCATTGAATTGTCCTGTGTTGAGCTTGATAAGCATGTTATAGTATGCGTATACAGACCTCCCAGTTACCAGAATCTATCTATGTTTGATTCTATAATGGAAGATGTGCTAAAGAAACTCAGTGCTAGTAATAAATCAATAATCATATGTGGTGATTTTAATATTAATCTATTAGAAAATAACTCGAACACTATCAGATTATTAAGTCTTTTTAGGTCATTTGATTTGTCAAATGTTTTTATTGAACCTACTCGAGTGACAGCTTCTTCTGCCACTTGTATAGATAATATTTTTTGTAATTGTGATTATTTACATAAACAAATTGTAAATAAGTTGCCATCTGATCACAGTGGACAAACAATAACATTTTGCTCCTACATGCCTTTACAAAAAATTCAAATAAAGTTTAGGCCAATTACATGTAAAAATTTAGAGAAATTAAATAATTCTTTGGCAAGTAAATTATGTGTTCAGAGTTTTAATAATATATGTGACCCTAATGAGTTCTACGCCGAGTTCTTTTCACTATTAAACAAACAATTTATTGAAACTTTTCCAATACACACTAAAACTATATACACAAAGTTTTTATTTAGTGATTGGGCGACTCCAGGTATTCGTAAAAGCAGGGAAAAACTTTTTGAACTTTATGGCTTAAAGCAGCATATGAATAATACAAGCTTTCATCAGTATGTTGCAAAATATTCTAAAACTTTTAAAATGGTGTGCAAATTAGCTAAAGCTCTTTACATTAGTAATAAAATAAAATCAGCTGATGATAAAATAAAAACTACCTGGCAAATAATAAATAATGAAACAGGTAGGAAAAAACAGCGTAATACTAAATTTAACTTAGAGACTGCACATGGCCCCATAAACTCGGATGTAGAAATAGCTCAAGAATTTGAGAACTTTTTTGCTAATATTCCCCTTAAAACGACTGAAGCTTTAAATTCCTCACCCGCGCTTTCTGCTGCCTTACTTAGAAAGAATGTAAAGTCGTGCCCTTTAGAGTTTAAGTTTCAGCATACAAACCCCCAGGCTGTTACGAAAGCTTTTAAAGATCTTAAAATTAAACCAACAGAAGATCTATGGGGAATGTCTGTAAAAGTCTGTAGATCTATCATCGAGACCATTGCGCCCTATTTAGCTTTCATATTTAATACTAGTGTAGACCAAGGAGTCTTTCCGGATCTCAAGAAACACAGTAAAGTAGTCCCATTATTTAAATCCGGTGATAGTAAAGAACCCAACAATTATAGGCCTGTGTCAATCTTGCCTGTTCTCAGTAAGGTGTTTGAAAAGTTGATGCTCAATCAAATGTTACGTCACTTTTTTTAACGCTTGGGAAGAAGCACAAGATGCCATTGGAATCTTTTGCGACCTCTCGAAGGCGTTCGATTGCGTAGACCATGAAACACTTCTGCTGAAACTGGAGCATTATGGGATTAGGAACACAGCTCTTGATTTACTAAAATCTTACCTGAAAGATAGAAAGGTTAAAGTTCAAGTAAACGGCATAAACTCATTAGGGTCTGAAATGGTAATGGGCGTTCCTCAAGGTTCCATATTGGGTCCATTCCTCTTTTTAGTTTATATTAATGATTTACCCCAATTACTTCAAAATCAACCGAAGATGGTGTTATTTGCAGATGACACATCATTGATCTTTAAAATCAACCGACGGTCGCAAAATCTTGACGACGTGAATAGCTCTATTCTTCAGGTCCAAGATTGGTTCACGGTAAATAATTTGGTACTGAATAAAAATAAAACCAAATGCATTAGATTTAAATTACCTAATGTTAGAAGTAGCGAATGTGACATCATATTGAATGGAGAAAAACTGGAATTTATTAATCAAAGGGTTTTCCTGGGAATCACGCTAGACGAGAAATTACAATGGGGACCTCATATAACATCTACATATGCTGTTAGAAAGATCAGACAGTTAACAGATGTAGAAACCGCGCGTTTGGTCTATTTTAGCTACTTCCACAGCATTATGTCGTATGGCATTTTACTGTGGGGTCGGGCTGCTGACATTGAATCTATCTTTATTTTGCAAAAGAGAGCTGTCAGAGCCATTTATGATCTCCGTCGTCGCGAATCTCTCAGGGAACTATTTAAAAGGATTAATATTATGACCGTTCCTTGCCAATTCATTTATGAAAATATTATGTATGTAAGGAAAAATCTACATCTTTTTAATAAAATAAGTGATAGACATAATTTTAATACTAGAAATAAAGATAAACTAGATCAACCATTTTTCAGATTATCTAAAGTACATACATCTTTTATGGGGTACTGTGTTAAATGTTACAACAAAATACCTTGTGATATATTACAATTAAATGAAAGAAAATTTAAAACTCATGTAAAAAGTACACTTTGTAAACAAGCATATTACAGATTAGAGGATTATATCCAAGATAAGAATGCTTGGAAACATGCTGGTCCTGCTCCATAGGACAATTTAGAGTCTAGACAAAATCAAACTGGTTGCTTACTTAATTGTATTTATTTTTTATTATATGACATTGATTTTACGAGTACATCCTGTGATTACTTCCTCACACACTGACTTATTAATTGTAATTTTTTAGTAGATTCGTCTATTTTTACAATGTTTGTGAATATGTGAACACCATGTATCTACCACATAATTAATTTATCTGTCGTTTGCTCCACTTTAAATTCTTTTTACTTTATACAGTAATTTTATTCTAGGTGCATCGTATTCACATATAATTATATAAATAATACTCAATATATATACTCAATATATTTATTGCTTCCACATGTGAACTTAGGTGGTAGGTTTAACAAAATATGATCATTGTGGACCCTGTCGGGCACAGCAAAAGTAGGAGAGAGGAAGAGGGCTTTTCATTTGGTTTACTTAATTAGTACCTATTTATTGTAATTATTTTATAAAACTTGTAAGTTAAAATTTGTCATTTAAATAATCATTAATATCATAATAGCATTTAGATAATAGGAATAGTTTTAATTTATTTATAAATGTATTCAATTTTTGTTCATTTTTTATTAATTCTGGTAATTTATTATATATTTTAATTGACATGACTAGTGTACTCGTTGAGTGCATTTTCAACTTAGAGCCTGGTAAGTTTAACCTATTTTTATGGCGTAATGTATATTTAGACTGTATGTTTTCTCTTGTCGTGTAAAAGTGCTGGTAATTTCGAACGAATTTGCATATTTCTAGAATGTATAGGCAAGGGAGGGTAAGTATTTTATGTTCTTGGAAATGAGGTTTGCAACTGTCGGTGTCTTCTATATTTACAAGGATTCTTATAAGTCTTTTTTGCAATGTGAAAAGTGTCGGTGCATCTGTGCTGTTTCCCCACAATATCACGCCGTAGCTGAGCCTATACAAAATATCTAATAATAATGTACCTATACAAAATATTGTAAAACATTTTAAAAGAGTAACGATGGAGTTTCTTGCCCATTCTTCTCCATACGAAAACTACCTTTTGGAAGGGGCGGTAGAATCAATACTTTATTTTGTAAAATTTTGACGTTCAAAAGTGCCTTCAAGGGCCTATTTGAAATAAATGATTTGACTTTGACTTTGACTTTGACTTTATTTATTTGCAAAACGGGGGGATCCCCATTCGGTCACTTGTCACGCGTTGCCATAGAAACCTAGTGTCACATTCAAACTTGTCTTGTTGAGCTCTGTGCGTGCTATTGTTTGCTTGTTTATTTCATTATTTAATGTTTATTAATCACTTACCCGTACCTTTTTGCACATTTTAATTGCAAAAATCTTTGAATGGTGAGTTGTATCGGTGTGCGTGAGAGCTTTAACTTCATTACCACGTAGCTGTGAGTTCGATATTAAACTTTTATTTGTCAGTATTCATATTTCGCCGACCGCTGTTATAAAGCCGCCAGTGGCCGCTGTGCGCTGTGTCCGGTGAGCGCGCTCATTAAATCATCTCGCTCTGATAACCCGCCGCACTCGCGTCGCACTCGTGCAGCGCTCGCCCCGCACCAACCCCGCAGCGGTCGCGGTGCTCCTCGCCACTTATATCACAAATAAATTAAGTGGGGATTAAGAGGGCAAGCTCATGAGGAGACCAGTGATATAACTAAACCTATAATAACCAGTGATCAGTGAAGTGACCAATAAAGAACGTAACGGGAACTTCCTCGGCAATCGAAATTCTTATAACGCCTAATTTTTGTAAGTAGGTAACACAAGCAGTCCACGTAAGTCACCTTTCAATTATACTTGGTTTGATTATGAAATCCATAGCGCACATTGGTTGGTTGAAATTATTGTTGATACTAGTAAGTTGGTGTGGCCTTGATATAGTAGGTACTGGCCCCATTTAATCCTCTGAAGGAACAAGTTCTTTGATAACCAAACTAAGAATCAGCATTAATTAATATGACCCAAAATTAAGGAAATTTTATGGACACCCCATGCATATTCAGAATTATTTTAATGAATGTTATGGGTTTGGTTAAGGAATAGACAATCAACATGTGGAGCTGTCATGTGACCCCATGGAGTGAATAATCAATCTATGATTTTTATTTTGGAACTAGGTACTTAGGTTTCACCATGCCGGCCCATTCACAATGTTAAAGTTTTATATCAAGAATTAAATTCCCATTACATTTCTACTAGGATTTTAGACAATTCAAGAGTGTCTGTTAGTTGTTTGTTGAAATAATGCTTTGAGTTTTGGAGCTCAACTCTAGTTTCCTTGAAGAGACTCAGACAGTATTCACATTTCTGAAACAAAAACCAGAAAATCTAACAATAAGCCTAAACTTAATCACAGGGACAGTACAGTATGACACTACATTGACATCATGTAAGATCAAATTACTTAATGACACAATGGTAGCGGTGGTATCAATCTTGAAGAGTGTCACAAGCGAAGCAATTCTGATTTATGCAGCTCGTTAGGAAGATCAGATTTGCAAACAGCTGATGATAAGAGTCACTCTGGGAAGTGAGAGTCAGTCGGTTTAGAGGACATTAAACAGCAGGTTCAAATTGGTTTTCATTTTTTTTAATGTTAATCATAATTTGTAACATTTAATTTAAGTGAAATTTAATTTCTTAGTTGATTACAATTTAATTATCTTAGACCTGTATTATGTACCTACCTATGATTCACAATAAAGATCAGGATTGATTGATGATTGATGAAATTCCAGATTTTCTCAGTACAAGCCCCATATCTGTATTGTCAGCAATTTCAAAAATTTTAGAAAAAATAATTAACAAGAGACTAATTAATTACTTACAGAAATGCAATATTCTATCAAATGCACAATATGGGTTCAGAAGAGGGCGTTCAACTCAGGACGCTATTACGGCTTTGACATCTGAAATTGTTAAGAAGGTGGATAAGGGTCATAAACGCTTGACAGTATTCTTAGATGTCAAGAAAGCTTATGGTACCGTTTCCGTCCCAATCCTTCTGCAAAGGCTAGAAAGCATAGGCATAAGAGGTACGGAACTCTCCCTTTTTGAAAGTTATCTTAAAAATAGACGGCAAATGGTTGAAATTAATAGTTTATGTAGTATTGAAGAGGACGTCTATTACGGAGTCGCACAGGGGAGCGTTTTGGGTCCGCCCCTCTTTTTAATTTATATTAACAGCCTATGCAATTTGCAGATTAATGGAGGGCAAATCTTCTCATACGCTGATGACACTGCGGTTGTTTTCTCAGGAACGTCAAGGAAACATGTAAAAACTGTTGCTGAAGAGGGTCTGACTGAGATAGCTGGCTGGCTTAAAGCAAACCTTTTAACCCTTAATGTCACTAAGACTAATTTTATTTGTTTTTCTCCAAAGCAAAGGTCACAGCCTGGATCTGACTATAGAAGTACGATTCATGTGTGCCAAAGTAATGCCCTCTATAATAATAATTGTGGCTGCCAACCCATTCAACAAGTCAGCTCCACAAAATATTTGGGCATAATTGTTGATCAAAGACTGTCATGGCATCCTCACATTGAGCTCCTTATGAAAAGAATCCGCAAGCTCATTTGGGTCTTTAAAACTTTACGACATGTTATGTCCGCGCATCTTATTAACAAGATCTATATAGCTCTGGCTCAATAACTCTCTATAATAACTTACTGTATTCCGATTTGGGGTGGAGCTACCAAAATTAAATTAATCGATCTAGAAAGAGCTCAGCGATTACTTATCAAAGTGATGTACTTTAAACCATATAGGTTCCCTACAACAGACCTTTATAAGGTTAGCAATTTGCTGTCAATTAGGAAACTTTATGTTCTAAGCGTATCCTTAGCCCTACATAAGAGTCTTCCTTTTGACTCGGCAACTCAGACAAGAAGGCGCAGAGATATAGTGGCCCCCTCCCCAGGGATTCGAACTGTCTTTGCTAGACGTCAATATGTGACATGTGACACAATTCACCTACATCTATAATAAACTGAATCGTAAATTAGATAATATATGTATCCTTTGTTGATATATGACTGTAAAAAAACAATAACAGAATGGTTGAGATCCCTAACATATGAAGAAACAGAACACATTCTGACGAGAATAAGAAAAAAAAAAAATACAAAAAAAACCACGTACCGACACACACACATACACACACACCCACCCACACCCACACACACACACACATCCACCCACAAACACACATGTACACATGCACATAGAGCTGCTAAATTAATGTTTTATTTTTGTTTTATTTTATTTTATTTTAAATTTTCTTTTCACTCTATTTAAATTAGCCTCATCATTGTAAAGCTACCACTTATGGGAAGAGCGAGACAACTCCGACACAAGTACTTTTGTAACTTACTGGGGCTGCCTCAATTTATGTATGAAACAATGTTTTGGTTAAAATAAATATTTTTGTATTTTGTATTTTTAAGCCCGGAGGCCGGATTTGTGCCACGTTGATGGTGGTTGGATCTGCCACTATTGCATGGGTCCTACACATTAGACATGGCTGATTAGGTGAGGGTCAGAGAGTGTGCCCTGCCTATCACTTCGAGGAGGGTGGGCATGGCAAACTATGTTTGAAATTCTATTTACATAAAGATACTCGGGCATACCAAATAGTTAGGTAATACGGGCTGGTATCCGCAAATCCACGTCAAAACGCGTAATTTGCGTATGGGTGGGAAAATCGGTTATTCAATCCACCCCAGCTCCTCAAAGAAGGCCAGCAACGCGTAGGTGTCACTGACAATCGCATGTAGGGTACTTGGGTTACCGAAGTAATTTGCCCTGTATGCGGCGACCACTGGGCAGTTTAACAGCACATGAGCTGTAATGTAGTTCGTATGTAGTCCAACCATAGTTTGTAATGTTGGTCCCTGGTTCGTTTCTTTATCAGAGTGCGTAGATATCCAAAGGGGAGTGGCGTGATGGGTTTAGGCCCCACTGGTGCCATGCTCTACCCCTCTGGCAAGTTCGTCCATGATCCATGGTAGCCATGCAGGCTCTTTGCATGCGTTTTAGTTTGTTGGAAGTTGTAACCAGCTGAGTGCGGGGCCACCAGACTATGGCCCCGTAAGCGATCATGGGGCGGATGGCTGCTGTGTACAACCACAGTATGATTTTGGGGGATAGGCCCACTTCTTACCTATCATTTTCCTGCACTGCCAGAAGGTGATGCAGGCCATGTTAAGCTCGTTGTCTACATGACTACTCCAGTTTAACTTACTGTCTAGAATTACCCCGAGGTACTTGACCTCGTTGGTCAACTGAAGTTCTGTATCGAATAGTTTGAGTAGGCGGAAAGGGCCTGATGCTCGTTTTTGGGTAAATATGACTAGTTCAGTTTTAGTGGGCTTCACTGATAGTTCAAATTCCCTGCACCAACTTTCTACGATACTTAGTGCTTGCTGAGTGAGGTTACAGATCGCTCCCGTCACCTTCCCCGATACAAATATTGCGAGGTCACCTGCATGCCCTATTATGGAATAGCGGTTGGCGTTGAGTTTAGTGATGAGGTCATTAATTACCAGATTCCATAGAAGGGGGACAGAACCCCTCCCTGGGGGCAGCCTCTGGCTATCATAGCCAACTGCCGCTCATCCTCAAGGCGAACCACTCGTTTATAAACCAGGCATGCCAAACATGACTATATCAATACCAACTTTGAGGGCAATGGTCGCGATGCGTTAGTGGCAGTATTACAGAAGCGAGGTAAGTTCTTCATACTGATAGTGTGCCTTTTCACAGCGATGCACCAACAAGGCGTTGAATTCACTAAGTTGTACCTACTGCTTTCATAGATGACTTGTTTGATGGAATAGTAAAATAAAATAATGCATGGAGTGTGGTTAATTCATATATATATTATGTCGGAAATACGTTACTGAGTCGACTAATCGGAACGCCAGCTCCACCTAGTGGCGTTCGACAGAGTCTACACTAACGCTCGGACCGACCGCCGCGCGCCGGTCGGGGCTCGGCAGAGCAGCGCGAGACTTCAGCGGGGGCGGTCAAGGTGTGAACACGTTTAGAAACTGTCACGCGTTTCGAATAGTTGACTCGGTTGTGTACCTACAGTGTGTGAATTGCTAGTGTGAGTAATATGATAGTAAACTATAATTTGATCTGAACTGTAAACCGTTTTTCTATTGTGCTATAGATCTCGAATCTCGATTGTGTGTAGATCTCGTCTTTAATAACACGTTTGCGGGACAGTGACAACAGTATTCTGAGGACACTGGCGGAGAACATCTCGAGCATAGAGAGGAGCTCGTGGCTAAGTAATAACAAGCCGCACGGATCGATCCATCAGGTTAAGCTACGCTTGCCAGGGTTGGTCAGTGGATGGGTGACCATCTTCACATACCGAGACTCCTCCGTGCCTCGGAAAGCACGTTAAGCCGTTGGTCCTGGCTGCCATTTGTGGATCTTTGACAGTCGTTACGAGTCGTCAGAAGCCCGAAAGTCTGACACCAGTCTTACCAAGGGGTATCGTATTACCCAGTAACTGGGTTGTGGAGGTCAGATAGGCAGTCGCTCCATGTAAAATACTGGTATTCAGCTGCAACCGGTAAGACTGGAAGCCGACCCCAAGATAGTTGGGAAAAAGGCTAGGAAGATTGAGTGGCGGAGAACATCTACTCTCCTATTCTGAGACGTTTTGTGGGGGTGATGAACGAGTGAAGTACTTTCGCTTGTGCGTCATCCGCATGAAGCGAACTCAATAAAGTTTGAAAATATATACTTAGATACGTAAGACGATTACTAACATTAATTTTATTATAAGAAAAATACTTAACGTAGGTGAAAGTGCATCACAGGACCCGAGATGGCGGCGCGTAGTGTTCCACGCGCGCCACTCTAAGACGTAACGGGGGGAGTTTGCACACCTCACTCCCCCTACGGGACGGGGCCCGCAGAGTGCGGGCCGTCACCAGTCCGGGGCAGCGGAAGTCGCAATTTGCTCCCGCAGCCCCCCGACGCAGGTGTGCGAGGGAACACCGGGGTGGTTTTAGTCAGTAAGAGTCTGACAGACCCCTTCGCCCACCCCGGGGCGGAGGACATCCATGAGGATTTCCACCCCGAAAAAAAAAAAAAAAAGAAAAAGGTGAAAGTGCATACATTCATATTAACAAGTTAGTAAATTCTCTGTATCTTCGTAGGACGTCCTTTGGAGAACATCCTTGAGAATTCTCTTACAATTTGCGTGGTTCAGGGAATAAATATTTGCTTTCGTGTTTAGTCTATTATAGAGAAGAGGACCGAGGTATAGGTAAAATTTTGATACAAAAGCATGTTTTGTTGTATTTTGTGGACAAACTATATCTTTACGTCTTTTATTAATATAAATGCAGTGCTGTAGGGTAGAGCTGTGTGTTGTTTTAATACAATACCCATTATAAATAGCTGTCGAATTGTTCATATTTCACAAGCTTTGTATAGGAAAGTTAGTGGGAAATAAGAAAGGGCGGAAAGTAGACTGAATGAATGAATGAAATATTTATTTGCAAGAATATAGGTATTACAAGTTCTTAAAATCTATGGGTTTCACTTTATTCGGCATTTCAGCCGTGCAAATATTCAGATTTTACAAATCTTGGTTGAACTATAGCATGCAGTACACATTTAGTAATTGGCAATAACATAAAATACTAATAATAATTACATAATTTAAATTTAGATTATAATGCAATTACTTAATGAAACTAAAATTAAATACAGTTCTATTCATTTAAAATAAAAATTAATATTAAAAATAGCATTCAATAATAATATCATGTCCATAAGATTAAAAATTAAATTAAAAATTGCCAGAATAATGAAAATGTTCAATATTATTATGTAATGTCAATATGTCAATAGACACTTTGAGAATTGCCCTTTGAGCTCTCTCGATGGTTAGAAACATTGTTTTACCCGCTCCTCCCCATGTGGTAATACAGTAAGTTAATTGATTGACATAGAGCAAAGTAAACTTGTCTAACTAGTTTTGGGTCAGCAATATGCGTAGCTTTTTAAAAACAAATATCAACTTGTTTATGTTGTTTGAACGAAAGTGTTTCATCTATTACAACGCCAAGGTATTTTGTAGTATTAGTCATTTTAATGTTGGGACAAACACATTGGTTATCTGTAGGAACTGTGCAATAATGAGCATATACTGACGAGGTAGTGCTTGTTGATGTTTGCTTGCGCATCGAAAACTTAATGTAATTTGTTTTTTCTGCATTTAGTGTTAGTGAATTATGCTGAAGCAATTTATTAACAATATTGAATCCATGTTGCGCAAACTTGTAGACATTTTTTTCTGAGTCAGCCGAAAATATAAGGGCAGTATCGTCAGCATAAGAAACAATTTGGCCGTGATCTAGATTTAGGTTACAAAGATCGTTAATGTATATATTAGGGACCTAATTAAGGACTTTACTCAAAAGCAGTGGACTGTATATAAACTGAATGTAATTCTATAGATAGGTATGTACAATAATTCTTCGTTGGTAAAACTATGGAGTGCGCGCGCGTGCTGTCGTCGGAGATCGGTAGCGAAGTGAGCCGCGCGCGTCCCGCACGCCGCACCTCTCGCCGCCGCCCGGGCCGCCTTCCGCCGTCTCACGACAGCAGCCGAAGATAGCCGAGCAGCCGAGTGGTCGGAGGCGCCCGAACAGTATATTAAAAATAGTGTAGGCCCTAAAATACTTCCTTGGGGAACTCCGAAGGACGTATTTTTTTTACTATCGCTGAGAACATTACCAATTCTTACACATTGGGTACGGTTTTCTAGATAGCTCTTAAATAGTTTCAGCTGGGTGTCTCTGATACCTATGGCTTGTGCAACAGAATAGGAATAGAAACCGTATCAAAAGCTTTGGCGAGGTCCAGAAAGATTCCTACTGTGTGGTTACCATTATCAAGTTCTTGTACTAGATAGTCAGTCAGATGGTGCACGGCATCGTCTGTTGACATTTTAGGCCTAAATCCAAGTCTATAATTTGTTACTTGATCTTTACTGCCTGATTTGTAAACAGGGACAACAACAGCTTTTTTTAGGCACTCGGTAAAAATACCTGTAGATAAACATTTTTGGAAAATGCAAGTTAGTGGCGGGCTCAAAATGTGCTTGAACTGTTTAATAATTCTATTTGATAGGTATGTTATCCCAGCCAACTGCGCAGTCGTCCTTTAAACTCATGATTATCGTTTCTACCTCATTCTGGTCAGTGTCTAGCAACACAAAAGATGAAAAAGTTAAATTTAAAATTTAAAAAACCCCCGACACAAATAAAAATCCTTTTAAAAGCTAAAAAATAAAATATACTGGCCCTTTAAGTTTAATATAATTTGTAGTTAATATTTTGTCGTCGCGTCGGGGGACGCGGCATGCTATTGTAGAAAATATATTTTCAATTTTTCATTCGCCGTCCCCCGACGCGACGACAAAATATTAACTACAAATTATATTAAACTTAAAGGGCCAGTATATTTTATTTTTTAGCTTTTAAAAGGATTTTTTTTTGTGTCGGGTGTTTTTTAAATTTTAAATTTAACTTTTATTTCCAGCTTTTTAAACTTTATATACGTATTACTAGTACATACGATACGATCGACACGTGCCTCGCTTAAATCTACGCAGCTGTACGTATTTTTCCCACAGTAAAGTTAGTTACTAATTTATCCGGATTTTTTTTTTGCTTCTCTATCATCAGACCCTGATATATATATATGTCGCAGAATTACTTTTGATTATCGTTAATTTAGAACAACGCCATCTATTATCGTTTGTCGGAAACGTCAAGCAGTGTGCTTGGGTGAGGTCGATACAGGCGTGGCAGGTGGGAGAGCTGTCAGTTGTCGTTGGACATTGGAGTGGGAACTAGAGTTTTGGATCAGACGAGCGCGTGAGGTCGTTCTGCTAGCCTGTATCGAACTTACCGCGTTTCCGTACTTTAATCCGTTTCCATCAGCCTGATTATTTGAGATTTTATTATTTTGTGATCGCGAGTGATTAAATAGACGGTTGTAATCAGTGTTGAGACTATTATTTCTTGGACTCTGATAACGAGGTACCCCAAATGGGTGAATTGCCTTCGTTATATAATTTTATCTATAACCTATTCATTGAGACCATTCCAATGAGCCCAAACACGATACCATTGCTGTAAATTGTTGAGGAGTTGGGTATCCTGCAAATACCAGGTAATGCTGCAGCATCAGTTCAAGGTTACTATGTTATTCTAATACCATTGAAGTAACAGATTACCAAATTTAAATTCAATCAGACCTGTGGAAGATGCTAAAATCCATTCATCAATAAGAAAAGACCTGATAATCTTCAAACGGCTGAATAGATTTTTTTTAATCATAGCTAAGAACACTCCCGATTAAGTCACCTTTCAAACAAAACAAAAAAGATCTAAATCGGTTCAACCGTTTGGGAGCTACGATGCCACAGACAGATACACAGACACACAGATACACAGATACACACGTTAAACTTATAACACCCCTTCGGTTTCCGTATAGTGTGGCACGTAAATGGTGTGTTTGTTAGTAATTGTGATTGGCCCTGAACTTTTTCAGCTAAACATTTACCAACATTAAAAAATAAATTATTTGCCATGTTGGCAGATGCTAACTGTGATGAGTGTGCTTGTAATAAACCTGAAGATGACTGATTTTCTTTTGAGTTATACTTTGCGCCTCGTCCTCGAGATTAGTAATTTACACATGTAGTTACGCCTAGTTCTCACCACTCATGCACTAAGTTGAGAAAAATATTATATCCTATTTTTCTGTATGGCAATTTAATTTGTCATAACTTAATTTTTTTTTTGTGTGGGTACTTTGTCCAGTTCCGCTCTCAGACGATTGTCGTCAGTCATTCGCATTTTAGTGCTCAACCACTCAACATCTATTTAGAGTCTTCGCACCGTTTGTTATAAAAAAATAAAATACCATTAAGGCACTGCTCAATGGACGACATCCAGTTCTAGATTTCCGGCGTAGGTATCACTTCCACCATGCCATCTTCGCTTTGGCTGGGTGGTTGAGGGCGAGGTGCGGATGCGGGCTCGGGTGCAGGTGCAGGTGCAGGTGCTGGTGCGGGCACAGGTGTGGGAGGTGGGCTCCGAGCACATCTGCCACCCCTGCTGAAGGGACTGTTTTCCATTGTGATACAAGTTATTACTTGTTAATCACATAAACACATGTAAAGAAATAATAATTTCTTTAATTAGTTTATATAGCGCACCACTGTCGGTAAAGAGAATGAACGTAGTACTTCAAGAGAGGGCGTGGTTCGCAAGACGTCAACTCGGTGAGTAAAGCAGGTTGGATGTTGCCAACTGTTTTTTCACCGTGACAGTGATTCTATTGTTGCAATATTATAAAAGGGAATTGTTATTAATTAATAGACTTAAATGTCGTTTCTTTGTTTTACAGGTATGTTATAGTCATTTAAGTTTATCAGTGCATTTATTAGTGTAAGTACCTATGTATGTGAGTACTAAAATAAATCTTTGTTTTACAGAGCAACACGTTGTCTAATTGAAATTTACAATTCCTGTTAAGTTCGGAGATATTGTCTTATAAAACGACATTTCTGTTTAAAATCAAGAAAAATGGACAAACTACGGTTTAAATTTGTAGTATTAGGCACAGCGGATGGAAAAACAAATGTCACATGCATAACATCAATTGAGACACCGGACGGATGTGTATTTGAGGTCCCAGAGGAGTTCAAGCACGTGAATAAACACACCGACATACTGGCATCAGATGTCTATACGAAAATCAAAAATTCGTTAAAAAAAAGACACCAAACACGTTCTGTCTGGATCCCACTAAACCCAGAGCTGAAGAAAATATATGTGGACAAAGGAGAAAATGTAGGTACAGTTTGGTGGTCAGTATTTAGAGGATATAATAGAAAAGGCAATGCCTCCACAACAAGATAACACTTGTGGCACAACACCAGGAAAAAAAAAATTGGAAAAACTGCAGAAAGGTTTTTGATGGAAAAAAATTCTAATAAAACATTTAATGCTGACCAATGGATTACTGAATTCGAGGAAGAATGTGAAAAATTCGAGATTATACAGAATGAAGAGAAAATCGAGATTTTAAAACATCTTCTCGAAAAACAATGCATAGACTGGTACAGTAGCATGTTAATAAAATTAACGGTGAAATCTGCATGGTCACTATGGAAGAATGACTTCAGAGAAACATTCGGAAATAAAGGTTGGTCCCAAATCAAATATGCATTTTCATTTAAATATCAAGCTGGATCGTTGCTAGAATATGCCACAAAAAAGGAAAGACTGTTATTGGAAGTCAACAAGTACATCGACACCCAAACAATGATTAATCTTATTGTAATGAGACTACCAGATTATGTAATGGATAAAATTGATAAAGACACAGTAAAAACAACTGCAAGCCTCTACAATGAAATAGGAAAACATGAGTATGAAGCGAGCATAAAGAATTTCAGCAAGAATAAAAGCAAGACTGATTATAAAGGCAAGCCATATAAAATAAAACCATGTAAAACATGTGAGAATTTAAATAAAGGTATCCGATACCATCCGGAGGAAAACTGCTGGTTCAAACAGTCGGAAGAACATAATCAGAAGAGATCCAATAATAAAACTGTAAATAATTCAGTAATAGATGTAGAACTTGCACAAATAATAATTGAAAGAGGTTTGATAATATAAAGTTGTCATGTTTTTATTAATAATTGCTATATTAGTTAGTACTTATAGAATTCTTATTCTGCTTGCAGGGCATTCTATTAAATTTATTGTAATTTGGTGTAGACATTGTGACTTATAACATCATCTTGGATAAGTCTGTAAAGGTGTTATAATTGTGATATAAATAAATAAATAAAATAAATAAATAAATAAATAAACTTAATAATAATGAAAAAAAAAACGAATAATAACACCATTAATTTAAAGTCAAACTGCTTTTAAATGAATAATTAGAAACATTTGGATTGTATGATTCAGGATCAAATGTACTCGTATCAATAATTAATTCCAAATTATTAAGACCAAAAAACAAAGGAGATAAAGATTCAAAAATGGATAATTTAATCACAATTAATGGTGTTAAAGAAACAGTTGGTTTGACAAAAATAAAAATAAAAATATTAAACATTGAAGAAGAGACAGAAGTTTATATAATTGATGGAGAAGAGTTCAAATACGATTTTCTAATTGGACTGGATATCATAAAACAATTTGGACTGGTTCAAGATGAGAATTTGAGAATAACGCAAAAAAGAGAAGAAATAAAAATAGAATAGAAAAAAAACCCTACGTATGAGGATCATGATAAGACCAATACTTCTAAGGAAGTGAAAAATGAAGCAAACCCGTGTTTTTTTTTTAAATTTACAAATCCTGTTAAGTTCGGAGATATTGTCTTATACACATTTTCACATAAACGAACGAGAACACATGATATGCTACGTATGACACAGTTTGCTTCACTACCGGCTATTTGGTAAAACCAGGTCACGATTCAGCAAGTAATTATTTATTTATTTTAATAAATCTTCGACACGTCTGTTCACAACAAAGTGCAAAATTTTTTTTCAAAGTTGATTTTGAGCAGGCCGAATCGCCGCGTGATTGAAACAAAATAATGAAATAGCACCTCTATTAATAGCGATAGCACTGCTTGCTCAATCTCCACTGAGGGCATGGGGTGCCCTCGTCGCTAACCTTACGTTACAGCTACGAATACTGAATTACGTTCGATCATTCATGAAGCCATTATGAAGTGGATGTGCATGAAAATTAATGTAGCTGCTGGTGCTGGTGTGTGTGGTGTGGCTGTGGTGACTACTTTTGTGTTTGTGTAGGATTTGCTAAAATTGGTTGAAACGGCTTAGTACGTCCGGGCAGAACCGCGTTGTGAAGCGGTGGGTGGCTGGTCGAAAGGGCCCAGTACGCCCGGTCCACGCCGCATATTGTGTTGATGGCTGGTCAAAAGGGCCCAGTACGCCTGGTCCACGCCGCATGTTATGTTGAGGGCTGGTCGAAAGGGCCTTGTGCGCCCGGTCCACACCATGGTATGTTAGTGGTTTGTCGAACGAGCCTTGTGCGCCCCGGTCCACACCATATGGTATGTTAGTGGTTGGTCGAAAGGGCCTTGCGCGTGCCACACCGCATGGTATGATGGTGGTTGGTCGAAAGGGGCCTTGCGCGCCCGGTCCACACCGCATGGTATGATGGTGGTTGGTCGAAAGGGGCCTTGCGCGCCCGGTCCATACCGCATGGTAAGTTGGGGGTTGAGCCTAGTGTGCCCATGTGTAATGTGTAATCGGTGCGTTGAGCTCTGTGCTGCTACTAAGTGAGAGATCCTTACGTAGTATGTCAGGAATGGACGAGCGGTTGCAAATGAAATGTTATTATTATGTTTCTATGTTTACATATCTCGGGACCATGGGGTCCCGGTCCTTTGGAAGGCGTACGAGGAGCCGAAGCCAACTCGCAGAGGCCCCTTAGACAATTTTAAATGGAATGAGGCACCAACCGACAATTATCACTGTATGCACTATGCAAGTGCACCCAAGGATAATCCCCGGTTGGTGCAGGACTATTGCAAAAAATGAAAACAAAAAAAAAATATGGGGCTATGGGCTTGATTGGTTACTTGGAACTATGGAAGGTCTATGTCCCCTGCCTGATCAATGTTATGGTATGCACGGATAAAATGGCAGGGGGTGACTTGCACACTCAATAATGGGCCCCCGAAAACGGCGCTAGCACAAAGTGTCGTAGCGACAAGGGGGCAACATGTCCTGAGGTGCTTATGAGGAGTGGAGCGGTATTTCACGGCTATCAGGACAATCCCGGAAGTACGGTCAAGATCCCTACCAGCATCTTACTGGAATACTTCCTTCCTCCGAGCACGTTTGCTCTTGCGAATCTCCACTCAAGCCAGCCAATTAAGGCAAGAATGAGGCGGGAGCTCTGTTCCTCGTCAGTATTCACTCCAGCCGGCCAATAAAGGCAAGCCAGAGATGAGGAACAAGATTTCTCCCGGGAGATAGGGTCCGTGGGGTCGCTACTGCCCAACAGCTCGCCACATGCTGCCCTGCGGTTTTTTATTATTATTTCGTTTATTCATTTATATACATATTAATTTGCATTTTTAAATATTTCTTAAAAAAAAAGATATAAAAAACATTTAAAAATATAAAAAATAGTGTTCCGCCGGTGTCGGGAGCAGGGTCCAAGCTACCGGTGGTTAGGGCTGCAGAGACAGGAACCTCCTCACAATGCGAGCCGTGTCGAGGAGTACTGCCTTCTGAATCAGGCCTTTGATCCAACCGCCTAACGAGAGCCTCGAGAGATGTTGGTCGAGGCTTTCGGCCATCAGGCCGTTGGCCGTTACGACTATCGGCACAATGATAGCCGAGCTCACATTCCACATGTCGACAACCTCGTGCGCTAAGTCGAGATATTTTATTTGTTTCTCTTTCTCAGCTTTCACGAGGTTCCCGTCATGGGGAATGGTAACATCGATTATCATTGCGCGGCGCGCTAATCGGTCTATCACCACTATATCAGGCTTATTGGCAACAATAGTCCTGTCAGTAATGATAGACCGATCCCAGTATAACATGACATGGTCATTTTCGAGAACTGGGTCGGGCACATACCTGTAGTACGGTACCTCAGAATCCACAAGTTTATATTTCAAAGCAAGTTGCTGGTGAATAATCCTAGCCACTTGGTTATGCCTGTGCAAGTACTCGCCGTTAGCCAGACGTGAACAGCCAGAGATAATATGTCTGATGGACTCACCCGGACGGTGGCATGCCCGACACACGTCAACCGTACCGTCCTTCATTATATGTCTCCGGTAGTTATTCGTCAAGATAACTTCGTCCATAATTGCACAGACGAAACCTTCAGTTTCCCCGAAAAGGTCACCGAAACGTAGCCAGGATACGGACGCTAAGAAATCTACACCGGGCTCATGGAGAGCCCGATAGAAGCGCCCGTGAAGCTCCTTGCTTTGCCATACCTCCTTGCGGTCATCTGTAGTAAGTACCACAGGTTTGCGCCAGTTCTCTTTAGCCATGGAGAGCGGGGTGAGTCCCTTGTCCACTGCGACCACATCACGGTGCATACCCACTTCGGCTTTTAGGAAATATTCCCTGAGGCTGCACACCTCGCGGTTGTGGAGGGTCTTCGCATTTAAAAACCCTCGACCCCCGCACTTCCGCGGGATGTACAGTCTCATCACCGAAGAACGTGGGTGATGCATCCGGTTTGCGGTCAGAAGTGTACGGACCCTCCTGTCTAGGGCGTCGAGTTCGGTCTGAGTCCATTTGAGTATGCCGAAAGAGTACATCAGCACCGGCATGACCCAACCGTTGAAGGCGCGCACCTTGTTTCCGCCTGAAAGAAGACTAGTTAACACCTTCTTCAGGCGCCCAAAGAAGCGCTCCTTCAACGATTGCTTCATGTCAGCAACGTTGATGCCTAACGCTTCCGACATACCCAAATACTTATAGCTTTCGGATGAGGAGAGGGATCTAAGGTGTATGGAATCCGAGAGTTGAGTTCCCTCGGATTCCATAATCTCCCCTCGCTTTACATGCATGACTGCACATTTTTCCACACCAAATTCCATCCTGATGGCGCTACTGAATGTTTCCGTTACCTTCAGTAGCTCCATCAGCCGCAATTTGTTGGGGGCAAAGAGTTTCAAGTCATCCATGTAGAGGAGGTGAGATATGACCTGACCACCTCTCCTCAACCGATAGCCTAGACCTGAATCCTCCAGCAGTGTGCTTAGAGGATTCAGAGCTAAGCAGAACCAAAGTGGACTCAAACTGTCGCCCTGGAATATTCCCCGTTTAATCCATACAGGCTCATCGTTCCCCTGAATCTGTCGACATCCTGGATAGCGAAGGACGGTCCTCCATTGCCCCATACATGACATCAGGAAGGCGCGCAGAGTTGCATCTATCTTGTACAACTCCAGCACCCTCATGAGCCATGTATGTGGCACTGAGTCATAGGCCTTCTTATAGTCTATCCAACATGTCGATAGATCTTTGCGGGTTCGACGAACCTGTTGGCTTATGGCCATGTCGATGAGGAGTAGCTCCTTAGTACCGCGGGACCCATTCCTACATCCATTTTGAGAGGCAGACATGATCGAGTTTTTGTCAATATGTGTGTTAATTTTCGCTCTCAAAATGGATGTAAGAAGTTTATAAACCGTCGCCAAACATGTGATTGGTCTATAATTCTTGGGTTCCGCGGGACTACCTGACTTATGGAGCAGGTGGGTAACGCCTGTTGTTAGAAACTGTGGTAGCGACCCAGACTCTAAGGATGACTGGAACTGAGATGCCAGGCGAGTGTGTGAACTATGTAGCCATTTTAGCCAAAAGTTGTGCAGTCCGTCCGGTCCCGGTGATTTCCAATTCGGTAACGGACGAACTGCTCTGGCTACATCTAATGGCGTTATTTCAACTTTTTCCATTTCTGGTATAGTTTCACACACTCGCTCGACATCCTGCATCCAGCCAGCCTCAGCGTGACAGACGGGCACCGACCATATGTTGCGCCAGAATGCACTCGTGGCGGCATCATCCGGGCGGCACACGTCTGTTACATTTTGTTCAGGTCGCTCCCAAGCTCTGTATACCCACCTCTCATCGCTCTGGAACATGCGATTCTGCGTGAATCGATCCACTCGCCGCTTATACCGCCGAATACGGCTCGCCCACGCACAAACTTTCTGCTTCAGGAAGTCGATGCGCTCTGTGACGCGGGGCATGTATTCTCGAGGGCTGATTCCAGTCCCCGAGAATGCCCGTCTCACAAAGCGCATCACTCGTGGTCGAGTATTGCCCTCCCTGAAGCAGTATAGTTTGCCGATGAGTACCCTAGCCCCATCGATACGTCGCTCGATCCTGCACTGCCAGGCTGGTACGGCTGGTTTTAGTCGATTAGCTCCGTCACAATTTGGGAACTTGACATTAGCTAACCGACATGCCGCAACAGCCGCGCAGTACATGATCGAGTGTGTATCAATGAGATCCTCGCTGCTCTCGAAAAAATTCTTAAGCTGCGAGTCCAGGGCACACACCAGCGCCCTATTTTTTTTTGTGCATGGGTAGGCGTGGTAATCGGGGTCTAAGTTCGGTCGGAGTGTACCTATACTCGAGAAACGCATCCTCCAGTGCGCTCCTCAATCGAACGTTACACTGGCTACTTACTGTGGCAACCCTATCATCTTCCTCTTGCACATCTTGGTTGAACCGCGGCGGTATTGCATCAATGTTTGACGCTTGTGCCGCGGTCGGTGTTGAAGTTGAAACGCTAAGGTTGCTCAGTACCTCTGAGCGCAGCCTATCAAGTGCGGCATCGTCCAACCTATGATTGCGTTGGATGACACGCACCTGATCCGACAGTCGTTGGGCCGAGACGTTGGTGGTTGGCTCTAGTTCCTGAAACAGAGACAGCATCCTAACACGGTACGCAGTGAGGTTAGTTCCTCCCTCTGTAGACCCGTAATATGCGCGCATGACGTTCTCATTCATAGACTGAGTCCATCTCATGCGCTGCACACAACCACCGGCAGCGGGGACCCGGCTCGGGGCCGGATGGCCCCTAAGTCCCAAGCTTCTCGGTGGCCGGCCTCTCCCCTGCCGACGTGCAGGTGTTGGTGACGTCGGCGTGGAGAAATACTCGTCGCTCGAGCTCGACGCAACTACCGCGGCCGGTGTCGACACAGCACTCACGATGGGGCTGGGTACCGGCGGCGGCGAGGCGGAGCTGAGCGGCGAGACCGGGGGTGGTAGGCGTGCACGTTGAGCTGCTGATCTCGTCAACATTTTTCACTTCTTCATAATTTTTTATCGCTTACAGGAGTCCGAGTTTGACACTGTCATTTTTGAGTTTTATATATATTTTTGGTTTTTTCCGTTTTTTCATCGTAGATAATTTTATTTATTTATATTGTTTATTATTGGAGTTTTGTTGAGGTTTTTGTATATATACGATAAGTTGAATAGAATTAAATAAGCGAATTATGAGCGAATAATAATAATTATTATTATTATAAGCCTGTGTTGTCCCACTGTAGGGCAAAGGCCTCCCTTCCCTCTTTCCACTTTTCCCGGTCTACTGCGATTGTGGGCCAATCCTTTAAGAAGGAGTCCAGCTCAAATGAAATGTTGTTCAGACCATATCAGGATGACTAAGCACACGAGGACGTGTGATAGTCAGGGTGGCCATGACGGCGCGTCTAAAGGTTTTGCGACGCTGGACTTAAGGAGTTGGTTTCAGAACGATTGTGACAGCGTCAACTTGACGTAACCCCTAGTACTGAGAAGGCGGCCTCTTGTCAGAAAAAGGCGGGATCGCGATTATGGATCGTAGCCGGCATTGATTAATTTAATGAGTGAGATATTGATGATCATTGGGACTACCCTTGTAGGGCAGTGAGTTGGTTGATGTGCGCTCGCGACTCACGTACTGGGGGGAACGTCGTTTACTTCGTCACTTCATTCCCTAATGTGATCAGTGATTTGTGATTATTCAGAATATTATTGTTTTATTACATCTCCTTGCCCGCAAACCCACGCATGAGAGTCAATAAGACCTCTTCTGATAAAGACCACATTTATTTATTTATTTAGGCGAACCAACTAAATACACACAAGGACATTCAAAGTACATAGGTAAATCATTAACAAATACAATGCACTTACGCTGTAGTTCATTTATTTTCATTAAAAAGTACAATAATTTATATACAGACTTAAAATAATAGTAATAATATGAACAAGTATATAAAAAAGGGGGGGGGGAACAATTATAGGGTGTCAAAAAATTCGTCTGCATCGCTGTCAACAGCAAAAGTGCCCAAAAGGCTGGCAGCATTGCCACGTTGCATGGCAATGCTTATTCTTTGTCCGAAGAAAAGGCCAGCCCTCTGGTCACGTGAAGAGTCGACCAACCGCTTGGCGATGTCTTGAAAAACCAAGTGGGCACTCGGGCCCTATGGCCCTAGTGTTTCAACCCCAAACGGCTCAAACATATAATTCCTAATAAGATTGGAATATTTGCGCCCCGTTTCAGGTTTTCCACACCTGTAGCAGCAGCCCCAGCACAGCTCGCCGTGCTAGGAAGATGGGATGGCGCAAGGGTGTCGAAACACGTTGCATCCCACACCAAAGGCCTACCCACCTTCCAAGGCATTATGGTCATACCGTCTGGTCTCTTCCCATCGTCGCGTGCCAAGCCATTGGGTTCTAAAACAGCTGGCACCCCGGCAGTGTCAAGAGCACGACGGATGATGTCATTGATGCTGGCGTGCCATGCTATCCGGCCTGCGCTCTTACTACAGGATAGACCATGGTGTCCGAGACTATCGACACCTTCACCGCATTGGCAGCGATGCGGAGCCACGCAAGGAGCGCTAAAAAATATTATTTGTCAGTCGCCTATATAATACTTTGGTTGGTTTTTGTTAAACGGAACATTACGTGTTTGCAAATTCGGTTTAAAATCGTACGCGACGGGTTAAACATAATGGCCTTTAATAACTTAATCCCGGAAACGATGAGTCGGGCAAAGCGTTACAGCACGTAATAGTCCTAGATTCAACGTGATCGAGATCAAACAAATACAATAGAATTGCATGCATCTTAATTATGGGTAAGCACAGCATTTTAATTAGATCTCACTATACAATAATATAATTAATATACAGGATATTAAAGCCAGAATATCATTAATCTTTTATACTTAAGTACTTAAAATTAAGTTGAATTGAAATTAAATTGAATTAAAATGAAATTGCATGAATTTGCATTAAATTGAATGAAATTAAATTGAATTGAATTAAATTAAATTAAATTGAATTGAATTAAATTAAATTGAATTGAATTGAATTGATTTTAATTGAATTGAATTGAATTGAATTGATTTTAATTGAATTGAATTAAATTAAATTAAATAAGATTGAATTAACTAACAAACTAAAATTATAATCAAAGCAATAAAAAATAAAAAGAGAAACATTATTGAGCAAGAATTACATATTATTGAGCAAAGCTCTTTTAAACTTTGAGATGCTGCCTGAAAATATGTCAAGGTCACAATCGTGAAAAATGTCGTTACACTTTCTGAGGATATAGGAAAGGGGGGCATTTCTCCCGTACTTGATTTTGCGGCTACTAGGAGCAAAAGGCTTATAATTATGAAGTCTAGCTGACGACCGGGCGTATTAATATTAATTGAAGATCGAAGCTGTGAGCAATCCACGCCTTGATCTATATCTTAAAATAATAAGAAAATTTTACCTGCAAAATATCTTAATTATTATATATTATCTTAAATAAGAAAATTTTACCTGCAAAATCTCGACGCCAGTGCAAAGATTTCATTTTAAAGTAAATTAAAGTGATTCAGTCTATCTTCATAGTTTTTAACTGTATTACTTATACCTGCCTTTTACGAGAGTCTTTTTATAAATTTTATTTGAACTCTTTCGATGCGTTGAATATGGATATTATGTACTGGGTACCAGTCGTACCAGACGATAGAGCAGTATTCTATATGACTACGTACGAACTAATGCAGAAAACAGAACTTTCAGTGCTGTCAAATTACTGAATTGTCTTGTGTTACGGTTTAAAAATGCTAACATTCGATTGCTTTTATTTATTACGGTTTCGGTGTGTGTTTGAAATTTAATTTCAGAGTCGATAATGATGCCCAGATAACTTCTAGCTGTAACTTCGGACACTTTACTTAGTATTTGGTTCCTCATTATGTACGTAGAATTAAATTTATTTTTACGAGAAAATTTCATATGATAACATTTGCCAACATTAACTTGCATGTTGTTCTTCTCACACCACACACAGAGTATCCTTTTGCAAAAGATCTTCATCGTTCTTTGTCATTATTTTAAGTCGTCGGCATACATTTCAAAATGAGGGTTTTGTATGGAATATTTAATGTCATCAACAAACATTGTGAACAATAAGGGCCCAAGTGTGTCCCCTGTGGTACACCAGATGTGGGCGTGAAGTGATTGGATGAGTGTCCATTTACTACTACTCTTGCGGTTCGGCCAATTAAGTAAGACTGGAACCATTTCAGAAGTGACCCATGAACACCGAATGAGATTTCGAGCTTTTGTATTATTAGGTGTTTGTGTGTCGTCTGAAACAAACCTCTCTCAGTGTCAATAATTGCAATCATCCTCATTTCTGTAACTAACAACACGCTACGATCCGAGTGCCTGTTTAGCGCTCTACTTGTGTTTTAAATAAAGTAATGAGAGCAGAGCTACAAGCATCGCCGAGGTGTGCTCAGGTAGAATGGTGATCAGTTCATGACGCAATCACACGACGAAACTTTTTATATTTGGATTTAGCATTGGCAAACAGTCGTTTATTAAGAGCAGGCGAGTAACGCCTGTGTGTTGGAGCACACGTCGGTGCGCGCGTCACCCGGCGCCGCTGATTGCTAATGCGAAATGTCAACGAGGCACAGACAGACACGCCTGCCGCCTCGACTGAACGTGTCAACAGAGCACACGCGAGGTGCTACATTATTATTACCACCGATACATTCCTATTCACAGTCCTATTTGAGCAAAAATACAGTGCTCATTATGTAATAATATTCATATTCTAGCAATATGCATCACATCAACATAATATATTATAGGGTGGCCAATCCGAATGTATACAACTTTTTTGCCACCATTTCTATTTGGCGCCAAACTTTACGGTTGTTTGATAAGCAATATTAGTTAAAATGTGGCAAATTCGATATGCATATAAGACCATGACTCCAATTATAAATATATATTATTATATGTCGTCGCGAGTTCCAAAGACATGGACAGAATCAAAAATAATACTGATGTATAAGAAAGGAGACCCAACAGACGTACACACCCATAAGTATAATGCCATATTTGTATAAGCTCTTTGCTAGCTGCCTGCTGGAAAGAATTAACAACGACATAGAAAGACATCAACCAAGAGAGCAAGCAGGGTTTAGAAAATCGTTCAACACCATCAACCACATACAAGTACCTACTAGAACAAATAATTGAATTTATTATGAATTTCGCAGGCCATTATAATCTCGCTTTCATCGACTATAAGAAAGTATTTGATTCTATATCTCACCAAAGCATCTGGAAAGCCCTCTATAGACAAAATATAAACAACAAATATATCAGAATCATTAAACACATCTACGAAAACAGTACTAGCAAAATCAAACTAGAATGTTCAGGAAAAAAAAAACCTTCCTCTCCCTTTTTTTTGTATTTGCAGATGCAATACATAAATATTATATAGCCTATGTCACTTCTACGATTAACACGAATCTAACGACACCTCATATGTTCCATCAAGCCGTTTAGGCTACAGAGCGTGTCAAAGAAATAGACATACATACATACATACATACATACTCTCGAAAAACATTACCCTCCTTCTGGGGCAGTCGGGTAAAAAATAGAAATAAACAGAGGAGTCAGACAGGGCGATCCCCTGTCACCTAAATTATTCGGTTCTCTATTGTGTTACCTACCTAACTTTTTTATCCATAATCTAAAGTGCTATTTTTTTTGTCCTAATTATCATTTGTCCGAATAATAACTTGCTCGAACTTAATGTCACATAATATAACATTACATAAAATTGAAATCCCTAAATACAATATGCCTTAAAGTTTGTCATAAGACTAATGACCTATGAATAGCAATTAATGTAAACATTTGGTAGGTAGTATAGGTACCAAACGTTTACATTAATTGTTATCCTTACATATTATAAAACAAAGTCGCCCGCCGCGTCTGTCTGTCTGTCTGTCTGTCTGAACGCGATAAACTCAAAAACTGCCGACCGGATTTTCAAACGGTTTTCACCATTGGATGGAGTGATTCATGCGGAAGGTTTAAGTGTATAATTCATTAAGGTTTTGTGTAAATTGGCTGAAATATGACGATTATTGTTGAAGATGTCGGAAAAAATCATGCCGACTGGGAGCTTTGGCGTGCGCTGCGTAAACCGTGAGAGATAAATCAAATTTATGTTCTAGAGTATTGTATATCTTAAAAATTGCAACAAAAAAGTCCGCGATGGCATATGTCTATCTTCTAAGGGTGACCCACAATAACCATTTTTATCTTTCAAAATTGTATAAAATTTTCATTGTTATTTCCGAAGCTATTTTGACCGGTATCTTATTAATCCTTATCCAATTAAATAGGTTATTTAAATTGGGCATTCAATTTCGATTAAAATATGCCTTTACATCACATCATTAGTTTCAAAATTACGCGTAACAAAATAATTATGGTTGACAACGCGGGCGCTGTAGCCTACCACTGCGTCCTCTGAAAGTTAGTCAATGATCTTTTCCTTGGCTATTAGGTATGTATTCCTGGTAGAACGTTCCCGTGGGATATTTTGCGACATCCACGCGGGCGAAGCCGCGGGTAAAAGCTTGTTCTTATATAAGTCACACGTATTTACGTAGTTCTTAAATATTCATTATTATTATTATACTTAGTACCTATAGTTAGGTACTTACTTACAAGTTCTGTTTACAAGGTCAGGTTAAGGCTTCGATGCATAAGTAGGAAAGTACATAATTAAATAATATTTTTATTTGGTGATATCCGTGGACGTGGTAGGTACACCACGGACTTAGTGTAACCATATTTAAATATTATGTACTTAGTATACATTTTTTTATGTAGACAACAGGGTATTCGTACATTCTGTTTTATTTGCCCAGTTACGTAGGTACCTACATAATTATTAATAAATAATGGATTAGACTAAACAAATTAAAGTACCGACGTACTTTAATTAGTTTAGTGTCCATTTACCGCAGGCCCGTAGGCGGCAGCAGCAGGAGACGTGACGCCGCCGCGACACTCTGGTTTCTATTGTATTTTTAAGAAATTGAATCGCATCTTTATGAAGTCGCCTGCGGTCGGTTGCGCGGATTGGTGGTACATTTAAAAATATAGTAGACCAAGAGCTGATACCTACTTAATTATCTAATTATTCTTTAAAAGATGACAACCCTGACGTGGTCAGAGAAAGACAGGCAACTTGTAGGTGAATATAACTGTAGGTAATTAGCGTTGTGCGACCTGAATCGCACTTTATTGTGTCGTAGCAAGAATCGCTTTTATTTAACTGATTTTGCGGAAAGTCCCATCTGTATTAATCTGTGGTATTACATACAGTTACAAAAATATAATTACATAAGTATTCGTTCGTACTACTATTATCTTTGAGAAACTCTTCAATCCTGTAATAACATTTCTTATAGTATAATCGATCAAGGGAAGGGCTAGGTATCGCACATGTTTGTTATTGTGTTGGATGTCGGACCAACAGAAGGGCTAGGTATTGCACATGCTTGTTATTGTGTTGGATGTCGGACCAACAGAAGTGCTAGGTATCGCACATGTTTGTTATTGTGTTGGATGTCGGACCAACAGAAGTGCTAGGTATCGCACATGTTTGTTATTGTGTTGGATGTCGGACCAACAGAAGGGCTAGGTATTGCACATGCTTGTTATTGTGTTGGATGTCGGACCAACGGAAGTGCTAGGTATCGCACATGTTTGTTATTGTGTTGGATGTCGGACCAACAGAAGTGCTAGGTATCGCACATGTTTGTTATTGTGTTGGATGTCGGACCAACAGAAGGGCTAGGTATCTGACTGTAGCTTCTCAATATATATTAGAAAACCTATTGTATGTACAGAAAAATATATCAAATTTTAAGAAAATGTCCGATATTCATAGTTTAAATACTTACCAGGAATAAACACATTCTTGCTGTACATCACACTCGTCTCCACAGAGTAAGCAACTCGTTCATGGGTCAATGTATACGCTTTTACAACAAACTTCCCATTGACATTCGAAACTTACCCATTAAACGATTTAAAAACTGCATTAAAACCAAACTTTGTAGAAAAGGGTATTATAGAATTTCCGATTATTTAGAAAAGATAAAAAAGCATGGGATTGAGCTGCTCGCTCTGCTAAACCTTTTAATAAAACCTTGAAACTTGACATTATAATTATTCAGTAAAATCATCAAATTATACCAGTTTTATATAAACATTGACATTGTTGGATATTACATACAAAATAACATGATTACTTTGTAAAGTATTATATTATTTTAATTATTGTGAATGTGAGGACCATGTGGATATTTTTTTTTTCTCTTCTCTATTTTCTTTTCTTTCTCAGTTAGTTTTAATGATGGTCTGGCAGTTTGAGTAGTTTATGCGGCCTACCCAAATGTCCTTTCTTTTGTACTGTTCGTCGAGTTGAGCTCCTTAAGTTCAGAGTTGAGCTCCGCGATTACTGACAAATGCTTGCACTGACTGGACAGGTCCACTCAAAGCTGTATGGTTCTTTCCTCAAAAGACCATTTCAGACACTAGTCTACATGGTCCTCATATGGCCTGACCAAGATTATGTCTGGACTTTAAAAGAGACTGTGACCTCTGAGTTTGTTTCGGCCTTTCTTCTCAGAGTAGTCAGATAGGAAACGCCGAACTCATCTAGCTAATTTTTAACATAAATTTTAATATGACGTGTAAAAGTGATTCCAATATCCTATTTACAGAATAAACAATTTCATTTCATTTCATTTCATATCGCACATGCTTGTTATTGTGTTGGATGTCCGACCAACAGAAGTGCTAGGTATCGCACATGCTTGTTATTGTGTTGGATGTCGGACCAACAGAAGTGCTAGGTATCGCACATGCTTGTTATTGTGTTGGATGTCGGACCAACAGAAGTGCTAGGTATCGCACATGTTTGTTATTGTGTTGGATGTCGGACCAACAGAAGTGCTAGGTATCGCACATGCTTGTTATTGTGTTGGATGTCGGACCAACAGAAGTGCTAGGTATCGCACATGCTTGTTATTGTGTTGGATGTCGGACCAACAGAAGTGCTAGGTATCGCACATGCTTGTTATTGTGTTGGATGTCGGACCAACAGAAGTGCTAGGTATCGCACATGTTTGTTATTGTGTTGGATGTCGGACCAACAGAAGGGCTAGGTATCGCACATGTTTGTTATTGTGTTGGATGTCGGACCAACAGAAGTGCTAGGTATCGCACATGCTTGTTATTGTGTTGGATGTCGGACCAACAGAAGTGCTAGGTATCGCACATGTTTGTTATTGTGTTGGATGTCGGACCAACAGAAGGGCTAGGTATCGCACATGTTTGTTATTGTGTTGGATGTCGGACCAACAGAAGTGCTAGGTATCGCACATGCTTGTTATTGTGTTGGATGTCGGACCAACAGAAGTGCTAGGTATCGCACATGTTTGTTATTGTGTTGGATGTCGGACCAACAGAAGTGCTAGGTATCGCACATGTTTGTTATTGTGTTGGATGTCGGACCAACAGAAGTGCTAGGTATCGCACATGCTTGTTATTGTGCTGGATGTCGGACCAACAGAAGTGCTAGGTATCGCACATGCTTGTTATTGTGTTGGATGTCGGACCAACAGAAGTGCTAGGTATCGCACATGTTTGTTATTGTGTTGGATGTCGGACCAACAGAAGGGCTAGGTATCGCACATGTTTGTTATTGTGTTGGATGTCGGACCAACAGAAGGGCTAGGTATTGCACATGCTTGTTATTGTGTTAAATGATAAATACCATATCAGACACGGTAATTCGAGGACCCGCGGTTCGGCTGCGGTGAGTCAGGGGACTCAGAGGCACACAAATAAAACAATACTTATTATTTATGTTCTTAGATTTGAACTATGTGTTTATTCTAGCATTCATAACTTAAGTGAAACGAGGGACGGGATAGTTCGTCAATAAATATCAACAGTACAACCAAACGTAACTAAACACAATAAACAACAGACACAACGTAACAAACAATGTGAAGTATAATCAGCCGGAGTACCGCGCGGTCAGGGAGACGTCAGCTCACGCGCGCCGCACTGTACTCAGCACTGATTTGGTAAAACAGTTCTATTATAAATAAGAATAATGCGCTTCCTTCATGTAGGTATTCTTATTTGCCGCCAGTGCGACGCTAACAGTAGCGTCGCAGGTCAGTTATGAAATGCGTCGGCAGTAATATCAACTCACAACCGATAGTCAACTATGTTCGCAGTTTGCACACATTAAGGACCACACCAGACTCTTTGTGCAACCTTCAACAGAAACAGTTGGGCGAAGCTCCCGCGACGCGCACCGAACTCAAAACTATCCACACCGACCGCGCGGAGAGCAACGCAACAAACCGAACCGAGACACAACGCAACAGGAGAACAAGTGCAGACCGTATCACATAGCGAGCAGCCGCGCCGCCCGCGCTATGTACAGGAGAGGAGCGGGCAGAGGGCGCGGGGGGGGCGGGGAGCGCTCCGTCACACCGTGGTCTCGCGGTCCACGTGGATGTACTCGACGGAGCGCTCGCGACGTCAGGACGACGCCGCCGACGACGCGCGCGACGCGTCGAACAGCAGCTCCTCCGTGAGGCGCCGCCCCGCCGCCAGCGCGCCCAGCAGCTGCTTGTCGGCGCCCGCGCGCCGCCGCCGCCGCAGCGCCGCCGCCACCAGCAGCGCCAGCGCCGCCGCGCCGCACGCCGCGCCCGCCGCCGCGCCCGCCGTGGCCGGCGCCGCCAGCGCCGCCAGCAGGCGCGCGCCCGCGCCGCACGCGCCCGCCTCGTCGCCGCCGCCCGGGCAGTCCGCCTCGCCGTCGCACCACAGCGCGCCCGCCATGCACGCGCCCAGCGCGGCGCAGGGGTGCGCGCACGCCGCCGTCGCGTTGGGCCACGCCTCGCCCGCGGCCAGCGGGCGCGGCGCGGGCCCGGCGCGCCACACCTCCATCCAGTGGAAGCGCGCCTGGCCCGCCTCGCGCGCGGCCCACACCACCAGCAGCGCGCCCGGCCGCGCGCCGCGCCCCCACCACTCGTCCGTGAACAGGTGCACGACGGGCCCCGCGCCGCCCGCGCCCGGGCAGATGGCGCGCAGCAGGCGCGACGAGTGCGCCTCGTACACCAGCACGCGGTTGGCGCTGGCGCAGGGCGGCGGCTCCCCCGGCTGCGCGGCGCCCGCCCCTCCCGCGCTGGCCGTGGGCAGCTCCTCGCCCCACACCCGCAGGAACACCGACCGGTTGCCTCTCGCCTCCAGGAGAAACGGTGTCTCACCGCACTCCGACATTCTGTTACCACTAAATTTCAAACCATTGAATTATGGATGAGCGATGAAATTGAAGCTGAAGTTTTCAACTCGTATGTCTCGTAAGACACCATAATTAAATTTAAAAAATTTGGTACTTCAATATAATTTTATTTGAGCATAAATGTAACCTGTAAGGATAGACCAGGTGCACGCGTGTGCCGGGCGGCGCCAGGCGGCGGCGGGCGGCGCAGGGCGGCGCGGGCGCGGCGGCGCGCGCCCACGAGCCGCGGAACTGCACGTGGCGCTGGTCCTCGGCCGCCGACAGCGCGCGCGCCACCAGCTCCAGCTCCAGCGCCGGCCCGCCCGACTGCAGCCGCAGCGGCGCGCTGCCGTTGTCGCAGATGCAGGCCACCGGCACCTACACACGACACACTCGTAGGTTGCTTCTAACGTTAAGACATTCTCTCGTCGAGCATTTCATAACTTCTTACTCTATATCCGGGCCACGGAGACTCATATATTCGGAGGTGTGGCACCCGCAGTGGTGCGTCGTCGTCGCCGTCGAAGTCTACGAGCGTTTCGTCGGCACCGTCAGCGTCGTCAGGTCTCGGGTCGTGCGGGTCGTGCGGGTCGGGCGCGCACGCTGGCCGCCCGGTGAGCGGGTCCGCACGCGTCGTGCAGCGCGGCTCTTTGCCGAACGTGGCCGCCAGCAGGTCCAGCGCCACGCGCGCGCCGTCCGCCTGCAGCCGGTACACGCAGCGCAACCGCCGCGCTCCGCCGCGCCCGAACCATAGCGCGTTCCGTGGTGACGCGAACGAGCCCGGCGTCGTGATCCACCGAGCGCACTCGTTCGGTAAAGCTCGCGGACGTCGACCGTCATCAGGCAAAGGTGCGCCCTCAAGCCGCGCGTCTACGAATTCATAGTGAAGCGCGAACTCGAGCGGATGAGTAGCGGTGCCAGGCAACGAGGTAGCCGCCAGCGACAGCAGCGGCGCGGCCGACACGTAGCCGTCGGGCGGCGCGCACGGGCGCGGCGAGCGCGTGGCGTTGGCGAGCGCGGCGCGCGCGCACAGCGCCGGCGCCGCGTCACAGAAGCGGCCCAGCGCGCGCGCGCCCGCCTCCTGCGCGCCGCCGCCGTCCCAGATGCGCAGCTCCACGGCGCAGGCGCCGGGAGCCACGCGAGCGCGCGGCTCGCCCGCGGCGCGTCGGTTCAGGTGCGCCACGCCGTTCTCCTCGTCGCGCTCCCCGCTCTCGATGCGACGAGGCTCGACTAGCGAGTATTGCGTGAAGCTCGAGAAGTAAATCCACACGAGATCACCTGCAGAGAGTACCGACGTGAGCGCGAGTCTCGTCACCTGCACCTCTCCAGGTCGCATGCTCACCTGGGCGTCCGTGGAAAGTCCAGGTGCAGGTGGTGTTGGGCGGCAGAGTGTGCGCGGGCGCCCTCAGACGGCCGCGCCGCCCGCGCGCGCTTCCCGACGCTGTCGAATTAGTCTCCTCCTCAGACGACGACGCCTTCACATGAAACTCGCAACGGCGCGCCTCTCTATTGTCAGCGAACCAAATATAATACGATAAAAAAATCATTAAGGTGTCATTGTACTACCCACTTCTTTAAAAAAGGTATTTACTCTGTAAAAATTTCATGAAAATTACTGCGATGTTGTTACATTTTGCAACGATTTTGTAGGATCTACCAATGTGACGCTTCCATAGATTTATTTATTACCGGGCATAGTCTAGAGAGTCGGAGTCAGCGAACACGACGTCGACGTCGAGCTCAAAGCCGCGGAGGGGTGCGGCGGGCGCGGGCGGGCGCAGGGGCGCGCTGAAGGGCGACGAGTGAAAGGCGACTAGCATCTCGGGCCCGCGTGACGTCACGCGCGGCAGCCAGTCGCCGCCGCAGTACTCCACCAGCACAGGGTCGTCGGTGGACGCGCCGTCGTAGAAGATGAGCCGGTCCCGCTCGCCCGTGCACTCGCGCCAGGCGCGCACCACGCGACCCGTTTTGTTCAGGCTGCGGACGAACAACCAACCATGCTCACTGTGCTCAGCTGCCAACCTTCCAGACGCGCGGTTACTTTCGAAGCGAGCACTCACTCACCTTGCCATCGATATGGAACGCTTAATTTGCATCTTGTGTGAATATTCTTGTCGCACAGAAATCATCGCGTGTTTACATGTAGGAATATCTTTCTGACGGAGACTCCAGTAGCAGGTGACGTTTCTGTCAAGAAAGATGAATAATGTAATAGCGGCACAACGAAAGTGAAACAGCACACGGACGCTCGTGATACCTGGGGTACATGCCGGGGTAGTTGGGGCTCTGCAGGCGGCACGGCTTGCGGTGGCACTCCTCGTAGGTGCGCGTGCAGTACGTGCCCGGCGACACCGCGCCGCGCTCCAGGGGCGCCTCCATCGCGCCGAACCTGACACACGCAATACCGTACATACTAGGAGAACCATTCATTGAGATACGAGTGACGAGTCGACGCTCAACTATCTGTATTAAAGTGGAAGCTCTACACTACAGTCTCTTAAAAAAGGCTTGAATCTAATAACCTATGTGTAAACATAACTAAAACAAAATTCATTAAATTCGTACATACAAAACCAAACACTCCACTTAATACTGTTACTACAAAGGTACTATATACCACGTGCTCATCAATGCATATCCTACTATCCTACTATCCTACTTCCTACTATCCTACTTCCTACTATCCTACTTCCTACTATCCTACTTCCTACTATCCTACTTCCTACTATCCTACTTCCTACTATCCTACTATATATGTATAAATATACAGGGTGGCAGGGACATTGACGCGAAGCCGGTTACCATGGATTCAGTACATGGTTCTGAACCCCCCTGCGTTGAAATTTTTCGTTGGCTATTAAAAAAAAATCTGCTGTTTTATAGAAAAGTCCAATACCTACGCGGTCAAAATGTATGGAACGGCAGATTTTTTTTTAAATCTGCGAATCTGCTAAAAAGAAACCAAAAGCGACCGGGATCTTCCAACTCCCTCAAAAATTTTCTATTTTATCCTCTTGCTAATGATGTGCCACATGCCAAAAAAATCTCGTAACAACTTTGTGAATTCGCTAGAATTGTGAATCGAGTCACGTATGGCTAATATTCAAAATTATGATTTATAAAATCTTTTTGCCTAACATTGTTACTAGAGAAACAGGTAAAATTTGCTTTTTCTCTCTTGCGAAGAAAAATCTATCTTCTATCTCTATCTTGCATAGCGTAAACCGGGTGGAAACATTTTTTTTTTTTGTCGAGACAAAAAGTCGATAAAAAATCCACAGGGCATGAGAGATGTTAAAGGATAGCAGATGACCCCTTCAGTCGACCATTTCAATTTGGCACACGATGCACCAAACACCCTGTATGTTTGGATGTTTGTTACTCAATCACGCAATAACGGCTGAACGGATTTGGATGAAATTTGGCACACAAACAGTTCATAACCTGGATTAACACATAGGATACTTTTTATCCCGGTAGTACGTTCTCGCGGGATAATTTCCGACATCCACGCGGGCGAAGCCGCGGGCGAAAGCTAGTTAAAAATAAAATAATAAAGTTAACGTTTGCATAAATAGTGTGTATTAGCGTATGATACATACATAGAATGATACATACATTCTATTCTATTCTATTCTAATGCTATTCTATTCTATTCTATTCTAAAAGAAACATTATAATATACTAGCTGCATCCCGCGGTTTCACCAGCGTAAAGTAGTTTTCGCAACAATTAGGGGTATGAAAAATAGATAGTAGCCGATTCTCAGACCTACTGAATATGCATATATTTGGTAAAAATCAGTAAAGCCGTTTCGGAGGAGTAAGGTAACTAACATTGTGACACTAGAATTTTATATATAAGAAGATTATGTGATAATAAACTGACTGGGTTATTTATTATAATATTCTGATATACAAGCTTATGTGTAAAACACCAGCAACCTCTTAAGGGGTCATTGTACTCATCATTATGAACAACTATATTATATTTCACTATGGGACCAAAGTTGAAATCGCGAAATAAAATCAGCTGTTCCCTACATTTATGTTCTCATATCTTGTCAAAATGTAGGGAACAACTTCCAAATCACTGCAGCTGATTCGAGCTTACTCCTGAAGTCCTGATTAAAGCCATGTAAACTAGTTTAACGGCCAGTGGATAGTTAAACTCACGCATATTTTGAATAACAAATCCTAGTCTTCAATATGATTTAGCAGCGAGCGTCCTCATGTGGTCATGAAACGTTAGTTTCGGGTCGAATTGTACTCCGAAAGAACACGGGCTATTGGTTTCTCGCCCAGGAGGTATTTTACATGCCTAGATTATGTGCACTACTAAAATACATAACGCTACATTTGTTATTGTTGAAAAGCAACTTGTTGTCAATGCTCCACTGAAAGACGGAGTTTAGGTATGTCCTCCTGTAAAGTTTCTGAATCAGAATCCTTGTCCACGCCATATATGCGTAAAGCAAACACCTAGCATGTTTAAGAACCTTTTCGAGGTCATTAACAACGAACCCAAATAGTAACGGTCCCAAAATAGTGCCTTGACTTACTCCAGACCGGGTGTGGTAAGGCGCGGACACAAAGCAACCATGTCGAACAAAATTTGCTGACGATCTCGTAAGTACGAGTAACTTGCAATTTTTTTTAGTAATTTCGGGGTTAAGCCTATGTTATTAAGTTTAGCGAGCAATACATCGTTATCAACACGATCAAACGCTTTTTTAATGTCGAAGTAAAGAACATCAACCTGTATGCCTTTGTCTAAATGCTCCGATATAAGATCCACCAGCGTTAGAAGGTTCGTATCAACAGAACGGTTAGGTCGAAAGCCATGTGGAAAATCGCAGAGAAATGGTTGTATTGTATCTGGAAACTAATAAGCCTGTGTAGTATGTAGCGGTTACACCGCAAGATACGAACTACGCAGCAAAAAGACATGACGTCACATAATTCCTGCATCGCGCAGTTAGAGTTTACCAAGCGAAAAACATAGACAAGACTATCCGAAATCATCTTACGGGCAGTTGCCCGCCAGACATAACACCCGTCTGGTTGGAGGATCCTCCCTTTTCTATGGTGGATGAGTGAACTTTACACCCTGTTCCTCATACCACTAAATACACACACCACACACACACATACACACACTACACACACACACACAAACACACACACACGCACACACACACACACGCACACACACTTACAACACATACACACATACAGTACACAAACAAACACACACACACACACACACGTTGCATACTCTATTCAAACAGTTTACGAAATGAAGAAAGTATAGCTATTGGCCGATAAGTTTCAACGTCTGACGCAACACTAGATTTAGGAATAGGTTGGATTCTCGATATCTTCCAATGCTGTGGGTAATTTCCGGTGGATAGCGCCAGGTTAAAAATGTGAAGAACCGGTGATTTTAGATAATCTTTACATCCTTTAATGATGTATGCGGGAATACGAAAACTACCTTTTGGAAGGGGCGGTAGAATCAATACTTTATTTTGTAAATTTTGACGTTCAAAAGTGCCTTCAAGGGCCTATTTGAAATAAATGATTTGACTTTGACTTTGACTTTGACTTTATTGTCTGGTCCTACGGCAGGATTTGGTTTGAGTTTATTAATAGCCGTTTCTAATAAACCTATTTTTCTTTCTTTCTTTCTACATCACTTATATTATCTTAATTTCATCGATATGCACAAAGTTTCCGCGGTTGCATTGATAGTTACTGCTTTGAATAAGAGCGCCACATACTTGTTTATATTTTATCTATCATAATATTTTGCTTGTTACTAACTGAAGCTGTCCTATTTACCATAAATATAACGCTGTTTAAGCTTAATGGTCTCCAGACTATGAGCAAATTAAATACAAACAATCTCAAATATGACTTATGGAACGTTGATTTTAGCCTACTTGCTAATTTGGCTTTATCGTACTTTAATAAAACATGTCCAACAAGCAATATTACGTAATACGACAATTTCTTCAGTAAATAAAAACTTTATAATATTAAACCTTAGATTACTCTTGGACTAATTCGGTGTATGAGACACAGAGATAAACTTCATCAAAGAACAAAGAGATACCCTGATAATCTAATAATCCAAACCACCTATAAAAGATACAGGAATTTCTGCAACAACTACTAAAGAATTTAAAGAATAGTTACGATAAAATTAATTAAATAGAGCAGGATATAGCAAGCAACTTTGGAAACATAAAAAATGTCACCAATATGTATAAACAGCGTGAATCAAATTCAAGTTTACTGCTTACTTCTAAGCAGTAAGTTTACTAATCCTTCACCACTCTAACAATGTAAATAACTTTTTTGTAAATGTTGGGAAAACTGCTGCCGAACAGATTCCGAGATGGTACCTACTCCCTTGCTTCTCCTAAAATTGTTTGTCCGAAAATCATTATCCTTACCACATTTCCTATACACTTCAGTAACCATAATGTTCAAAAATTCGAAATTTTGTTTTACATAAAATAATTATCTTTACTTCTAAAACTATTCTGTCATAATATCGAGTACTATAATAATTGAATCTCCTAATTTTACATGGAATAAAGTCATAATATGTCCTAAGTATGTAATGTGTATTATTCAGAATGTTCATTAATTTATAATAAAATGGTTAGTCCTAAAAGATTTGCAAAAAAAATGGTTTTAGTGAAATAGTGTCAGAAACGAATCGCTGTAAATCCGACTCCACACAGTCTTGTCTGCCCTACCCCTAGAGTGTAATTTAGAATCGTGTAGGCGCTGATGGGCGAGGCGACCCGCGAGTAGAGGAGCAGGTGGTTGTAACGCTCGCCGCCGCGGCTGAGACTGGCCGGTTTCAGCCGGCAAGACGAAGCTGCGGTGGTGAGCGTTAAACCATCTGCGACGATAAGCTCGGGTGGGACCGCCGGAGCCCCGCAGCGCCGGGGCCGTGACAGAAACCATGCCTGCTGCATGTTTGCTTGCATGCTGCATGACATGTTGCATGCTCGCTTGCATGCTGTATGCTTGCTTGCAAGCTTGCTTACATGTAGCATGCTTACTTGCATGCTTGCTTGAATGCTGCATGCTTGCTGCATGTGTGGTGTATGCTTGTTTGCATGCTTCTTACAGGGAAATAAAAACCACATGTTCACAATCAATTAAGTAATATAAATAAACATGAAATAATTTGAATTTAGGACTTTTATTATTTATTATTACTAGTAGTTCTGCGAACAGTAGACCTCGCGAGCACAAACTTTTTGGCAACAATTAACCGCTTAGCTTGAAGCTTAAAAGCGTGCTACACGGTCGCCAACCGCATCCCGACAGAGATCACCTTGGTGGTTTACAACCGTGTAGATGATGGTTTACAACCAAACGTTGAAACAACTTTGCCGGTCGCCAACTAAGGTCACCTCTGTCGGGACGCGGTTTGCAACCGTGAAGCAGGCACTTTATCTTAAAGTGAAAGAACGACGTTCACGCCTCAAACTTTTAAGAAAATATTAAAGTTCTTTGTTTACCTATGTGTTTTAAAAGTATTTTACTTTATTTTATTCTAAAATTAGATTCAATTCAATAAAATACACACATCAAAAGTGTCTAGGGATCAAGCATTTTTATGCGGATTTCTTGAGATTGAGATGTGGCTTTGTAATAAATTTATGATTTTATAAATTTATATGGATCCTTTTTGGTGCATTTCATAATTTGAATCAGGAACTGTGAATCAAATTCGAGTAAAAGATGAAAATCAGCTGTCAATATTTTCCCTATAAAAACATACAACGCATTGAAGACATTATTAGTGCTACTGTTTCCCTACTACTGATTAAAACCAACGTTATTATGGAGCAGCGACGTCATTTAAGCAGGGAAGAAATGCTCAGAGCCGTGGGAATGATAGAAGCTGGTTCCCGGCAACGTACTGTGGCTTTAGCTCTGAATACAAGTCAGAGTGTTATCAGTCGACTTTGGACACGTTACCGAAGCACTGGTACCGTGGCTGAGCGCCATGGAGGACGGTATCGCTGCACCACACGGAGACAAGACCGATACATTCAAATCTTAGCTCGAAGAGCTCCAACAATAACCGCCATGATGTTAGCCGTGAGGCTTCATCACTCTTCAGGGAACTTAATTAGCGACCAAACAGTCAGAAACCGCTTGCATGAAGTGAACCTTCATTCCCGAAGACCGCTACGGGTACCACCTATAGCAATGCACAATCGTAGGATTCGATATCAATGGGCTCTTGAACACAGAAATTGGGCAGAAGAACAATGGCGTTTCGTGTGCTTTTCTGATGAGTCTCGTTTTGGTATGAGACCGGATACAAGACGTATACGACACTGGAGAACCCCTGGACGCCAACAGCGATTAAAATCCTGCCAGGAAGTCCATCCTTATAGTGGTGGAACCATCATGGTATGGGCGGGTATTTGGATCGGCGGAAGAACTGAGTTGATTTGGATCAGAGGCAACCTCAACGCTCAAATTTATGCTGAGACGATTGTATCAGACGTCATCGTTCCTCTACAAGTGCAAATCGGTCCCTTATTTCAGTTAATGCATGATAATGCACGACAGCACACCGCAAGAGTTGTAAGACAGACTCTCGCCGCAGCTAACATCAATGTCCTGCCCTGGCCTGCTCAGTCGCCAGACTTGAACCCGATTGAGCATGCATGGGATATGCTACAGAGAAGAGCTCTGCCGAATATGGAGGGTATCCAGTCGCAAGAAGACCTTTTTTTGTTGTTGCAACGAACATGGGCGGCCATTCCACAGCGTGATTTGGATGAACTCATTTTGAGTATGCCAAACCGATGTTCTTGTGTTGTTAGTGTTCGCGGTAGAAACACGGATTATTAATTGTTTAAGTTACCCAATAAAATTTTAAAGAAAACTGTTATTTCAGTCTTTTTTTCGAACTTTAATGTTAGTGGTTCAAATGTCAAAAATCCCTTTATTAGGAAAATGGCAAATTTCTTTATTAATGCAAAGGTGACTTGGTTTATCGTTACTGTGACAAACGAAAACACTTTATTTGATGAATCCTTAAAGAAAATTTTAATTAATATCAATCAGGAGAAAAGTTATTGCAAAAATATATGTTGATCCCTAGACACTTTTGATGTGTGTATATGTGTTCTATCATCATAGCACCTTGTGTGAGCTACCGTGTAAAGTTGAAGAACAACGCAGTCACACTATTTTTGTTCCGTAGGCTTTTATTTCTCAGATTATTCGCAATTACTCTATTGGGTATTTTTATTTAAGTTTTCCACTAATCACAACCCAACACACACGCAACTACACACACATGTATGTCACAACATTTTATTTGTTTTTTGTATGAGCTATTTTATGTTTCCAATTTTAATTTACTCTGTTCTTTGATTAAAGGGGGCACATGCACTTGTGTTTATTATTCTAGCGTATGACACACGTGGGCTGCAGCTCAAAATCAGCGTCAGGTGACCTTGTGTTGTCATCTGACATTATGCGGAGCTGAGGCCCTTTTGGCATTAAAAGCAAATAGTTTATAGTTTTAAGGTGTTTTTTTAATTTTTTTTTTTTTGCTGTAATGCTAATAAACGCATTTTTCTTTCTTTCTTTCTTCTTTCTCCTGTGGCCACCTTCCGGCACTTTCATCAGACCCTAGACGACACCTTGGGCTAACGTACCTACTTGTCAACACAACGGGGCTACCTTATCTAGTTAAGGAGTTCAGTATAGTGACATTCCAGATCGAGGCCCTGGACTACACCCTGGAAAACCGACGACCGCAAAAACAACAGGGCTATCTTGTTTAGTTGAGGAGTTCTTATGGACCTGGACAGCACCTAGTGTAAGAACACTTGTCAAGTGAGTCCAAGAACGATGGCGATGGTTCTACCTTGTTTGGTTGAGGAGTTCCTATGGCCACCTTCCGGCTCCATCATCAGACCCTGAACACTACCATTCATTCTTAGATCGGGCCCCAAACTAATGTTCTCTCTGTAGCTGATATGAAGTAGGAATCACCAGTAACTTCGGCCGAATCTTCGTAGTTAGGGTAATATTTTATGCTACCAACGCTCTTCTAGGAATTCACCGCGATGACCATATTTATACGTCCATGGCGATAACATACCATTTCCTATCAAAAAAATATGACATAAATACGTCAAATTCAAAAAAGCGGCCAAGTGCGAGGTGGACTCGCCCATGAAGGGTTCCATAACAGCAAGTAACATAATATAAAAGTTCTTGTAGTTCGTTAAAGATGAATTGCGGTTTACGAATTATGACGTATTAAAAAAAAACTACTTACTAGATCTCGTTCAAACCAATTTTCGGTGGAAGTTTACATGGTAATGTACATCATAATTTTTTTTTAGTTTTATCATTCTCTTATTTTAGAAGTTATAGTTATCGGCACGTAAGTTGGCAACGATTTTCGTAGTGGGGGAAGTTCGCGAACGTACAATTACATACATTTTTACATGCGCGAACTTCTCCCACTACCCCAAGTTACGTGCCGGGATTGTACAGGGGTGGTGAACTGGTGACACACATTTTTCCACTTTGGAAGTGTCTCTCGCGCATACTATTCAGTTTAGAAAAAAATGATAATAGAAACATTACGTATCATTTTACATAGATACCCACACGTACGGGTTTGATGAAAAAAAAAATTGAGTTTCAGTTCTAAGTATGGGGAACCCCCAAAATTTATTGTTTTTTTTTTCTATTTTTGTGTGAAAATCTTAATGCGGTTCACAGAATACATATACTTACCAAGTTTCAACACTATAGTTCTTACTTTCGGAAAAAAGTGGCTGTGACATACGGACGGATTGACAGACAGACATGACGAATCTATAAGAGTTCCGTTTTTTGCCATTTGGCTACGGAACCCTAAAAACTGGCCAATTGCGTGGACCACGCACAAATAAGGAGTCCGTAGTTGGAATGAATAATTACCCCAAGAACAAACTTTAACATTGTGGTTGAAAAACATGTTATGCCATACATTCCAACCGCAAATGTAAGTTAGTCGATTATTACTTACTTAGCTGTGCTAGTTTTCCTTTTAATTTCGCAAATGTATACCTGAATCGAAGAAAGTTTTCACACACCCACACGTCACCCCATAAAACGGGACAACCGAGAAAAAAAATTACGTGTAGGGAGGGGAGGTACCCCAAAAAAAACATGATTTCATTTTACGACTTTGTCGGCGTGATTCGGTTTAAAGAACTTTATTCTCATTAAGACAATCGTCACTTACATGAGAACATAAAATCTTATTAATAATTATAATTTTATCAGTGCAGGTAGAAGAAAAACAAAAGCAAAAAACCAAAAATATTGAAGTAGGTATGATCATTGTCAACAATATAGGAAGCGAGTTCACTGCATTCTTAAGAAAAGGTGTCCAAGTTAAAAGATGTTGCCGTTTTAAACAAAAATAATCGAACATAATTAATATAGTGTTTCGTCCTTGAGAATAAAAGTGAATAATTTATTTTTAAATATGTTGAGTGAAGTCGCTTCTTTTACATCCTTTGGAAGTTTATTATAGAGCTTTGCTCCCCCATAAGTAAGGTTATTTTTACCGTAGTTGGTTCTTACTCTAGACAATACCAGGTGACAAGCTCGACGAGATGAGTATTTGCATATTTCTCCTTCTGTTGTGAATGTAATGCGTGAGTGTATAAGTTTATGAATAATTTTATAGATGAGTATGCATGTGTTTTATATATAAAGTTGTTTGATGTTTAATAGCTTCGTCTCTTTGTAAATAGTTTTTGTCGGTGTTAAGAAATCATAATTGTGTAGTATTTTGATTATTTTGTTTTGTAGAATTTGGATTGGTTTTAGACTAGTTTTAGATGAATTACCCCATACTTCAATAAGATATAATAAATGAGGCTTAACAAGGGAGTGATATATCAGTAAACGAACTTTTTTTGGAATACATTTTACAATTTTATACAGTGAGCCCACCAGTGATGAAAGTTTGTTTTTAATGTGTTGAAGGTGTGCTTTCCATGTCAAATTGCTGTCAAGAGTTAGTCCGAGGTATTTTTCCTGATCAGTCCTTTTCAACACTTCTCCGTTTATGCTTAGATTAGGGTAGTTGGGGAGTTTTTTATTTTTTGCTGTAAATATTATATATGAGGTTTTGGAAGCGTTAATAGTTAAAAGATTGCACTGGTACCAAATCTCCAGTATATTTAAATCATCTTGGGCTTTTTTTGTGATATCATTTATGTTGTCTCCAAAATAAAATAGACATGTATCGTCTGCATAAAGGGCAAGGTGAGCTTGTAAGCCTGCTTGGTGTAAGTTGTTTACATACACTAGGATCAATAAGGGACCCAAAATAGAGCCTTGTGGTACGCCGCATTTTAAGGGTTTAGACGTGCTTTGGTAAGCTCCGATTTTTACAACCTGATATCGATCACTTAAGTAGGAGTTCAACATTTTGTAAGCGGTTCCAGTTATACCAATGCTTTCCAGTTTTTGTAATAGAAGTGTGTGACTGACTGTATCAAACGCCTTCTTTAGATCAACAAAGACTCCTAGTGCTACTTGTTTTTGGTCAATATTTGTTTTTATTGTAGTTATCAAGTCAATAGTTGCGCCAAGGGTGTTAGATTTGGGTCGAAAACCATACTGTTGTTCGTATATGAAGTTAATTTTAGTCAAGTGTTCGTCTAACCTAATAAATATGATTTTTTCCAATATTTTAGATAGTATTGGTAGGACTGAAACTGGACGATAATTCCCGGGATTCGATTTGGTACCAGCTTTGTAAATTGGGGTGACTTTTGCTATTTTTAAATTTTCTGGGAATATTCCGTCCATTAAAAGTTTATTTAGGCAAACTGTTAGATTTTGGAGAATTATTTTTTTTTACACATTTCAGTGCCTTGGTACCAATACCATCAATTCCTGTGCTTGTATTGGAATCCAAACCGTCTATAATATTAGATACCTCTGAAGCTGTGCATGGTTGAAATTGAGAAAGTTCATAATGTCCAGTGTGCTGGTTAAGGTTCGGTAAAGTGTATAGTTTTTTATTGTGCATGTGTGTACATGGTATTTGGCTAGCTAGTTGTGTCCCTATATTTGCAAAGAAACTATTAAAAATTTCGCATATCTCAATGGGATCCGTAGCTATGCTACCATTTTCGGTTATTAGTTTAGGGGGAGCACAACTAGGAACAATATTATTATTTGAAAGGGTATTTATTAATGTCCACATTTTTTTGGGTTTCTTTTCGCATTTCTTGAACTCTCCATAAAAATATGTCTCTCTTGTGTCTCATGATTAATATGTATAGACCATACCAAATTACAGCTTTTTAGTACTATAATAAGATTCTCTGAGATAAGCCGCTGATAAACAGAAAAACAGGCAGACGGACATGGCAAAACCCTATCAGTTCCTTGTTGACTACAGAACCCTAAAAACCAGATACATTATGAGTAAAAAATTTGTAGGCCAGCTAGAAAAAATAACAAATAGGTTTGAATAAATATCGAGCAATTTACTACATTTGAGGAGGTATTCTGCTCATCATGCCGCAGATCCTCATCAGATCTTCACCAATTTTTTTTGAGACCATCTTAAAGTTACTACCTTTCAAATGAAAAAAGAACCATTGAAATCGGATCTCATAAAGCGGGGATATCCACTAACCCCCTTTTTGCCCCATTTTGGAGGAAGTGCTCCTCCAATCAAAAATCCACGACGACAATAAATTACAAAAAAATCATAATACCTGTATGCCAAGTTTCATCCAGATCGGTCGCAAAATACGACCTGTAGAGGAGTACGTACAAACTGACACACGAATGCAAATTTTGTCAGTTGATGCAGAGACGCTTCGCTCGCTACGCTCGCTCGGTCAATGAAATGATTCACTGTTTTGCGACAAATGTGTGTTTAGAGTTGGAGTACATTTTCACCTTTGAAAACTAAAAATTTGCCAGCTTAATTTGACTTAGCCAGCGTATTGTGGCTGAAAGATGCATCTAAGCTTGTCGTCTGTTCATAGAGTCTATAAACGCTCAGTGTATTTCGGACAGAAATCAAGACATAGGTAGGTACAAAAATGGTCTAGGTAAAGCCTGCATGCCTGTACACTAGTTGTACACCTACAAGATTATAATGGCATGCGACCACCATGGGTTTGGGCATGGGTTGGGGTTTTTGGACTTTATTTTTATTACTTAACATTTTACTTAAAATATCGTGGAATTTGAGCCAAATAATATGATAATTTCCAATGTCCACTTACCTGACGACGGCGTCGCGCTGCGCCAAGAACTTGTAACGTAGCCGAAAGCCGAACGGCTCCCCGAGCCTTGCGCGGAACAGCTTGACGGACACGGTCACGGTGGCCGTCTCGCTGTAGTAGAGCGCGGCGCCATCCGCCTCGCCGCACCACGAGCCGCCCGTGAAGGGCCGGCCCAGCTCCGACAGCTGCATGTAGCCGTCCGGGCAGCCGTCCAGCGCGCCCGGCTCGTAGCGCCCCACGCGGAACTCGTCGAAGGCCAGCTGCACCAGGTCGCCGTGTGCCAGGCCACCCGCCGTAAATGTGAGGTGACATAGGAAGGGCGCGCGCGGTGCCGAACGCACGCCCACGGCGTACGCCACGCCCACGCGCCCGTAGTACGTGCGGTTGCACACGGTGCAGTGCGCCGGCTCGTCGCTGCCATCCGCGCACTGCGCTTCCCCGTCGCAATAGGCGTCCAGGCGCACGCAGGCGCCGCTGCGGCACGCGAACTCCGCCACACCGCAGCCGCCCGCAGCACCGCGGGCGCCCAACGCCACCAGCGCCAGCGCCAGCGCCGCGCCGCTCCACATGTCGCGCGCGCCCTCACCGCGCCGCGCCCCCCGAGCCCAGCGCGCGCCCTGCACACACTGCGCACTTGCTAATGTTTAGCTAAAGAAACCTACCTAGCGACTGGGCTTTTATGATTGTTAGGCTATTTATTCATTTAAAAAACCATTGAACTTCTGTAAATCAAAATCTGCCGTTTGGTTGGTGATAATAATAAAGGAGGTAAATATAAATTGTTATATTTTGTTAATTATTCTCAGTTTTGGGTTAAATAAAACAAGTAGCATCTGCCTGCGAGGAGATCCCAAAACGACAAAAAGAACGTTCAAATTCTAATTATCCCACGGGAACTTATTGCTGGGATAAAAAGTACCTATAATATGTCCTAATACAGTGCCATTCATGTAAATTAAGACGTGTAGTGCTATCTAGTTGTCAGTAAAAATAATGTATTTTGTTTGTAGAATGGTTGTGACCTAAAAATATCAAAACTTTTTTGTACTTACTACAATTTTTTATTTGTCAGTGTGTAAATATAGTTAAATGTGTTATAAATTGTAATAGTGTGTGTGTGTACCTGTACCTACGAGGGGTGTTCAATAAATAGTGAGAATGCGATACATTCTCTTTGGAAAGAACAAAAATAAATACTGGCAGGCATAGCCCAGGACATTAGTTAAGATGATAATAAAAAAGCAATTAATTCTCTTTTGTTTTTTAAATGTAGAAGTCTATTGTTTGCGTCGTTTCGGAACGTGTTCTTAAAAATGGATAAAATTGAAGTTCGCGCGGTAATAAAATATCTCTGCTTGAAAAATTTTACTACGGAGCATGTAAATCAAGACTTGAGAGCAACATTAGGGGTTCATGCTCCTCCATATTCTACGGTTGCGCGTTGGTGTGCTGAGTTCAAGCGAGGAAGAACTTCCACTAACGACGACCCACGAACGGGACGCCCCATATCGGCAGTGACTGAACAAATGATTAAAAAAGTTGAAAATATTGTCTTGGCGGATCGTCGTGTTACTGTTCGTTTTATAGCTGAAGAAGTAAAGATTTCGATAGGAAGTGTCCATAATATTATAAACAACCATTTGGGTATGAAAAAAGTGTCAGCGCGCTGGGTGCCCAGAATGCTTTCTGACGCGCAGAAACAAACTCGACTGAGAATTTCACAAAGCTGTTTGGATTTGTTACAACAAGATCCTGACCGATTTTTGGTTCGATTCATAACTATGGACGAAACATGGCTTCACCATTATGACCCGGAAACGAAACAACAGTCCATGACTTGGAAGCGACCGTCATCTCCAACTCCAAAGAAATTTAAGGCGATTCCATCCGCCGGAAAGATCATGGGCTCTCTTTTCTGGGACAGCCAAGGGGTGGTAATGATCGATTATCTTAATCATGGAGCCACTATTACGGGGACTATGTACGCAGGACCAGTAACAAAGTTGCGTGAGGAAATACGCAAGAAACGGCGTGGCAAACTCGCTAAAGTTTTGTTTTGTTTCACCAAGATAACGCCCCTGCGCACAAGTCCAGAGTTGCGATGGCTGCCATTCAAGAAGCTGGCTTCGAATTGATGGAACATCCTCCATATTCACCGGACCTTGCTCCTAGCGATTTCTACCTATTTCCGCGCTTAAAGGAACATCTCAGGGGCCAGAAATTCGAAGATGATGACGGAGTAGTCGCCGCCGTAAATGATTTTTTAAGGGATCAGGAAGAAGATTTTTTTAGAAACGGAATTTTAGGATTAGTGAAAAGATATACAAAGTGTATAAACCTGAAAGGTGACTACGTCGAAAAATAAAATAACATATAATAAAAGATAATTGCGTCTTACTCATTCTCACTATTTATTAAACACCCCTCGTACTTAGAAATAAAATAAGTAGGTAAAAAAGGGTTTTCTCAACTTCCCACCGTCTGCCCTGGACGCAGTACGGCGCCGGTCGCTACGCGGGTCGCATGGCAAACGTGATCTCTTTAATTGTGCTTGCATGATGACTTTCTTGGGAAAATAGTTGTTGCGAAAGCTCGAGAGTTCAACAAACCGACATATAGGTATATGCTTTGTTGACTTTTCTAAGGCGTTTGACTCGGTGAAATGGCCGATGCTGTGGAGATCCCTTCTTGCTATGGGTACACCCACACACCTTGTGCACCTTTTGAGGCATCTTTATGAGGACGGAACAGCGTCGGTGAAAACAGATGGCGTACTATCGAATGATTTCCACCCCGGAGCAGGCGTTAGTCAAGGATGCATCATATCACCGCTCTTGTTTAACATCTACACAGAACTGATAATGCAGATTACCCTTGAGGATTGGACGGACGGGGTATCAATTGGTGGAATGAAAATTCGTGTCAGGAAGGGCGGGCTTAGACACACTCAAATTTTATGTTACTCATTTTTATTGTTTTATTTTATTAGTTTATTTTTTAGCCTAAGAAGTTTTAATTAAAAAAAAAAAAATTTTGTAGAATTAGCATAGATATAAGCGATTTGGTGTAAACTGTTAGCTTATATTTGATGAATAAATGAATATGAATATGAATACAGTCATATATCTACCTAGGAGCTCTGATCTCGAGCAGCGGTGGCTGCGTAGACGAAATCAAGCGACGCATGGCAATAACTAGGTCTGCCATGGATAGGCTGAAAAAAGTCTGGAAGAATCGCAACATCACCAAAGCGACCAAAACCCGGCTTATTCGGGCATTAGTGTTTCCCATATTCCTGGACTCTGCTGAGACGTGGACACTTAGAGAAGTTGAGAAGAAGAAAATAGACGCTCTGGAAATATGGTGCTGGAGGAAAATGCTTGGAGTGTCCTGGACAGAATTTCGCACCAACACATCTATACTCCAAGAACTCGGCATCAAGCAGCGTCTATCGGCCACAGTACAGGCTCGAATACTCCATTTCTTTGGGCATGTGTCACGACGGGGAAACGATTCCATAGAACGTCTTGTAGTGCAGGGAAAGGTCGAAGGAACAAGAGCACGAGGCAGATTGCCCATGCGATGGACCGACCAGATAAAATCCGCAGTGGGCTGCACATTACACGAATGCACGCATGGTACAGCCGACAGAGAACGATGGCGTCGCGTCGTGAAATCACGGCTGTCTGAAATCTCACTGCAGCGTGATGACCACGACCGCTCTGTCAAGAGTGCACCGACAAAGAAGAAGAAACGGGTAGATGGACCGAGGACCTAGTCAGGGCCGCAGGAATCTGCTGGATGCGGGAAGAACAGAATCGGTCAAAGTGGCGGTGCTTGGGGGAGGCCTATGTCCAGCAGTGGACGTCTTTCAGCTGATATGATGAGGTATAGACTGATGCCGCGTGAACTTTTGACTGTTAGAGTCAACAAGAAGTAGGTTTTATAGTACCTATGAAACCTCTTTTTATAGCTTTGTGTTTACTTTTCTTAATTTTATATCTTCTTTTGTTTCTTCTCTTTTTCTATTGTGTCATCTCATGTATGCACTAACTAACTAAATAAATATTTTATAATATTTCAATATTTTGTTTGCTTATATCTAACAAAAATTGGTGCCGAAACCAGGGAAGTTTGTGCGCGAGTTTTTATTTTCCAGTGCCTAATTTATATTAGTGTAAAACGTTGTGCGCCGATTGTTGTGTTCCTATTTTTACGCGGGGACAAACAAAACTTACACCATATTTCCGGTTTAGTATATATTATACACAGTTTGTCCCCCCGGCCCCGCCTGCGATACCAAAATTCTATTGATTATAATGCTTGTTTTTCTCCTTTCAGTTATGTGTTTTTGCAGTCGGGTTTTTTGTTTTTTGAATAATTTTTTTTATGTACATACAAAATCGTGTGCGATTCGACCCATGGAATATCGCCTTATGAAGCACAGCTAAGTACAATACTAACCTGCAATATTAATATCAATGTCAACGGAGAGTGATACTTATTTTTACGATCGCTCCTCCACGTCTACTACTATAATGGCAGAAAACATAACTACGAAGCTCCGTATTGAACGCGGAATACGAAAGGCAGCCATAACGCGTCTTGAAAAATATTTCGAAGCTCATACTATCGAGGAGCTTGACTATGAAGACGTCGCCTTTCGTCAGGCACAATTAGAAAAATCTTACGAGCAATATCAGGCCGTAGAAATGGAGCTTTTAGTGCAGGACGACGAGCCTGACTCTGACGAGGTTGACGACCGCGTCACACAGCTTTCAATAAATATTGAAAAACTAAAGAAAAAATTACTAAAACCTTCGCAGGACTCTCACTTGCAGGGCTCATCTGATCAATACAGAACGACGCATTTGCCGAGCATTGATATCCAAACGTTCGATGGAAAAGATATTGCTTGTTACAAGCCATTCATGCATGGACCTCTTCACGGCGATAATACACCCAGATAAAAGGCTGTCTGATGTTCAGAAGCTTTTTTATTTAAAGAAATATATTAAGGGAGAACCACTTACACCGATAGACAACTTGCCGCTGATCAACGAATCCTACGACTCTGCTGTCAAGATCTTAGAGCTACAACAATGAGATGCTGCTCGTCAACAACCACATAACGTCGATACTCGATTTGCCGGCAATTCACCGAGGTACGGCACAACAGCTATGAGCTACGAGATTTGGTGGCGCAGATCTACGAGATTCGGGAGCAGATCTCTGCCCTTAGGAGCAGAAGGAGCCCGTCGAGTACTAGGATTCAATCTTAGTTTGCATAATATTCCGCAAGCTTGATCCATTGCCTGTATGTTTTTTTTTTGTATGTTTTTTACGCGATTTCTCCGTCAATTGTGGACCGATTTTGAAAATAGTTTTTTTGTTTGAAAGGGTATGCTCCCGAGGTGGACCCATATTAATTTTATTAACTTTACTTAGACAGTTTTTGAGTTAGCTTCAATAATACGTATTTTCCCCACTTAGTTTATATGGATGATATAATATATGATCAAACGAACTTGCAAAAGTGAAGTTCGATCGATATTATATGAGTACGTTTCATTCGAAGATATATAATAACAACAATGTAGTAATTTTTATCCTACTGGCAACTTCGCACTGGTAAAGAGTAATTCCTTTACTTTTTTTTTTTTTTTTTTTATCTGTCTCCGGTTAGGCACTATGTTGGCTTGTCATTATTTTTAGAGATATTTTGCAAAATTTTTATTTTTTGGGTGTTGGGAGGGTGGGAGTATATATCTTCGAATGAAACGTACTCATATAATATCGATCGAACTTCACTTTTGCAAGTTCGTTTGATCATATATTATATTTCGACGTTTCATTCTTCAGATATATAATAACAACAATGTAGATGTTCAGAGATGAAAATTTTGTGAAATAAAATAAACAGAATTACGAAAGGTCGTCTTTTATTTTCTGTATAAATTATTCATACAGGCATGTAAAGTACGATAGGTACTAATAATAATCCATAGATGTATTATCGAAGTAATAATCCTTATAATCAATAACTTCTTAAATATTATTCATTTATAACATAACTAATCTTATATGTAAATAATTAATTATAACAAAATTCTGTTCTTCCATTAATTTTTTCTAATTAAATCACAAAGTATTCTTGTTTGTCTGTAATACTGACCGAGCAAAGTTACCTTTGTCCACTACTTGGCGGTGGTAGAACTTTGCGAACGTTTGAGAAGTACTGGTCCAGCCAGCTGCTTTCCTAATGGCATCTAACGAAAGCCCAGAGGCGGACGCCGCAGACGTGGCTGCGTGCCGCGTGCTGTGCGCGCTGAACGCAGACACGTCCACGCCGCTCGCACACAGCACCTGCTTGATCCATCTGCTGATGGTTTGAGCAGTTGCTGGTTTGTGCGGACGCTTATAAGATAATATAAGGCTGTTTGATGTTTCAGACCGTATATCTTTTGTGGTGAATATATAATCTTCTATTATAGTGGCGGGGCAGATTGCCCTATTCTCATTAAAGTACGGTAATATCAGTACAGGTTGTTCGCGTCCAGCCGCGGATGTTTTGATGACATCAGAAATACCTATCTGAATACCAGATGAATCTACCACAATATTTTCTAATTTTATTAGAGAGAACGTCTGTACTCTATGAGCTGTACATAATGCTAGGAGGACCACTAGCTTCTTGGTGATTTTTTCAATTGATAGTCCTCTGTTGGGTATCCATTCTGCGACAAAATTTAGAACTACTTGTGGATCCCAGGTACAAGTGTATTTTGGAGTGGCAGGTCTTAATTTATAAACGCCTTTAAGAAGCCTTTTAACTTGGTCGTTAGAAGTTACAATACTGCCTAACAGCAAGGAAAGAGCTGAGCGATGAGAATTCAGAGATCCGTAAGTGGCACCTTTGTTAAATAGTTCAGTTAAAAATAACATAATATCTGGTGGTGAACCAGAGTAAGGGTTAAGACTGTTTGCTTCACAGAACTGCCACCATAGTTTGTAGGTACCGTTGTATTGGGACAGTGTATTCTGGGATAACGAAGCCATCATTAAGTCGAGTGCAAGACTTGGTGTTCCTCTGGATTCGAAGGCAAACCTGAGAGCACTACTGCAGCCAGGGTAAACTGTCTCAGAGGGAGTTGGGGCGTCCTGAAAGAGGACAACGAAATATTTGAATCAGGCGTTAAGAACAAAATATCAGACTGACGTATTTTATTGAGTAATGGGAACCAAGGCTGTGACGGCCAATAAGGGAAAATAATTATACCTATTGCTTCGTCTTTAATAATTTTCTGTATGCATTTCAAAATCAAAGAGAAGGGTGGAAATGCGTAGAAGTATCCTGTGTGTTTCCAATTTATTGTAAATGCATCAACTGTTATGGCGTCTGGGTCTGGTTTCCATGAAACATAAGTTTTGCATTTTGCATTAGTGCGAGAAGCGAAGAGATCTATTACTGGTTCGCCAAAAAATGCCAATACCTTCTGATACTCCGAGTCAGAGAGGTTCCATTCGATATCGGGATTGATTTTTCTCGACTCTTGATCTGCTTCTATGTTATCTTTGGTATTTATATACGACGCAAATAGCCAGATATTCCGTTTCTCGCACCACTGCCAGATAGTTTTGGTTAAGCTGGTTAAATGAGGGAATTGAATCCCTCCCATTTTATTAATGTAACTAATAGCAGTGGTGTTGTCAACGCGTAGCAAAATATTACAATCATTGTACTTCGGGTCTCGAGCGAAGCATTTCAGACCAAGAAAGACAACAAGCAACTCTAAATAATTAATATGAAAGTTGTGCTCGCTGTCTTTCCAACCACCGTTGACACGTTTGTTATTACAAAACGCACCCCAACCTGTTTTAGAAGCATCGGTAAAGATTTCTAAAACAAAATTTTGAGATTCGAGAGGATTGGATGTGAAATTTATGTTTTTAATCCACCACTCTAAGTCAGGTAAGATTACAGCAGATGGTTTAAATTTAGCTTCGTATGTTTGATATTTTTTAAGAGCTAAATATTTCAGTCTCTCTAGTTGTTTTGTATAGAGCCAGCCATATCTTACGGCTGGACATGCTGCGGTCAGAACCCCTAACAAGCGAGAAAATTCCCTTATGGTACAAAAAGGTAACTTTAAATATTTTTGCACAAATTGTAATATTTTGCGTCGCTTTTCTAATGGCAATGATATTGACATGTCTATAGAGTTGTACATAAATCCTAGAAATTTGCAACATTGTTGTGGTTGTAGACTACTTTTATCAAAGTTTACTACAAAACCTAAGCAATTCAGTAATTTAACAGTTTCGGTAACATTTTTATGACACTCGTCGTAGGTATCTCCTACGCATATTAATCGTCAAGAAATATAACTGATTTAAATCCAGGATGCCTTAAATAACCTACAACTTCTTTCATGATTTTTGTGAAAGTTCGAGGTGCGGAGGATAGTCCGTAAGGCATAGCGTTAAATTCATATGTGTAATTGCATAATTGTTCGTCTTCAAATTGAAATCTTAAATACTTCCGATGAGATCTAGCTACAGGGACAAGTAAGTATGATTCTTTAAGATCAATGGTTGCCATGAAGCCATTTCTTGCTATCATTTTTGATGCAGTTCTATGGTCTTCCATCTTAAAATGCTCATTTGAAACGAACTTATTTAATTGTTTAAGATTTAATATAAATCTATAGCTACCATTCGATTTTGGTGTCAAAAAAATGTTAGATACAAATTGATCAAGTCTAGGTTGTCGTTCCGTAATAGCGCCTAAATCTATTAAGTTACGAATAGCTATTTTCATGTCCCGTTTTTCCTTGACGGAAAAGGAATTTCGGGGAACAGAACTTTGTACAACTTTACGCGAAAATGGTATGTGGTAACCATGATAAATCCAACTCAGAATAACCCTATTCTTTGTAATGCCACGCCAACAATCATAGTAAAATTGTAGTCTACCAGCATGTACCTGAGTTATTGCCTCGTAGGGACACGCTTGTTCGAGCTCACGGCCGCACTCGCTCGCGCTGACGTCGACGTCGGCAGCGTCGGCGGCGCCCGGCGGTAAGGATGGTGTGCTGGTCCCCGGTACGAGGATGTCCGCCCCCCCCTTCTCGATGACGGGAAGCGAGGAGGCCCTGACCAGTTTCCCTGGTTCTGAAAACGAGGACTCGACGTCGGAATGTTTGATGTTGACGGCTTCGGAATAGGTGCTTTTTTTATTTGCAGTCCTTGTTTCTCGATCGCTTTTGAGGCCTTGATTTTGTCCGGTAATTTACTTCCGAACAAGGTTTCATCTCTGTCTAGATCCTGTATTAAGGTTAAGAACGACTTTTCCAAACCTGGCGTCATAAATTTTGTTCTTACTTGCGTCTCGGTAAAGTGGAGATCAGTAAGTATTCGGCAGCTGTCTGACAAAATTTTTACAGCTTGTACCTTGTCGTCACCGGTCAGCAGCAAGGTCATTGCCTTGTTGATGGCGGAAATACCCAGGCCGAGTTGGTCCTGTTTGGTTTGGAGCTTTTTATCCCTGTTTCTTACTAAATCAGTGACAGCAGCTGATATTTCGACGTTCAAAGTAGGTGCTTTGAGTAGCTTACAATTGTTAGGAATCGCATATCCTTTCAGAAGCGTTTCTTTGGCTTCGCTTTGTATACCTTTTTTAAGAATTGGTAACCAACGTTGAGCCAACTTGTCGTGTATGTCCGGGCCGTAAACTGGAATATCGACAACAGCATCGCCCAAAGCTTCTAGTAGCTCAGGGTCGAGTTCAGGCTCAGTGCTTACTACTTCCGAGGCAAGCGGCTGGTGATCGGGTGACTTGGAAGTTGATGGCTCATCTGGTGGTGTTTCATCGACATCAATGTGTTCCTCTACGTTTTGGGTTCCGTTATCTGTAATTTATTTTATTTGAGGGTAGTTCACAAAAAAAATTGTTAAGAATTTTCTTACATTGTATTCTTTATTTTTTTTAATAGAAATATTTCGTTATTTTTTATAGGAGTCCTTGCCCCTAGGGTCCAAACGGTACCCTATTTTTGTGGTTTTTTACAAGTCAAAGCCTTTGTGTTAACCCGCAGTTGAACCTCCAGGCTGATACTTTCTAGCGTCATGCTAACCCATCGTGATAACCCGCAGTTGATCCTCCAGGGAAGCTTATAGACGCTGAACGCATAAATAACTTCATCACTTCACTTTGAAATGATCAAAAATAAACTCACCTTGTATTTCCTCGGAATCAGACGATGACGAGTACACTATTAAGCGACTACGCCTTTTTTCCTTGCCTTGCTTTTTCAACTTCTTTATTTTTGCACTATAATATTGTATTCTTTCGTCAGCACTTCGTTTGGGCATTTTATTTTACTTTTAAAACTTATTTTATTCCGGAGATTAGTGTGCTTGTTGCCGCGCACGAAAAAATAATGACAAGCCAACATAGTGCCTAACCGGAGAAAGATAAAAAAAAAAAAAAAAAAAGTAAAGGAATTACTCTTTACCAGTGCGAAGTTGCCAGTAGGATAAAAATTACTACATTGTTGTTATTATATATCTGAAGAATGAAACGTCGAAATATAATGATAACTTCCAATCACTGTTATTTACATAGCAGGTTAGTGGTATTCGAATTTGTTTGGTTTGTGTGTACCACAACTAAAAAGTGCAAAATAAAGTCTTTTTACAAAAAAAGAACAATCGACTTCCAAAAAAGACACTACAAAGTCAAAAATAACTTTAATTTCGGAAGTCGGTGGCAAAAAACAAAAGTTCAAAACCAAATACACCGACTTCCGAAATTAAAGTTATTTTTGACTTTGTAGTGTCTTTTTTGGAAGCAACCGACTTCCACGACTTCTTTTTTTGTAATTCTAAGTAAGTAACGTATTCAAACTATAGATTTTATGTTCATATAGTTATTTCTAGCTAAAACGTGCAGGCAATTGAATTATAAGGCGGTAGAAATTCTATCCTCAAAAAGTACCGATTGGGGAAAGTGAAACAGTGATGGCCGGGGTAAGAGAAACATATGGCCCACTTCCCCCGTGCCAGAGTATACAAACATTTTTTTGAAAAATAATCTCATGTCCTGTAATGTTTAGTTTTACTAGGTACTAGATTTATTGGTTACCGTCTTGTCTTGTCATATTCGTCGTGAGTAATATTAAAAAAATATATATAGTTTTATTGTTAAGTATAGTATACGGGGTGTCCGGGACATCGACGCGAAGCCGTGATACCATGGATTCAGTACATGATTCTGAACACGCCTGAGTTGAAATTTTTCGTCGGTTATTAAATAAAAATCAGCTGCTCCATACATTTTGACCGCGTAGGTATTGCACTTTTTTATGAAACAGCTGATTTTTTTTTTAATAACCGACGAAAAATTTCAACGCAGGGGGGTTCAGAACCATGTACTGAATCCATGGTAACCGGCTTCGCGTCGATGTCCCTGCCACCCTGTATAGTTAAGTGTAGTGTGTGTTAGTGTGTGTGTGTTGTGTAGTTAAGTGTGTATATAGTTATTGTTAAGTGTAGTATAGTGTATAGTTTAATTGTTGATTTATTTTAGATGAAAAATACTATTCACATAAATAATTATTTTTTATTTGAAAAAAGACGACTTTTAGGCCGGGGAAATTAGGTTTGAACCCTGCACTAAATCTTAACAGCGATTTTTTTCTTGAATCATGTTTTTGAACTTAGCTCTCCACTAATAATAGAAAACTAAACATTTTCCAGGCCCGCATCAAGGTAAAAAAAAAACAAAAACGCGTTTTCTTTCTTTTCTTTCTTTCTTTTTGTGAATAATAAAAATTGAGGCAAAATCGTTAACAGGAAAATTTTGATTACAATAAATAAAGAATTGGTAAAACCAATACATTTTTACAGAATTAAACATTTTCGTCCACGGAAAATTAAATAAAAGTAAAATTACGATTACGATGTGTTTAATTTTCTTGCAATTAAGTGAGATAGAGCCTATAAATAAAAGTTAAACAAAATTTAACTCTGTTACATTTTAGCCTGAACCACTATTGCAAACAAACTTTGATTAATATCTTGCGCTGGTACAATATGTTTAATTTTGTGGATAGCGTATTAAAAAATTTAATTAGGTAATTTAATGCAAAAAAACCGCTGTTAATATTTTTGCTTGAAGTACAATAACAAAAAAAAAAAAAAAAAAAATTATCTAAATTTCCGTGGACAATTTTGTTTTATTTATTTTCTAACCTACTTGTAAAACCTCATCTCTTTGACAAATACTCCATACAAACATATCTGTTAATATTTTTTTCTACCGAGTAATATTGAATTAATATGTTTTCTTAAAAAAAAAACGTACACGCGGGGGTTAACTTTTCGCGAGATACATTTTAACATAATTCCTTGTCCATACCCTACACGTTAAATGAATAAAATCGCTGTTTTTAATTCATGCAAAGTTGGTCTAAAATTCGGCGTAAATTCCCCGGACTATTTGTAAACTATGTACCTAAACAAAGGCATTAATTTATTTTATAATATCTTCGCGATTTCATTTTTATCAATCATTAAGAAATTAAAAATCTTGTTCGATTTTTGCACTTGTCTAGTACCCCTGACCACCGTGACTATGTTTCACTTACCCCAAATTCTATTTTTTTTATGTATTTCTAAAATTAAACCTAATACCGACGAAATACGACTCACATTAGATAAAATCATGTTGACCATGTCATTTTAGTCTTATTAATATTTTCGTTAGATGTTCTGGCGACAGTTTCAGTTACCCCATTTACGGGGGAAGTGAAACAAAACCATAGTCTGCTTTTTGATGATTTTATCGATAAATGCACGACTATAGAGTTTGGAACTCGAATCATAGACGGCTGCTTAAAGGAAGAGTACTTCGCATCAATCGTTATTATAAATTCGAGTCTTAAAATTAAAAGTAAAGTATGTTTCACTTACCCCACCTGACCTAATAAATAATATAAACAATTTTCCAAAAAAAAACCAACCGACTTCCAAAAAAAGCACTAATATAACTTTTTACATGACAAAAACCAACAAATTCCAAAAAAATTAACTACTTTAATTTCGGAAGTCGGTGGCAAAAACGAAAATACAGAATCATATAGTATACAGTGTAAGATGGTTGAAGCTGTGTGTGATACAGTTATATCCATAGAAATAAAAATAACAGCTTATATCTATGGTTATATCCCTAGGAATATGGTTATGAACCGCTTTCATATTTATAACCATATATATGACGGTATATTTTGCTATATAGTTTCAAATATTTTTGTTTTGCCACCGACTTCCGAAATTAAAGTTATTTTTCACTTGTGTATTTTTTTGGAATTTGGTGGTTTTCAGGGTTCCGTAGCCAAATGGCAAAAAATGGAACCCTTATGGATTCGTCATGTCTGTCTGTCTGTCCGTCCGTATGTCACAGCCACTTTTTTCCGAAAGTAAGAACTATACTGTTGAAACTTGGTAAGTAGATGTATTCTGTGAAAATAAGTCCCCCCCCCCCCCTGTAAATTCTAAAATAAGAGAATCATCATTCTCCTGCCCTTATCCCAATTTTATTTAGGGTCGGCGCAACATGTCCCTTTTTTCCATACTTCTCTATTAGTCGTCATCTCGGGTTATTCCCAAAGTACTCCAAAAATAGTTCCCAAACTACTCCATGAAAAATATGATATTTTTAATTAGGTTTCATTCTACTCCATGATAATATTAAAATGTTCTCAAAGTACTCCACGCCATTTTAATCAAAAAGCTAATTAAAGTATGTACCTACCGGATCACTATGAAAGGGTAGCTGACGTACAGCAAGGCTCAAAAGCTTTGCAAATATTTTTTTAAGTATAATACTTATAATTCTAAAAGGCAGTCTTTCTTTCATAAACACAAATTTTGAATCCTAATGAAAGTTATAAAATTAAGTTACAACTTTTTTTTTTTACCCACAACGCGTAAGGTCTTGGCCTGCATCTCACCTGATGGTAAGTGATAGGTATACTAGGTGACTCAAGGATAAAACTAAGGTAATGTAGTATTATTTCAAATATGTGGAATCAGACTTAAAACTATTTTGAGACATGTAAAATCAAATATACATATAATAAAACAGTAGAATCCGGTGTCTGTCTGTTTGTTTGTTCGTCTCCGGAACTACTGAACGGTACCCTAATTACGTAATACATAATCAATTCGGTATGAAACAGATTACTAATCCATTACTTCATAAGTTCGAAATTTAATTCTGCTCTGCAACGTAATTATCGCATTGAATGTTGTTGAACCAATGTGTTGAACTGTCAAAATGGACGGAAACGTATTTTTATGTAGTTTTCACAGGTAGACAGAGATTAATTTGGAAGAGAATATAGGCGTTGTTTCTTTAAAATCGGATGTTGCAAAAAAGTTATCGTCATACTAGACGGTATTCTGTTCACGACGTCAACACAATTTCTGAGAGTAACCTAACCTAACAAAAATTACTAGGCTTGCATGAATTCCAGATAATATTAGTATTATCCCACTAATAGGAATTTGGATGAGGCGAACAAATAGTATATAACTAACAAAAGTACTAGGCTTGCATGACTTTACGTTTAGTTTATTTTGAGGAGGTACATAAAAAAAAACTATATATGAAAATCTATTGCTGCAAGTATGAAAGATCATCACTAGAAAATGGCTCGACCGATTTGGCAGATTTTTTTTTGTTGTATCTGTAATCTTTGTCTAGACAAGGTTCCCATAAAAGAAAATTTTGAAAAATCCACCGGAAAAGCCAGAAATACACCCGTGCGACGCTGTGCACGAACAGCTACTTTCAAATAATTTGCTAATTTGTAATGATTATATACCTAACTATTTTTTTCTATTCTTAACTGCTTTACAATCATAGTCAGTGTCAGATCCCTGTTTATAGATTGTCGACTTCTATTTACTCTGAAATAAACAGTTTCTTCTCTAATAGTTTGTAAGAAAACTTTAATCTTCCTTTTAAGAATTTTTGTGACTGACTGTAATGACATATTATTATATGTATTTTATAGGTAATTATGTAGATGGAGCAGTTTGAGAATTGATAACGAATAATCAGTGGAGTACTTTGAGAATAATTCCAGATACCTATGGAGCAGAATGGGAACAAAATAATAAGTATTTGAATCGGCATAGCTGCTACGAAGAATTTGGTACCCATCATCACCGACTCAGGGATCGGCATAACTGCTACGAAACATTAGGTGCTCGTCATCACCGACTTAAGGATCGGCATAGCTGCTACGAAGCATTAGGTACCCATCATCACCGACTCAAGGATTGGCATAGCTGCTACTAAACATAAGGTACCCACCATCACCGACTCAGGGATCGGCATAGCTGCTACGAAACATTAGGTGCTCGTCATCACCGACTTAAGGATCGGCATCTGCTACGAAGCATTAGGTACCCATCATCACCGACTCAAGGATTGACATAGCTGCTACTAAACATAAGGTTTAGGAGTATGAGGAACAGGGTGTAAAGTTCACTCATCCACCATAGAAAAGGGAGGATCCTCCAACCAGACGGGTTGTTATGTCTGGCGGGCAACTGCCCCATATGTTGATTTCGGATAGTCTTATCTATGTTATTCGCTCAGTAAACTCTAACTGCGAGATGTAGGAATTGTGTGACGTCATGTCTTTTTGTTTCGTAGTTTTTGTATGTGGCGGTCTAACCGCTACATCACTCCCCTCCGGAGACCGGAGGTCGATAGTGGGCTGAGTCTTGGATCTTGCGATGCTTCACAGTGCCAGCTGTGGTTCCAGTGAGTCGGAACCGGGTGCCGCATAGTTCACGGTGAGTCGGAACTGTCTGCGGTGATTCCCCAGTGAGTCGGGGAGGCGCTGCGTCGTCATCCAGTGAGTCGGATGTGGTACAGCGCCGGGTTTTTGGCTGACTGCTTGCGTCGACCAGGAGAGGGTAGAATAGGCTCTGCTTGTGAGACCGGCCGGAAGTGCAGGTGCTGTGCCAAGGTTGCTGATGAGGCTGAGGGTGATGACCAGGAATGCGCGTTCGCTGCATGCTGGTGGTCAGGATACCCGTTGAAGCCGTGGGTGCTGGCTGGCTGTGTGACTCGCCTCACGAAAGCTTGCGGGAGTGATGATGATGACGTCACGCCGAAGTAGTTGCACGAAGGCTGTGTTGACGTTCATACTCGGGGTCACCAATTTAGGGGCATGAGGAACAGGGTGTAAAGTTCACTCATCCACCATAGAAAAGGGAGGATCCTCCAACCAGACGGGTGTTATGTCTGGCGGGCAACTGCCCAATATGTTGATTTCGGATAGTCTTATCTATGTTATTCGCTCAGTAAACTCTAACTGCGAGATGTAGGAATTGTGTGACGTCATGTCTTTTTGTTTCGTAGTTTTTGTATGTGGCGGTCTAACCGCTACAAAGGTACCCATCATCACCGACTCAGGGATCGGCATAGCTGCTATTAAACTTTAGGTGCCCGTCATCACCGACTCAGGGATCGGCAGCTGCTATTAAACATTAAGTGCCCGTCATCACCGACTCAGGGATCGGCATAGCTGCTATTAAACATTAAGTGCCCGTCATCACCGACTCCGGAATCGGCATAGCTGCTATTAAACATTAGGTGCCCGTCATCACCGATTCCGGGATCGGCATAGCTGCTACTAAACATTAGGTACCCTTCATCACCGACTCAAACATTAGGTGCCCGTCATCACCGATTCCGGGATCGGCATAACTGCTTTAAACATTAGGTGCAAGTAATCACCGACTCAGGGTTCGGCATAGGTGCTACTCAACATTAGGTCCCGTCATCACCGACTCCGGGATCGGCAAAGCTGCTATTAAACATAAGATGCAAGTAATCACCGATTCAGGGACCGGTATAGCTGCTACTCAGCCTTAGGTGCCCGTCATCGCCGACTCAGGGATCGGCATAGCTGCTAATAAATATTAGGTGCAAGTAATCACTGACTCAGGGATCGGCATAGCTGCTACTAAACATTAGATACCCATTATCACCGACTCAGGGATCGGCATAGCTGCTACCCAACATTAGGAGCCCGTCATCGCCGACTCAGGGATCGGCATAGCTGCTAATAAATATTAGGTGCAAGTAACCACCGACTCGGGGATCGGCATAACTGCTACTAAACATAAGGTATCACATCATATTGAATGGAGAAAAACTGGAATTTATTAATCAAACGGTTTTCCTGGGAATCACGCTAGACGAGAAATTACAATGGGGACCTCATATAACATCTCTTGCGGGGCGGCTAAGCTCGGCCGCTTATGCTGTTAGAAAGATCAGACAGTTAACAGATGTAGAAACCGCGCGTTTGGTCTATTTTAGCTACTTCCACAGCATTATGTCGTATGGCATTTTACTGTGGGGTCGGGCTGCTGACATTGAATCTATCTTTATTTTGCAAAAGAGAGCTGTCAGAGCCATTTATGATCTCCGTCGTCGCGAATCTCTTAGGAAACTATTTAAAAGGATTAATATTATGACCGTTCCTTGCCAATTCATTTATGAAAATATTATGTATGTAAGGAAAAATCTACATCTTTGTAATAAAATAAGTGATAGACATAATTTTAATACTAGAAATAAAGATAAACTAGATCAACCATTTTTCAGATTATCTAAAGTACATACATCTTTTATGGGGTACTGTGTTAAATGTTACAACAAAATACCTTGTGATATATTACAATTAAATGAAAGAAAATTTAAAACTCATGTAAAAAGTACACTTTGTAAACAAGCATATTACAGATTAGAGGATTATATCCAAGATAAGAATGCTTGGAAACATGCTGGTCCTGCTCCATAGGACAATTTAGAGTCTAGACAAAATCAAACTGGTTGCTTACTTAATTGTATTTGTTTTTTATTATATGACATTGATTTTACGAGTACATCCTGTGATTACTTCCTCACACACTGACTTATTAATTGTAATTTTTTAGTAGATTCGTCTATTTTTACAATGTTTGTGAATATGTGAACACCATGTATCTACCACATAATTAATTTATCTGTCGTTTGCTCCACTTTAAATTATTTTTACTTTATACAGTAATTTTATTCTAGGTGCATCGTCTTCACATATAATTATATAAATAATGTACCTATACAAAATATTGTAAAACATTTTAAAAAGAGTAACGGTGGAGTTTCTTGCCCATTCTTCTCCATACGAAAACTACCTTTTGGAAGGGGCGGTAGAATCAATACTTTATTTTGTAAATTTTGACGTTCAAAAGTGCCTTCAAGGGCCTATTTGAAATAAATGATTTGACTTTGACTTTGACTTTGGTACCCATCATCACCGACTTAGGGATCGGCATAGCTGCTCTAAACATTCGGTGCAAGTAATAACCGACTCAGGGATCGGCATAGCTGCTCTAAACATTAGGTGCCCGTCATCACCGACTCAGAGATCGGCATAGCTGCTATTAAACATTAAGTGCCCCTCATCACCGACTCAGAGATCGGCATAGCTGCTATTAAACATTAGGTGCCCGTCATCACCGACTCTGGGGTCGGCTGCTACTAAAATCATGAAGCAATTAAGTACGGCATCTTTACAGTGTAGAAAACAACTGAAAGTCTATGAAATATGATCTGACGTGAAGAATTCTCAGACCAAATAAAACACCAAGACAGCGCTGTGAACAGTGAAGCTGGTTCGTAAACATGTGTGGACTTTGTGTGGTGTAATTTGATTGTAGTGTCATTGTAAAAGGTTATAAATGTGTGCGTGTGAGCGTGTATGCACAGAGCGGCGGCGCCGGCGCCGGCGCGGCGGCGGTGAGGTTTTGGGATGCTTCACTTTATTGTTCGCTGCGCTCTGTTTTGGTTTTTTATTTGGTCTGAGGAAAACTTTTAACAAGTTTAGTTATCTTAAGGCGACGATAACCGACTTTTGATGGTTTTATTTTATACCTTAAAATTACGTCTAAACGAGTAGGTAGTGTTAATGATTTGGAAAAATATATGTTAAATAAGAGCATTTTCTTAATAACTTAATGAAAGATTATTTTAGATTATGTTTATATTACTTAGTGAAATTAATTTGTAAAGTTATGTCTAACGCGGATAAAAAACTAAGAATTACGCAAAGCTATCAAGCATATTTTTCTGAAAGGTTCACCATTTAAAATATGAATCTTTTAGTTTAAGGTGTTTTATTAAAAATACCTTTTGTTTTATGCTTAGTGGACGTACGACGCGTTGCGTGAGCTCAGTACAGAACACGCAAGCTAACCACTCAAGGTCACTGGCATGTATCTGCGTCTATCTTTCTACAAAATGCCTAAAGAACAAACGTAACGTTCTTATCTGAAGAAACAAGAGCAGGACATGGGAAGACTTGCGGCAGCGCTCTCGTCACACAACATCACGTATTTTGTCTATTTCCCAAACAGCCATGCACACTGAATGAGATTCCTAGTCAATTAAATCTCACGCGTGTTTTCCCTAATTTGTATATTATGGGTGGAAATGGGATGGGTTAAATCGTCTCAGAATAGTAAAAAGTGCAAATTAAATGAATGGCTCGGCAATGGCTGCGGATGTTCCAAGGGTCTACCTAACGCTAGCGAAAAAAGTAGGGTGCGCCAAAGTTCACCTAAATTTTCAACTCCGATAATTGGAAATCCGAAAATGTTCTTCCTAACATTTTTCATCCTAACAATCACAATTCCTAACTACTCTGTCTCTAATGTTCATAATTCCGAAGCATTCAACTTCATAATGTCAGTAGCAATAAACATCTATTATACTTTTATTTGTTTTCCTATATTTTCTCAGCATAACCATCTTTTACACTATTATTCAAAGTCATATATTTTTTGTTTAGATTAGGATTAGGTTAGGTTAGGTTAGAACTGAGACCAACTACGCGCGAGCCGAGCGAGCGAAGCGAGCGGTGCCGCGGCAGCGGCCGGCGAGCGCTACCTCGAAATTGGTCGCGAAATTTTTCTAAGTATTTTTTTCATAGACCCCCAAGACGACTCTTTGACCTGAATTTCATTCAGTTACGACAAAAATCAGTGAAATGACCTTTAATCATTCTAAACAGTTGGTTTTTAGACATAATTATCTCAGGTATAGTTATAGTAATAAATATGTAACAACAATAACCAAAAATAAAATGGCTAAATGTAAAAATGTGAACAGTTGATTTGTAATCACAAGAAATAGTTTAAAAACAAACCTTTTCCTTCAAAGCATCTGGTTCATGATTATGTTCTCTCAGTAGGATAAAAGCGTTTTATGATAAAAAATAGTAGGAGTTTAAATATATTTACATTAATGATATTATTAATTACAATTTTCGGAAACATGAGTGTTATGAACATCGCCGGTAGCACTACAAATAGTATGAATGAAAACTTTAGGATGAAAAATTTTAGGAAGAGTGATCATTCGGATTACAAATCGTTAGGAAGAACAATTTCGGGTAAAGAACTTTAGGTGAGCCAATATGGACCCAAAAAAGTACCTACGGTACAAAGACATTAACTTATTACATCATATCTTAAATCTCTTTGCTACGGTACAAAACCGTATTATTAGAATAGTTGCAGACGTTGCAGTAACCGGCCCGAGCACATATTTAAACTTGTGTATGAGGTCCTGAGTCCGACTTAGGTGGGGTAAAGTGTTGTTGGGCAATAGACTCGCACTCTACTACTTACATTACATGGGCAGGCAATTTTATTTATCACCTCTTCTTAACGTTCGGGGATTAAAGGCGATTACGCCTGTAATCCCCAAAAAACACGTAAGTACCTAACATTGTTTCATGTTAAGTGTTTTTTGAACACATAAAAACCCATTACTTAAGTAGTTTATTTCTTTTAAAAATTCATTTACAAGAACACATAATAGCAGAACGAGGCTCCGCGCGCACGTCACGCACGAGCACGTCACTGTCCCATGAGCGCGCGCCGCCGCCCGCCGCCGCGCCGCGCCGAGCACTAGCAGCCTGGGGCTCGCATCGGCGACAAGCCATAATAATTATGCGGCGTGATATGCTGAAGTCGTCCGCTACACCTATGACTTTATGATTTCCCACTAAGTAATCAAAGAAAATATTCACGTTCCTCAGCGAACTAATCGTTTCAGTTAAATTAAAACACTGCAGGGTGGAATGGTTTCAGTCTGCAGATGACATGTTTTGAATCTTATAAGAGATTGCATAGCAAACTACATACTATCTCCATAGATGTGCGATCTGGTATTCATGTTGGATAGAGCTGGTCGCTGGTGGTGAACTGGTGACCACTAGCTGCACGCACTCATCACTGTCGCAGTCACAGCACTGTCATCCACGGGCGCGTGTCGGGCGCGCGTGGCGGGTCCGGCGCGAGTCTCGTGCCGTGCGCGGTCGTGCTCGCGTGACGTAACGCCGCGCCACACTGCAGCGCGGCCGCGCGGCCCGCGACCCGAGCTGTGCCTCGCGCCTCCCCCGCCCACGCCCCGCTGCGCGCGCATCCCACCCGTCCCTGCACCGGCCACCACTGCTCACTGCTCGCCTCCTGCAGTCCTGCAGTCCTGCACTCGTCTGCATCCCTCATACCTCACACCTGCCTTACTGAATTCCGTGCAATAATCAAGCTATTTCGGAATATAGACAGGCTGTACTGGAGCGACTGCTGCTGCTGCCGCTACTCAAAACCTCAAGTGAATCAAAAATAACAATTTAATTGGTTCGAGTCGTTTGGAGATGAAACTCGCCTGCTTTTTCGGCCAATCAGCAGAGGCAATGCTGCCAGCCTTTGGGCACTTTTCCTGTTGACAATGACGTTCATGAACCTGTAAAAGATGTCTTATTTGTCCGTCTGCCAGAGGTTTTCTTCTGAAGATCAAAGCAACGTAGGAATTTGCCTAATGATTAAAAGGAATCACACACATCGAAGATAATATTATTATGTATTATAGCACTTACAATGAAAATATAATATTATCTAACCGACCACACACGATACCTACCTAGCTAAGCTATGGTAGCCACACACGTTACGATTTGCTTGCGCAAACTTAGGCTTGCGCAAATTTGCTTGACGTCGGTATTGACCACACACGTTACGATTTGCTTGCGCAAATTTGCTTGACGCCGGTATTGACCACACACGGCTCAAATTTGCTTGTGATATCATTTCTGTTTAGAGACCGTCCAGGTGTGTTATGGTAGCCACACACGTTACGATTTGCTTGCGCAAATTTGTGTTTGCGCAAGCAAATCGTTACGTGTGTGGGAAGAAATTTGCGCAAATTTCTTTGAAAAACCGTCAAATCAGATTTGCGCAAGCCTAAGTTTGCGCAAGCAAATCGTAACGTGTGTGGCTGGCATTACGCGGTAATGGCATCAATTGATGACGCTTTGGCAATAGTAGGAGGAGGCGGAGCGCGCGAGGGAGAGACAAATGTTGCGACCTCGCGCCCCTAGCCGCCGCCGTAGGAGACGCCCTGGGCGTCGGGAATCGCGAGCCGATTTCCGGCCACCGTAGGCGCGGGCTTGCGGACGTAGAGCAATGGGTAGCTCGATTGTTGATAAAAAAAAACATGAGGGGCAGTCTTTGGGGACTGCCGATGGAAGTGAAAACAGTATCCTATAATATTATGTTAATCCAGGTAATAAACTATCTATCTGCCTCATCCAAATCCTCGTGAATTCATGCAGGCCTAGTAGTTTTTGTTAGGTTTCTGCTCAGATATTGTGCACAACGTCTAATGATTGAAATACTATCTTGAATTCATGCAAGACTAGTACTTTTTGTTAGGTTACTAACAAATTCTACTCTCCCTCCGTCTTACGAATTTTCGATCAGGTTACGTGTCCTGACGCAAGTTTAACATTTTTTACCCATCCCAAAAAAAGTGCACAACACCGCCAAAGAAGTTTTTGCTTCAAAAAACTACTGAAATTGGAACACATGCCCCACACTGCAAACTCAAATTTGCACAAGCTTGGAATCGAAAATTGAAAATCACACAAGCCTAGAAATTTGCGCAAACCTCCCACACACGTAACGATTTGCTTGCGCAAGCCTAAGTTTGCGCAAGCAAATCGTTACGTGTGTGGTCACCAAAAATCGCTACAAAAAAAAATATACGTAGGTACAATAAACCGAACCATGTGCGCCGCGACACGACTGATTTCAATGAATTTCTATGAAGTACCTTCCGATGCTAGCGACACGTCGACACGTCGGCACATCGCCTTCTTAAAAATACATAGAAACCAGTCCTGTCGCGGCGACACGTCGCCTGCAGTTGCCGCCTGTGATCAACTACGGAATTGTACCCGGCGCACGCCAATAAAGCTCCCAATCGACAAGATTTTTTCCGACACCTTCAATCGTCTTCATCGTCATATTTCAGCCAATAAAACTTCCTCATGAATCACTCCGTCCATAGGTGAAAACCGTATGAAAATCCGTTCGGTAGGTTAAAGAAATCTACTGAAATTTGAACACATGCCCCACACACGCTCAAGCAAATTTGCGCAAACTCAAATTTGCACAAGCTTGGAATCGAAAATTTAAAATCACACAAGCCTAGAAATTTGCGCAAATTTTTTCCCACACACGTAACGATTTGCTTGCGCAAGCCTAAATTTGCGCAAGCAAATCGTAACGTGTGTGGCTACTACGATAATATTAAATCGAGAAAGAAATCGCGAGAAATTAGCTGTAGTAGGTATCAAAATTAGCTGTAGTAGGTATCAAAAATTAGCTGTAGTAGGTATCAAAAATTTAAATGTCATAACATATCGCCTTGTTTCCCCGCAAGGTTAGGCAGAGGTGTATGTTTCGACAGTTATGTTTAAGTCCCATGTAATAAGGGGCGAGCCTATTGCCATCAACTGGGCACAAATCCAGACTCCGGGCTGGTACTGAAAAATTCCTAATGCAAAAACCCAATGCAACATTACCCGACCTGGGATTGAACCAGGGCGTTATGCTCAGGAGGAAACGCCCGGGTGTCACCACTGGGTGGATCGCCCGGAGGACACGGTGGAGCATACGGTGGAGGTCTGCCCGGCTGCCGGCGGCAGTGACCTCTCACGTCCGGCCCTGGTCCAGACCATGGTGCGGAGCGAGAGGGCATGGCAGGCCGTCACCTCCTTCTGCGAAGCAGTAATGCTCGTGAAGGAGGAGGCGGGGCGCATGGGGCAGAGACAAAGGTAGCTCCCTCAAGCCCCTAGCCGCCGCCGTAGGAGACGCCCCGGGCGTCGGGAATCAATAGCCGATTTCCGGCCACGAGACGGAGAGTAATGGGTAGCTCGCCGTCCGATAAAGACCAAGCCTGGGTCGACGGCGCGTCGTGTTCCACGCACGCCTCAAAGAGTTGTCAGCGAAACTGAAGGGGTCCGCTAGGGCCGATGCCTATACCGGGGTTGCGGATAGTCTTAAGGGCAAAACCGTGGCCCCTGGCTAGGCAAGGGAAGGATCACGGGTGGGTTTTAGTCAGTAAGAGTCTGACACGCCGTCCTTCCGCTCCGCCCAGAGCAGGAGAAGTCATTGGATGATTTCCCAATAAAAAAATAAAAATAAAAAAAGTGTGGCACTCGGGGACTGCCGCGGTAAAGCTATTGCATAGCATTTTTTATCAACTTATGCAATTGTAAAATATTAACCCGAATACAAGAAATAGCAATGGGACATTGACAGGAACTGTTATTCACATTTATAGTTTTTAAAACTTGACACAACATAATGGGAACATCAAACTAATAAAAAGGTTTTAATTTAACTATAAATAGTCAAGGATCATTCGTCTAAGTAAAGAACTTTGTTGTCAAACAGTTAAACATAATTTTCAATACAACACTCTCGATAGATCATTCGTCTAAGTAAATTTGAACTTTGCTGTCAAGCAGTTAAACATAATTTTCAATACAAAACACTCTCGTTAGGTATTTTCGTTACGGAATTTCTGGATTAGGTCTCCACGCTCAAGGCCCGCGATAGAAGCTATGCAATAGCTTAAAAAAAGGGCGTTATGCTCAGCAGTCTGTAGCGCTTGCGATCAGTAAACCAACGAGGCAGTCAATTAAAATGTCATAAATCGTAAATTCTAATAATTACTTTTATTAATAAAGTCTGGTTTTCACATTTATCGGCACTCCGAGTCCGAGCAACAACAAGCGAAACACGTCATATTCATAGTACATTATAGGTACTGATAACATTAGCATGTTGGTGACACGAACCCATCTGATTTTCCTCTCGGTACCATCTTTGGGTACTGCCGATAGAAGTGAAAACTAAGTAACAATTCAATTCAATTTATTTATTGCAGATAAATAACGCCAACGCAAGTAACGCCATCTAACGAAAAGGTCAAGAATTTATGTAGCTTGATGTCAGTACAAGAGCGAAAGCTGCAGCTCCATTAAAAAAAATCCAAAAAAATTAAACAGAGTGCGCTGTCAACAAAAAAGTGCTCAGCGCGCCTTCGGTGACGATGACGCGAGTCCCATGATTTTTGTTCACTCAAAAAGTGCTCAACGCGCCTGAAGAAGTTTTCACTTCAAAAACGTGTGCGGTCGAGGGACTCCATCAGACACGAAGTTCGAAAGGCGCGTTTTGAGGCCAAGTTAGTGGACGAATTGCGGCCCAGTTGGCGTCCTACCCTTAGGGTAGCAAGGAGTTCTGGTCCCTGTCTAAATCGGTCGCGTCGAACTTTTGCCGTCCTTCGCTGCTTCCTCTGCGAAGTCTGATGGAACGCTGGCTCATACCGCGCAAGAGAGGGCAAACCTATTTGCTTCCTTCTTTGCCAAAAATTACAGCCTGTGCCCAAAAAGCAAAACTGTGCCAATCTGTCAACTATAGAACAATCGCCATAACCTCCATACCGTGCAAAGTGATGGAAAGGGTACTAAACAATAAGCTGCTAGCATACATAGCATGGCTCAGCCAGTAGGTAGCTGTATTAATGAAGTTAATAATAGTATGAATAATTTGGTTAACACAACATATGTATTTTCTGACTTTGGTCAAGGTTTTGGTAGAATATTTAATCAGTGTTCACAACAGTATGTTATAAATAATTGTTTACCCGGTGCCAGTGTTAGCCAATTAATTTGTAATATTAAATTGACAAAAATAAACCCCGGTTCAACTGTTATATTATTATATGGGGATAGTTTATCTGTAAGAAAAAAAGAAATAATTGAATGTGTCCATTTGATGTTACATCTCAATGCGACCAATAGTTGTAAATTTATTTTTTGTGCCTTGCCTTATTCTCATTATTTGTCTGATGAGCAAAATAGGCATATTTATAATCTAAATTATGTTAATTTATAATAGGACATGTCGTCACAGCGATGCTATTTTATATTTTGATTGTAATCAATCACTGATTACAAACTGACAGAATATACAATGTATTTGCCACCTAGTTGTAGGAGACAAATTGCTAATCTTTTAGCATACAGTATACACAGTGACACTGGTTCTTGTAGTGTACCATCGATTACTGTTAGTAGTGATACTAACACTACTTTTGATACGCCTAGTAGTTTAAACTATTAGGTGCGACAACGGGTGAGCCCCATATATTGAATGTTGTTCATCAAAATATGCAGGGTCTGTCCGGCAAAGAGCTAGAGTTAAGTTTATTTATGGAGAGGTTAGGTTAGGTTAGGTTAGGTTAGGTTCCCCGCGGGAGGCGGTTCCGTCGGAGGAGGAGGTTCTCCCGGTGACAGCGTCGGAGCTCTACGCGGGCACTCTGCGCCTCCGCGCGAAGAACACGGCCCCAGGGCCGGACGGTGTTCCCGCAAGGGTGGTGGCCATAGCCGCCTCTCAGATGGAGGAGAGGCTTCGGGACCTCTTTAGCGCGTGTTTCACAACTGGGAGGTTCCCGAAACCTTGGAAGCAGGGGCGGTTGTGCCTCCTCCGAAAAGAGGGACGCCCGGCGGACTCCCCCTCGGCTTACCGGCCCATCGTTTTGCTCGATGAGGTCGGTAAGATGTTCGAGGGGATTATCGCCGAACGGCTGTATAGTCTGCTGGGAACGGTGGGGCCGGACCTGTCGGACGCCCAATTCGGTTTCCGACGGGGTCGTTCGACAGTAGATGCGCTGGCCCTGCTCAAGGGCCAGGTGAAGGAGGCCGTGGAGGCTGGGGACGGAGTGCTGGCGGTGTCATTCGACATTGCCAACGCCTTCAACTCTGTCCCCCACTCGACAATATTGGAGGCGCTCCGGTATCACGGAGTGCCTCAATACCTGCGCACACTCTTGGCCAGCTACTTGGAGGACCGGGTGGTCCTCCTCGCGGACAAGACGGCCAGAGTGAGGCAGTATGGTGCAGAGTCCGGTGTTCCACAGGGATCGGTCCTAGGACCACCGCTGTGGAACATTGGATTCGACTGGCTCCTGCGGGGGACCCTCCTCCAGGGCACGAGCATCATCTGCTACGCAGATGATACCCTCCTCCTTGCCCGGGGGAGGAACTTCAGGGAGGCGGCCATTCTGGCCTCTGCTGGGGGATCCTTAGTGGCTGGAAGGATCCGCCGCCTAGGGCTGAAGGTGGCGCTGCACAAGACGGAGGCCGTGTATTTTCACGGTCCTCGGCAGCGCATCCCACCCGACGGACACATTGTCGTGGAGGGCGTCAGGATCGGGGTCAAGGCCCAGATGAAGTACTTGGGCCTTGTACTCGACAGCAGGTGGCGCTTCGGCCCACACTTCAGCGGGCTGTCGACGCGCCTGCTGAAGGCTGCGAATGCCCTTTCCTGGCTCCTCCCGAACCTGGGAGGTCCGAAGGCGCGATGCCGGCTTTTGTATGCCGGCATCCTCAGGAGCATGGCCCTTTACGGGGCCCCGATTTGGGCGGACTCCCTCCACAGGAGGGAGAACGCCACTACCATCCGTAGGCCCCAAAGGGCCATTGCACTGCGGGTGGCGAGGGCCTACCGGTCGGTGGGCTTCTCGGCGGCGTGCGCCCTGGCCGGCACCCCTCCTTGGGAGCTCGAGGCGTGGGTGCTGACCAGAGTGTACGAATGGACGGCGCGGTGTAAGGCGCTCGGGGAGCCCCCCGCCGCAGAAGAGCGGGAGGCCGTGCGTCAAGAGGCGAGGGACGCGATCGTCCATCACTGGACGGAGGACCTCGCCAATGCCGTTTTCGGCCGCCGAACTCTGGACGCCCTCGGGCCAGTCCTGAAGGATTGGCTCGAGCGGTCCCACGGTTTCCTCTCTTTCCGTCTGGTGCAGGTGTTGTCCGGCCATGGGTGTTTCGGAACGTACCTGCACCGGATCCAAAGGGAGGAGACCCCGTCGTGCCACGACTGTGGCGCGGCGGAGGACACAGCTCAGCACACCCTTGAGGTGTGCCCAGCCTGGTCCGAGCTGCGTCGCGGTCTGAGCGCAGCGGTCGGGCAGGGCCTCTCGCTTCCCGGCGTCGTCAACTCGATGCTTGTAAGCGAGGGGGCCTGGACAGCGGTCGCCTCCTTCTGCGAGGACGTAATGTCGCAGAAGGAGGACGCGGAGCGCGCGCGGGAGGACGACCCTCTCGCAGCGCCGCTCCGCAGGCGAAGACGGGGCATGAGAAGGCGATTGTACGATCGTCGTCTTATGCCCCCTGGTGGCGAACAGCGGGAGACGGGTGCGGGGGCGCCTTCTCCTGCATTGCACAGTTCACCATCCATGTCGGGCGGGAATGACAGAGCGCTCGCGGTCATTCCTGGGCCCCTCCCCGATGGGGGGGGCGTGTTGGGCCCGCCTGCAAGGCGGGCGGTCGTCAGCGGGGGACTGGATGTTATGGCTCTGCCGGAATCCCAGTCCTCCTCCTTGCAGACGAGGTAGGAGCGCCGCTGGGTCGTTTAGTGGGTATACCGGATTTTCCGGGGAGTCCCACATACCCCTCCCATCCCCCGATGGGTGGGCATGCGTAATGCATTTTTCCCAGCGTCAAAAAAAAAAAAAAAAAAAAAAGGTTGTGTTAGGTTAGGTTAGGTTAGGTTAGGTTCTACGAGGCGGCTTGTGCACTGGCCGGATCCCCGCCCTGGGACCTGGAGGCGAAGGTGCTCGCGTCACTTCATCGGTGGCGCGAGGAAGCCACAGCGCGGGGCGAGCGACCGATGCAGCGACACATGGAGCTGCGTCGGTCTCAGCTTCGCGAGGTCCTGGTGGCGGAATGGCGGGAAAGGCTTTCACGCCCCACCGCCGGCCTCGTCACCATCGAGGCGGTCCGGCCGGTGCTCGACGACTGGCTCGGGAGGAGGCACGGCTCCCTGTCGTTTCGGGTGACGCAGGTGCTCTCGGGGCATGGCTGCTTCGGGAAGTACCTGTGTCGCATAAACAGGGAGCCGGACGCTCGGTGTCACCACTGCGTCCATTGTCGGGAGGACACGGCGCGGCATACATTGGCAGAGTGTGCCGCGTGGGAGGAGCCGCGCCGCGCCCTCGTTTCAGAAGTTGGAGCCGACTTGTCACTGCCGGCCGTCGTTCGTTCGATGGTCGGGAGTGCCGAGTCGTGGGACGCGGTGGTTTCCTTCTGCAAGACAGTCATCTCGCAGAAGGAGGCTGCGGAAAGGGAGAGGGAGATCTCGTCCACTCACCCGGCCCGCAGCAGGCGCACCGGGCGTCGGCGGAGGGCGGATAACGCCCTCTTCCAGCCCCCCTAAATGGGTCCAGGGGCGACGGATTCGGGGACATCCGTCGCCCCCCATCACACAGGACCCGAGATGGCGGCGCGTAGTGTTCCACGCGCGCCACTCTAAGACGTAACGGGGGGAGTTTGCACACCTCACTCCCCCTACGGGGCGGGGCCCGCAGAGTGCGGGCCGTCACCAGTCCGGGGCAGCGGAAGTCGCAATTTGCTCCCGCAGCCCCCCGACGCAAGTGTGCGAGGGAACACCGGGGTGGTTTTAGTCAGTAAGAGTCTGACAGACCCCTTCGCCCACCCCAGGGCGGAGGACATCCATGAGGATTTCCACCCCGAGAAAAAAAAAAAAAAAGGTTAGGTTAGGTTAGGTTAGGTTACGGCCCCGGGAACGTGGCTCCGGGGCCCGACGGGATCCACGGCTGCGTGTTAGCCCTCGCTCTGAAGGAGCTTGAGCCCCAACTGAGAGGACTCTACACGGCGTGCCTCGAGCAGGGCCAGTTTCCCACTCTGTGGAAGTCTGGTCGTCTGGTCCTGCTCAGGAAGGCGGGGCGCCCTGCGGACTCACCATCCGCGTACCGGCCCATAGTGCTGCTTGACGAGGTGGGCAAGCTGTTCGAGCGGATAATCGCAGCCCGCATCGTCGGCCACTTGTGCAGAGAGGGGCCGGACCTGGACGACAGCCAGTTCGGGTTTCGGCATGGGCGCTCTACGATCCACGCTGTGTCGCGGGTTAGAGTCCTGGCGGAGGAAGCGGTGTCCCGGGGCGGGGTGATGTTGGCGGTGTCCTTGGACATCTCCAACGCCTTCAACACCCTGCCCTGGAGTTGTATTCGGGAGGCACTGCGGTATCATGGGGTGCCTCCCTACCTCCGCCATATCGTTGGGGCTTATTTGTCAGAGAGGTGTGTCACCTACATGGGACGTGATGGTGGAAACCAGCGCCGCATGTCGTGCGGTGTTCCGCAGGGTTCGGTTGTAGGCCCGCTCCTGTGGAACATCGGGTACGACTGGGTGCTGAGGGGCGAGCTCGGCCCGGGGGTAGACCTGACGTGTTATGCGGATGACACGCTGGTCACTGCCCGGGGGAGCTCGCACAGGGAGGCAGCGTTGCGCGCGACGGCTGCGGTCTCACAGGTGGTGAGCCGCATACGTCGCCTAGGCCTGGAGGTGGCCCTTAGTAAGTCGGAGGCCATGGTGTTTCATGGCCCCCGGCGGGCGCCGCCACCCGGCTCACATATCGTGGTCGGGGGAACTCGGATCGCTGTCGAGTCTACCATGAAGTACCTAGGATTGGTGCTCGACAGCCGGTGGGACTTCGGGCCCCACTTCCGACGGTTGGCGCCCAAGTTGCTGGGTGCTGCTGGGGCGCTGTCAACGCTGCTTCCCAATCTGGGGGGCCCGAGCGCCGCTTGTAGGCGGCTCTACGTGGGGATCGTGCGGTCGATGGCCCTTTACGGGGCCCCGATCTGGGCGGCTGACCTGACGGCCGGTAGCATCGCTGTATTGCGTAAGCCGCAGAGAGCGATGGCCGTCAGAGTCATCAGGGGGTATCGCACGATCTCCTACGAGGCGGCTTGTGCACTGGCCGGATCCCCGCCCTGGGACCTGGAGGCGAAGGTGCTCGCGTCACTTCATCGGTGGCGCGAGGAAGCCACAGCGCGGGGCGAGCGACCGATGCAGCGACACATGGAGCTGCGTCGGTCTCAGCTTCGCGAGGTCCTGGTGGCGGAATGGCGGGAAAGGCTTTCACGCCCCACCGCCGGCCTCGTCACCATCGAGGCGGTCCGGCCGGTGCTCGACGACTGGCTCGGGAGGAGGCACGGCTCCCTGTCGTTTCGGGTGACGCAGGTGCTCTCGGGGCATGGCTGCTTCGGGAAGTACCTGTGTCGCATAAACAGGGAGCCGGACGCTCGGTGTCACCACTGCGTCCATTGTCGGGAGGACACGGCGCGGCATACATTGGCAGAGTGTGCCGCGTGGGAGGAGCCGCGCCGTGCCCTCGTCTCAGAAGTTGGAGCCGACTTGTCACTACCGGCCGTCGTTCGTTCGATGGTCGGGAGTGCCGAGTCGTGGGACGCGGTGGTTTCCTTCTGCGAGACAGTCATCTCGCAGAAGGAGGCTGCGGAAAGGGAGAGGGAGATCTCGTCCACTCACCCGGTCCGCAGCAGGCGCACCGGGCGTCGGCGGAGGGCGGATAACGCCCTCTTCCAGCCCCCCTAAATGGGTCCAGGGGCGACGGATTCGGGGACATCCGTCGCCCCCCATCACACAGGACCCGAGATGGCGGCGCGTAGTGTTCCACGCGCGCCACTCTAAGACGTAACGGGGCGAGTTTGCACACCTCACTCCCCCTACGGGACGGGGCCCGCAGAGTGCGGGCCGTCACCAGTCCGGGGCAGCGGAAGTCGCAATTTGCTCCCGCAGCCCCCCGACGCAAGTGTGCGAGGGAACACCGGGGTGGTTTTAGTCAGTAAGAGTCTGACAGACCCCTTCGCCCACCCCAGGGCGGAGGACATCCATGAGGATTTCCACCCCGAGAAAAAAAAAAAAAAAAAAAAAAAGGTTAGGTTGGGTTAGGTTAGGTTAGGTTAGGTTTTCCTCTCTTTCCGTCTGGTGCAGGTGTTGTCCGGCCATGGGTGTTTCGGAACGTACCTGCACCGGATCCAAAGGGAGGAGACCCCGTCGTGCCACGACTGTGGCGCGGCGGAGGACACGGCTCAGCACACCCTTGAGGTGTGCCCAGCCTGGTCCGAGCTGCGCCGCGGTCTGAGCGCAGCGGTCGGGCAGGACCTCTCGCTTCCCGGCGTCGTCAACTCGATGCTGGAAAGCGAGGGGGCCTGGACAGCGGTCGCCTCCTTCTGCGAGGACGTAATGTCGCAGAAGGAGGACGCGGAGCGCGCGCGGGAGGACGACCCTCTCGCAGCGCCGCTCCGCAGGCGAAGACGGGGCATGAGAAGGCGATTGTACGATCGTCGTCTTATGCCCCCTGGTGGTGAACAGCGGGAGACGGGTGCGGGGGCGCCTTCTCCTGCATTGCACAGTTCACCATCCATGTCGGGCGGGAATGACAGAGCGCTCGCGGTCATTCCTGGGCCCCTCCCCGATGGGGGGGGCGTGTCGGGCTCGCCTGCAAGGCGGGCGGTCGTCAGCGGGGGACTGGATGTTATGGCTCTGCCGGATTCCCAGTCCTCCTCTTTGCAGACGAGGTAGGAGCGCCGCTGGGTCGTTTAGTGGGTATACCGGATTTTTTACCGGGGAGTCCCACATACCCCTCCCATCCCCCGATGGGTGGGCATGCGTAATGCATTTTTCCCAGCGTCAAAAAAAAAAAAAAAAAAAAAAAAAAAAAGGTTAGGTTAGGTTAGGTTAGGTTAGGTTAGGTTAGGTTAGGTTAGGTTAGGTTAGGTTAGGTTAGGTTAGGTTAGGTTAGGTTAGGTTAGGTTAGGTTAGGTTAGGTTAGGTTAGGTTAGGTTAGGTTTTTTTTTTTTTTTTTTTTTTTTTTTTTTTTTTTTTTTTTTTTTTTGTTTTTTTTTTTTTTTTTTTTTTTTTTTTTTTTTTTTTTTTTTTTTTTTTTTTTGGCAGGAGTGGGAAATCCTCATGGACGCCCAGACTGCCTCACTTGTGAGCCAGTCTGGGCAGTGCCGGACTCTTACCGGCTAAAACCCACTCCTGCCTTGCCAGTTACCTCTGACATGATCAGAGCCTTTTGTATTATATTGTTTAAATTTTTTGCACTTCATTTTTTATTCCTTTTGCGTTTTGTCGTTTTTGGGGAAAATGGAAAGGTTGTCTTTATATGGAATTATTACTCAACTGATGACTTACATTTTTAACACACTCTCAAATAATTTACCGAATTACTAGCTACATGATTTTTAACTTTTTCTTTTATTGTCTTTATTTGTGTTTTCTACTTTGTTTATTCTACATAGTTTGGATCTTCAGTATCTATATATTTTTTTGTTTATTTTTATTTTTATACACTATTATTCTATGGCTATCCTAATATATACCAATATATCACATAGTCATATTTTATACTCTATTTTTTGTTTCTTTGCTATCCCTAAACAATTTTCTACTATTAAATACTTTAGTAGCTATATTTAAAGTAAATTTATCATTCCGTTTCAGGCACTGCTCAACGACCCTTGCTCTCTGGACTGGCGCAGCACAGCGTAATTTCCAACAAGGCATATTTTCCTGCTTTAATTGGGCCAATTTCTCATGAAACTGGCACCAATTTGCTTTGATCACGCTGTGTGAGCACGCTGTAGCATCGATGCAGTTGGTGTGGCACCGTTGCCGTCTTACAGCGATTCGGGAAGTACCAGGGCCATCCTTAGCAGTACGCTATTGAGGCTCGGGCCAATGCGTCCCACTTCTTACGCACCGGGCATTCACTGCTAAATGCATTGTGTTCGTTATTCCCCGTTTTAGCTCTGGTACAGTTGATGCACACCGCTGCTTCTCCTAGCTGTTGGTCTGGGCAGTCTGCCCTGAGGTGCAGGCCGCCGCAGTGGCTACATAGATCGGCTGGCTCTCTGCAAAAGCGTTTCCCATGGCCGTATCCTAGGCAGCGGGTACACTGTACAAGTGGCGTCTGGTCTTCGACGCGTACTCTCTGGAGGTCTATCCTGAGCCTCCCGCCATCAATAGCCCTCCTCCAGATTGTGGGAGACACACTTAAAACAATGTGGTTCATGTGCGGGTTCCTGGTTTTCCTTCTGTACCTGATTTTTATCTTCCCTTCCTCGCCTCCGAGGTCGTGAAAGATTTCCCGATTCTGATTCCTGAGGGCTTTGAGGACTTCCTCGTCACTGTGTACCAGCAACACGTCCCTCAGAATCAGAAGCGGGTCCCTATTCGTCACTTCCTCGACGACGAGGTTTTCTCCGACTGCTTGCAGTCTCTCTTTTATCTTCCTCCTCTCCTCCTTTGTAGAACACCCCATTATTATCTTCCTGTCCTTCGCTTTCCTCACTCTTTCTACTTGAACCCAGCCTTCTTTCGCATCTACTGCCTTTCTGATTCTCTCCAAGACCTCCTCTCCCGTATCGAATTCCTGCGTTGAGGTAACCACCACAGAGTGCAGCGTCGCTCGCTCCAGTGCCTGAACCCCGGTCTGGCTCTCACGCGCTGCCGCTACCCCAGCGTAGGTTCTTCCATCAACGCCTTCCCGATGCGCCAGAGCTTCCTGAAGTTTTTCCACTTGCGCGGTATTTTCCTTTATCAGAGAGCTATGTTCTTGCATGGTTTTCATGAGCTCAATCTGATAACTGGTACTCTCGCTACAAGTGGACTGGGAACTCTCATCGGCAGTTGGCGCTGCTGCAGATGCAGCTGCCGATGTGGCTGCAGGTGTGACAGGAGATTTGTTACGCTCCGACTCTTTCACCAGCTCATAGAGTCTGTTTATGGCGTCGAGCACCCCTGTCTTAATCTCGGTCTTAAGGTTGCGAGAGTTGCCCAAATGAAGCTTAGCTTTATTTAGGCAAGCTCTCGCCTCCGCTGTGAGACTGGGGTACCCGGACTCTGGCTTCTTTGGCGGTTTGACGTTATTCGCGGTTTCTCGGCGCGTCTCCTGGATGCTAGGAGCAGATAGTGTGGTGTTACACTTGGGGTTGGCTGGGGATTTAGCCTGTGGCTCAACTTTCCCGGCCTCCCATTCGCCGATGCTACGCCTCACGCTGGTAAGCGAGGGTCCAGCCTTCTCCGCTGATCGCGGTAAGCCACTGGAGCCCTGTGGACTCGCATCTTTCATTTGTTTGGCTGGTGTGCGAAGCATGGTAGAGGATTTTGTGAAGGTGGTATTCATAAGCAAAGACCAGTCAGAGGAGACTGGTAGTTATTCGGTGTCCCTGTAAAGGGGGGACTAGCACCGAAGACAAAAACAAAATATATAAACAAAACAAATCTGTCCTACGGTCGAACGACCGTCAGGTCAATAAAATCTAAAAAGACGTCTTAAAGACGTAACCACACGTTATTTTAATTCCTATCTACTAAATAAGGACTAAGGAGTTGCTAGAAGAGCTAATACAAATGTTTGAAATTTTGATAAAAACTGAAGAGTTTACCTGGCTAGTGAAAAAAGGGTGGGTGGGAGGGCAATTTTTTGCAGTTTTATGTTAGCTAGGCGCACGTGCGAGGTGTCAAAAGACGCGTCTCCGCGCGGGCTAGCGAGCTATGGTGTTATTGGATTTTTGGCAGAACAAAAATTTTGACTTTTGGTCGAAAAACGTGTTTTTCGACTGAAAATGTGTAAAAACCGGGAATTGCGACTACCAAACGGGACTCGAGCTCGCGGAACGCGCACCAGAGTACAGGTAAGGCAGGCAATTATCTATTTAAACTAGAATCAAAAATGTTTTTGGAGAGAATTTTGAGATAAAAATTATTTTAGGTTTTTCGTAAAGAAAAAATATTGAAAATTTTTATAAGTCCAAGAACGAAAATTATTTTCGCGCTATTGTCAATTTAATTAGTCAGGAAGTAGGACGGAGCCTATTAAAGATCAAAATGGCTGAAAACAGCTTCGAAATGCGTCACCAGGATGCAAAGTTATAACGGTTTCATGAAATTGCTGTCTCCTATTAGTGGATTTCGTAGGTAGGTGAATTTATCGATGCAAATTATTTTTGCAGTTTTATGTTAGCTAGGCGCACGTGCGAGGTGTCAAAAGACGCGTCTCCGCGCGGGCTAGCGAGCTATGGAGTTATTGGAATTAATTTAGAACAAAAATTTAGACTTTTGGTCGAAAAACGTGTTTTTCGACTGAAAAACGTGTAAAAACCGGGAATTGCGACTACCAAACGGGACTGGAGCTCGCGGAACGCGCTCCAGAATACAGGTAAGGCAGGCAATTATCTATTAAAATTAGAATAAAAAATGTTTATGAAGAGAATTTTGAGTTAAAAATTATTTTAGGTTTTTCGTAAAGAAAAAATATTAAAAATTTTTCAAAGTCCAAGAACGAAAATTATTTTCGCGCTATTGTCAATTTAATTAGTCAGGAAGTAGGACGGAGCCTATTAAAGATCAAAATGGCTGAAAACAGCTTCGAAATGCGTCACCAGGATGCAAAGTTATAACGGTTTCATGAAATTGCTGTCTCCTATTAGTGGATTTCGTAGGTAGGTGAATTTATCGATGCAAATTATTTTTGCAGTTTTATGTTAGCTAGGCGCACGTGCGAGGTGTCAAAAGACGCGTCTCCGCGCGGGCTAGCGAGCTATGGAGTTATTGGAATTAATTTAGAACAAAAATTTAGACTTTTGGTCGAAAAACGTGTTTTTCGACTGAAAAACGTGTAAAAACCGGGAATTGCGACTACCAAACGGGACTGGAGCTCGCGGAACGCGCTCCAGAATACAGGTAAGGCAGGCAATTATCTATTAAAATTAGAATAAAAAATGTTTATGAAGAGAATTTTGAGTTAAAAATTATTTTAGGTTTTTCGTAAAGAAAAAATATTAAAAATTTTTCAAAGTCCAAGAACGAAAATTATTTTCGCGCTATTGTCAATTTAATTAGTCAGGAAGTAGGACGGAGCCTATTAAAGATCAAAATGGCTGAAAACAGCTTCGAAATGCGTCACCAGGATGCAAAGTTATCGGTTAGGTTAGGTTAGGTTAGGTTAGGTTAGGTTAGGTTAGGTTAGGTTAGGTTAGGTTAGGTTAGGTTAGGTTAGGTTAGGTTAGGTTAGGTTAGGTTAGGTTAGGTTAGGTTAGGTTAGGTTAGGTTAGGTTAGGTTAGGTTAGGTTTTTTTTTTTTTTTTTTTTTTTTTTTTTGTTTTAGCAGGAGTGGGAAATCCTCATGGACGCCCAGACTGCCTCACGGATGACGCAGTCTGGGCAGTGCCGGACTCTTACCGGCTAAAACCCACTCCTGCTTTGCCAGTTACCTCTGACATGATCAGAGCCTTTTGTATGACCAGTGATTAAATTTTTACACTTCATTTTATTATTTTTGGGGAACATGGAAAGGTTATCTTAATTTTGAATTATTACTTAGGTAGGCACTCAACTTATGCCTTACACCTCCCGATACGCAAATGTATAAATGACGAAATTACTAGCAAGACGGTTTTTTAATTTTAATGTTTTTAATTGTATTTCCACCTTGTTTATTCTACGTTTTGTGTTATCAGTTTCCATTCTATTTTTATCAGCACTATCTCTGTTTTCTATGTCCATCCCAATATACAACAATACATTATATAGTCATACTTTACAATCTTATCCTTACAATATTTTCTACCCCTCTATTAAATATTTTAACCACCTCCATAATAAAACTCATGACCCGCGCTTCCACTTCAGCCCGCCTTCGGCACCGCTTAACGACCCTTGCTCTCTGGACTAGCACGGCAAAACGTAATCTCCACCACGGCATATTTTGCTGCTTTAATTGGGCCAATTTCTCATGAAACTGGCACCAATTTGCTTTGGTCACTTTGAAGTTAATGCCGTTGTGTTCTAACTCCGTTTTGTCCTCGACAGATCTCTTGTAACATGCTATCGCCAGCATGCAAGGTGAGCGTGCTGCAGCATCGATGCAGTTGGTGTGGCAGCGTTGCCGTCTTACAGCGATTTGGGAAGTTGCAGGGCCATCCTTAGCAGTACGCTATTGATGCTCGGGCCAGTGCGTCCCACTTCTTGCGTACCGGGCATTCAGTGCTAAATGCATTGTGCTCGTTGTTTCCCGTCTTGGCTCTGGTACAGTTGATGCACGCCGCTGCCTCGCTTAGCTGTTGGTCCGGGCAGTCTGCCCTGAGATGCAGGCCGCCGCAGTGGCTACATAGATCGGCTGGCTCTTTACAGAAGCGTTTTCCGTGACCGTATCCTAGGCAGCGGGTACACTGTACCAGTGGCGTCTGGTCCTCGACGCGTACTCTCTGGAGGTCAATTCTGAGCTTCCCTCCTTCAATTGCCCTTCTCCAGATCGTAGGGGACACACTAAGCACAATGTGGCTCACGTGCGGGTTTCCCGTTTTCCTCCTGTACCTGATTTTAATCCTTTCATCCTCGCCTTCGAGGTCGTGAAAGACTTCCCGATTCTGATTCTTGAGGGCTTTGAGGATTTCCTCGTCGCTGTGTACTAGCAACACGTCCCTCAGAATAAGAAGCGGGTCCCTGCTCGTCACTTCCTCGACGACGAGGTTTTCTCCGACTGCTTGCAGTCTCTCCTTTATCTTCTTCCTCTCCTCCTTTGTAGAACACCCCATTATTATCTTCCTGTCCTTCGCTCTCCTTACTCTTTCTACTTGAACCCAGCCTTCTTTCGCATCTACTGCCTTTCTAATTCTTTCCAAAACCTCCTCTCCCGTATCAAATTCCTGCGTTGAGGTAACCACCACAGAGTGTAGCGTCGCTCGCTCCAGGGCCTGAACCCCGGTCTGGCTCTCACGCGCTGCCGCTACCCCAGCGCAGGTTTTTTCTTCAACGCCTACCCGATGCGCCAGAGCTTCCTGAAGTTTTTCCACTTGCGCGGTATTTTCTTTTATCAGAGAGCTATGTTCTTGCATGGTTTTCATGAGCTCAATCTGATAACTGGTACTCTCGCTACAAGTGGACTGGGAACTTTCATCGGCAGTTGGCGCGGCTGCAGGTGCAGCTGCCGATGTGGCTGCAGGTGTGACAGGAGATTTGTTACGCTCCGACTCTTTCACCAGCTCATAGAGTCTGTTTATGGCATCGAGCACCCCCGTCTTTATCTCGGTCTTAAGGTTGCGAGAGTTGCCCAAATGAAGCTTAGCTTTATTTAGGCAAGCTCTCGCCTCCGCTGTGAGACTGGGGTACCCGGACTCTGGCTTCTTTGGCGGTTTGACGTTGTCCGCGGTTTCTCGGCGCGTCTCCTGAATGCTAGGAGCAAATGGTGTGGTGTTACACTTGGGGTTGGCTGGGGATTTGGCCTGTGGCTCAACTTTCCCGGCCTCCCATTCGCCGATGCTACGCCTCACGCTGGCAAGCGAGGGTCCAACCTTCTCCGTTGATCGCGGTAAGCCACTAGAGCCCTGTGGACTCGCGTCTTTCTTTTGTTTGGCTGGTGTGCGAAGCATGGTAGAGGGTTTTGTGAAGGTGGTATTCATAAAATAAGACCAGTCAGAGGAGACTGGTAGTTATTCGGTGTCCCTGTAAAGGGGGGACAAGCACCGAAGATAAAGACAAAACAAATAAACTAAAACAAATCTGTCCTACGGTCGAACGACCGTCAGGTCAATAAAAATCTTAAAAATCACTTAGAGATGTAAAGAGCTCCGTCAAAACACGTCCAAAGACGTAACAACACGTAATTTTAAGTCCCAACCACTAGATAAGGACCAAGAAGTAGCAAGAAGTGCTAAAATACGAAAATGAATTCCCGACAAAATCTAAAAAGTTTACCAGGCTAGTGACAAAAGGGAGGGTGGGAGGGCAATTTTTTGAAGTTTTATGTTAGCTAGGCGCACGTGCGAGGTGTCAAAAGACGCGTCTCCGCGCGGGCTAGCGAGCTATGGTGTTATTGGATTTTTGGCAGAACAAAAATTTTGACTTTTGGTCGAAAAACGTGTTTTTCGACTGAAAAATGTGTAAAAACCGGGAATTGCGACTACCAAACGGGACTCAAGCTCGCGGAACGCGCACCAGAGTACAGGTAAGGCAGGCAATTATCTATTTAAACTAGAATCAAAAATGTTTTTGGAGAGAATTTTGAGATAAAAATTATTTTAGGTTTTTCGTAAAGAAAAATATTGAAAATTTTTATAAGTCCAAGAACGAAAAAATATTTTCGCGCTTTGTCAATTTTAACTAGTCAGAGAGCAGGACGGAGCCTATTAAAGATCAAAATTGCTGAAAACAGCTTCGAAATGCGTCACCAGGATGCAAAGTTATAACGGGTTAGGTTAGGTTAGGTTAGGTTAGGTTAGGTTAGGTTAGGTTAGGTTAGGTTAGGTTAGGTTAGGTTAGGTTAGGTTAGGTTAGGTTAGGTTAGGTTAGGTTAGGTTAGGTTAGGTTAGGTTAGGTTAGGTTAGGTTAGGTTAGGTTAGGTTAGGTTAGGTTAGGTTAGGTTAGGTTAGGTTAGGTTTTTTTTTTTTTTTTTTTTTTTTTTTTTTTTTTTTTTTTTTTTTTTATACTACTACCTCCAACATGATCGGAGCCTATGCCTGTCTGCTTTATCTTTCATACCAGTTCTCGCATTTTTGCCTCTCGTACTTTTATTCCACATACTTTTTCTTTCTTTCATTCATCTTCATTCCATTCTTTTATGGGTGGGATTCCCAACTACCAGCTTATTTCTTGCTATCTATTTTTCTTCTTTAACTTTATTTATTTATTCTCGTTATTCGGGTGTTACAGAAAAAAGGGACACAATTTTTTATTATATGACATAACCAAATTTTCACTTACGTCTATTTTACAATTTCTGAGATGTTTATTATCTATTCCTATATTATTTTACAATTCTTATTTCTATCCTTATTCTGGTCTCACAGAGACAGGGAAGCAGTTTTTATTATTACTCTTTACTTATACGTTTGTTTCTATTCTGAGCTTATATCTCTTTTACACATTATTTCTTCTTACTGTTACTATCATAGGGTAATGATAATATACAATTCCTAATAACGGAGACGGGGGAACAGATCTTAATCTTAGTTACATTTGGCTTATTCTAGACTTATTTCTATTATTTACATATTGTATTTTCTTATTTTATTTGTAACCATTATACAGCTTTTTGATATAATGCTAGTCTCTAATATATTACATTATATTATGACAGCATACTTTCTTATTCTGTCTTGTTTCTTTTTATGACTTGAGATACTATGTCGCTACAATATTTAAGAAATAAGTTCCGTTTCTTTCCGGTCATTAATTCTGGTGCATTTTGGGCAACTAGTTCGATGGCGAGTTGCTGCTCCGTCTCGTATCTCTTTTTCGCGTAAATAGGGCACTCAAACAGAATGTGCGGAACTGACTCCTCGACGCCAGGCTCACAGGCGCACGATGGGTTCTCTTTACACTTGAATCGTTTCAAGTATGCCGAGAACCCACCGTGCCCCGTCAAGATTTGTGTGGTTATACTCGTATGAGTCATCTTCCGCACCACACCGTACGCTGTCACCGCATCCGGGAAGAAAATTTTCGTACCCGAGGCCGTTTCACCCGACCGATATCTCCCGTTCCATTCCTCAAGCGTTTCCGACCGGATTTGTCGCTTGACGAATGACACGGGACACAGGTCGTAGTCCGGCCTCTTCTTCGACCCCAGGGCGGCCTCCTTTGCGAGCTGATCGGCTCTCTCGTTTCCCTCCAACCCTACGTGGGCCTTTATCCAAAACAAAGAGACACTCTTGTTTTGGAGCTTACTGCGTCGTAAGGTGTCTCTAGTGTCCACGGCCAAGCGGTGAAGGGAACTTGTATTGATAACCGACTGGAGGGCCGCCATGGAGTCGCTGAAAATGCCGAACGAGGTTTCACGAGACTTGAGCACTTCCCCCGCCGCTCTTTGCAGGGCCAGGAGTTCAGCCTGGTAGACGGTGCAGTAAGACGGCAAGGCAAGCTTGAGGGCCTTTGTCTCGGCGGTGCCATTCCACAGGGATAGCGCTGCTCCGACTCTGCCCTCAATCTTGCTGCCGTCTGTAAAGATCCTCACAGCAAAGTTGCTGTGGTTCTGGTATTGTTCTTCGTCCACCAGGCTCGCAAACTCCAGGCTCATTTGCTCCGCAGGGTGTGGGGCCTCCAGCGCTGGAGCCACTCGTTCTACCTCCCTGCCTCCCAGTATGGGCTGGGGTACCCCCCTCCTGGCTCCGTATAATGCAGCTGCTTCTCGGATACGAAGGTCGAGCGGGAGTATTCCAGCCAGTACCAGGGCCGAGTTTAAGGAGACAGTGCGATATGCTCTGCACATTTTCTGGGCGATTCCGCGCTGGACGGTCCCAAGCTGCTTGACGATGCCTAGCTTATTTGCTGCCGGTGCCCAGACGCTCGCGGCGTAAAGGATTATTGGCTCTATGCATGCAATATACATTAACCGTATAACTTCTGGGTGCAGCCCCCAACTGACCTTTGCGGCTCTACATAGCTGCTTGTAGATGCCGATCGCCTTTCTACAAACCAATGAGACGTGGGTGTTAAACGTCAACTTGTGATCGAGGGTTACTCCCAGAAGCTTCATCTCCTTTGACATGCCAATGTCGATCCCCCCCATGCTCAGGCGTGGTGTGTCGTATTTTAGTTTTTTAGTTATAACCATCGCGGTGGTTTTGTGCGGGGCAAATTTCAACTTATTCTCGACACCCCACGCCAGAACATGGTTGAGAGCGGCATTGGCGCGTTCCTCAACCTCTAGTGCGGTCTCTCCGTCAAAGACCAAGAGGACATCGTCCGCAAACGCCTGGACATAATTTCCCCTGTTCTCTGCTGCTTTGAGGAGGGGGTCTAAGACCAAATTCCATAAGATTGGACCACCAATGGACCCCTGGACACAGCCCTTGCTTGTCTCTTTACTATGTACTTCCCCACCGTACCTGATTGAAACTTTTCGGTCCCTGAGGTAGCTATCAATGACCCGCCGAAGATTTACAGGACAGTTTTCCTCCGCCAAACGAACTCTTATCGCTGGCCACCAGGCGCTGTCGAATGCTCCCTCTATGTCTAAGGATACGAGCGTAACAATCCTTTTTAATGATAGTTTTTCCTTGATGTACTGCACAAGAGCATAAAGGGAGTCTTCCGTGCTCCTCTGCGGCATGAATCCGTACTGACGGGTGCTCATCCTTGGTAAAAGATGGTATTTTAGGCGGGCCACTAACATCTTTTCGTAAATCTTCCCCAGTATAGGCAATAGCCCAATCGGCCTATACGATTTAGGAGTAAGATAATTTTCTTTCCCAGGCTTCCTCAGTATAACTACCGTTGCTTCCTTCCAGGGAGCGGGGAAGTGGTGGTGTTCCAAGCACTTATTCAGGAACCTTAGGAATAAGTCCGGGTCATTGACCACGGCGTGACAGCAGATGTCGGCCGTGAGACCATCAGAACCCGGTGCCTTCTTTGGGTTGAAGGACTCCATCGAACGTTTTAGTTCTGCCTTCGTAAACGGTGGGTCGCAAGAAACATCTTGTTCTCCACAGTTCACGCTTTCGGCCTTTATTCGGATGGATCGGTGATGAGCATTATCGCTTTCAGGGAGATCCTCTGGATAGAACGTTTCCGCTAGTAATTTAACGGAGCCCCTTGCATCCAGCACATCACCGCATCTTTCCAATGGCAAGTCTTCCTCCCTACGCTGCGTCCTTCCGATCACTCTGTAAATTCCTTCCCAAACCCCCTCCCTATCCTGCTTTCCGCAGAACTCCTTCCAACTTTCGGTCTGAGCTTTGGCCGCTTCTAACTCATACTCTTCCTTCTGTTTCAGGTACTCCTCCACGACCTTCGATTTCCGGATTTGGGCGGCACATCGGATCCTGCGCTTTTTGGTGGCGACGGTCATTTTCATCTCAGCGAGTCTCTCGGACCACCACGGCAAGGTAAGTTCCTCTTGAATTTTTTTGTTAGGTATTGACTGCTTGCATGCTTTGGTTATTGCTTTTGTTAAATTTGTTGTTAACGTGTCAATTTGCTCTGTTTCTTTGATTTTATCTATTTCAGCCGCAGTGAATTTATAGTCTATTTTCAATTGACCAAACTTCTCATGAAAATTGGCCCAATTGGCTTTTTTGGTATTAAATTGTCTGGTCGTTCTTTCTATTCTTATTCCTTTAGATTTTTGTAGGAGGATCCTAAACGTGATGCCGTTGTGATCCGAGCTCGTGAGACCTTCGTCAACCCTCCAGTCGTCTATCATGTCCAGGATGTCATTGGAGCAAGCGGTGACATCTACATAACTGCTGTACCGTTTCCCTCCTCGGATCGTGTCGAAGGTCGGAATTTCCCCTCGGTTTAGTATATTCAAGTTAAGCTCACCGAGAGTTCCTGCCATCTCTTCGCCCCTGCAATCGACCGTCGGGCTACCCCACCATATGCTCTTTGCGTTAGCGTCCCCTCCAACGATCAGTTTTTCGGAACCGACTGCGAGCCTTATTTGTTTAAGATGTTCTAAATAAGGTCCAATAGGCTGGTCTGGCTCAAAGTAAAAGGAGACAAGCGTGATCTCCCAGGCACTGGTCTGGATTCCCACCACTGAGATGTTATTTGTGGTGAGTTTCGGGTACTGTTTGACTGTGAAGTCACTGTTAAATACAGCTATTGCCGCTTTGACAGTCCCTTCCACTATACCAGTGTTCTGGAAGATCCTAACGCCCCTGTAACTCCTCATTACTTTTGCTCCTGCCACGTACGGTTCCTGAAGAAGCGCCACCGCTATTCCGCGCTTCGAACCCTCTATTAGCAGCTCATTGGTGGCAAGCTTCTTGCGTTGGAGGTTAGCCTGTAGGACGCCGTAGTAGGTGTTTTCTGCTGGGGTGCCCTTAACAATACGCAACAGTTGATCTGGCCACGTCATCCCATTTTCTGCGTACCGGGCAGTCGTGGCTGAAAGCGTTGTGCGGCGTGCCGTACTCTATCCTTGCCTTTGAGCAATTTCGACAGACGGGTGGTGAGCTTGCGAGCCAGTCCGGACACACTGCCCTCAGATGTGGACCACCGCAGTGGCTGCACAGGTCCGCGGGCTCTTGGCAGAACCGTTTGCCGTGTCCGAATCCCAGACAACGAGTACATTGGACCAAGGGGGTCTGATCTTCGACCCTAATACGCTGTAGATCAATGTGTACAGTCCCGATAGCAATTGCTCGTTGCCAGATAGTCGGCGAGACGCATACAATAACGTGGCCGATATGAGGGTTTCTTGTCCTTCTTCTATACTTGATCACCACTCTGTTTTCCTCACTATCGAGGCTGTCAAAAACACTCCGATTCTGGTTTCTAAGCGCTTTGAGAACGTCTTCGTCGGTATTGATTACCAAGACGTTCTTCAAGATCAGAAGTGGGTCTTTATTTTTAACCTCCTCGACAGTGAGGTCAGATCCTTCTTTTTGGAGTCGGACTTTCATTTTTGTCCTTTCCTGCTCAGACTCAAGTCCTATGATGATCTTTCGGTCCTTGGCTTTCCTGACCTTTTCGACCTTTATCCATCCGTCCTTCGCATTAACCGCTTTCCTCACCTTATCCAGAACCTCTTCTCCAGTCTCCGTCTCGTCCTTGGATGTGACCACAATCGAGTGCAGGGTACTACGCTTTGGCAGTGACCCTACGTCCCTGGATGCAGCCACGCTAGCGTAAGTGTTTCCCTTCTCCAGGAAATCCTTCTGGTGGTCGATGGTTTCCTTGAGCTCCTCTATTTTCTTGTTACTTTCTTCTAGGAGCTTTGTATGTTGTTCAATTGTGTGTATGATCTTACATGTGTCAATATTTTGAGAGAGGGTTAGAGAGGTAGGCTTTTCGGCTACTGATGTTAGTGCGAGCCCTTCCCTGGTCATTTTTTGTTTTAGCCCTTTCAGCTCCGTTTCGACTTCCTTGACTAACTGGTAAAGTCGATCAGTGGCTTCGGTAATACCGGTCTTTATCTCTGTTTTTGTATTCCGGGAGCTGCTAAGGTGTAGTTTAGCCTTGGTTAAGCAGGCTTTAGCTTCCGCTGTTCGGTCAATATACTTGGGTTTAGGCGGTGAGTCGAGAGACTTTCTTGTTGTCATTCCAGCTTTGCTCTCCTGCGTCAAAACGGCTTTTGCTTTAATCTTTGCAGGGCCAGCCTGCGACGTCTCTTGATTTAAGGAAGGGATGGGGCTGCTTCCTGTGGCTTCCCACTCTCCTATGCTGCGTCTAACATTTAGGGGGGCAACTGCCCCCGGTTTCGATGGTGACTTTACACCATTGGCTGCCTTTAATGGCGTCCTAATTCCAAACATGTTGCAAGGTATGCGTCAAAATTGTATAGAAGAAAGTCAATAGGGACGGTAGAGTCAAGAGGAAAAATCGTCAAAAGGGACGATAGAGTCGAAACAAGACAGAATAACAATAATAAACAATTATGCTAAAATAAGTTAGCAGAGAAATCTTAAATCTATGTCTTTTTCAGACTACAGTCAGTCGCTACGAAGACTCTACACAGGCTTTCGAGATTCTGTATAGTTATAGCGGCCCCATATATTATATGAGCAGCGATTTTGGCTGTCAAAAATTTATTTTTAGATTTTTTGCAATAATGCCTCTATGTAGAGTCTATCCGATTATTTCAGTGGATGGAGCTCGCCGAGCACAATTCAACGACCTCAAACACGGGGCACCCAGCCCTAAGCGTTACGGAGAAAACTTAGTTTGAAAATACCGGTTGCCATCCAAGATGGCGGCCAGAATGTGGTTAAAACGACACTGCTCCGCAACCGCTAGACCGAATTGCACCGTGTCTGGGCTCATTCGGCAGTGCCCGACAAGATCCACGCACCGATACACTTTTCAGCCTGAAAAAATTTTTTGTGCTGAAAGTGCCTGAAAGCCCAAACCCCTCGCGAGACAAGCAAAAACAGGTCCACTCAAAACAAGTCTCGTCGCTCTACGACCCTCCGTTCCGGAGATATGGGTGTTTGAATATTTGGCAAAATGGCGGCACAACTGTCAAAGTCAATTTTTGACAGGTGATATCTCCGGTTTGGCTGGTCGTAGAACACTCGAGTTTGGACTCCTTAGGCCTGCCCCTACTCGCTCCTTCCTGCAAAGCGACTTCCAGGATCCTGAAAATTTTCAGCCCGAAAACGCCTGAAATCTAACTTGCACGAAAGGTTTTGTTCCCACAAGCCTGAATATCGAAACGGCGACCCTGTACGACCACCGAGTCCGGAGCTACGTTGGATTGAAATTTTCCAAGATGGCCGTCCTAATGTCAAAGATTGACTTCAGTTGGCCGCAGCTCCGTCCCCGTCTATCGTAGAGAGACGCGGCTTTGGATACAATGCTCGGCCTGACTTCCTCTATATAGAAAAATAAGTTTCAGGACCGAAAAATTTCAGGTCTGAAAAATGCCTGAAACTTACAGAAAATGATTTCTGTTGTAACTCTCCTGGGAACAGTGAAAATCCGGATGTTTTGCGCCCAGTAGCTTCTGAGATAATCTATGTTGAAGTTGGCAAACCGAAAAACCAAAATGGCTGAAAAAGTCTATTTTCTACAATCTTGGAGCTTTAGGGGGCAAATTTGGGCTTAAACTAATCGGAATATGTGTTCTAAATCTGAATACAACATCAAAATATTTTTAAAACTAATTGTTTATAATTAAATTGAGAAATTGACTAAAAATATAGTAGCTTTACAGCCCTTTAACATAAAAATGTGAAAAAAATATTATAATACGTGTAAAATAAGGCACTTTAGGTTGATAATATAAAAATTTAAATTAAATTATTTTTCGGTACTAAATTTTGGAAAAAACTGAAAAAAGTATAAAATCTGTATTATTGATTAAAATTAAGTCACAAAAAATTATAACTTAATCTAGATCTGTTCTTCCAATGAGCGCGCAGCAGGATTCACCGTAAAAAATAGGGGTCCTGCCTGAAAATTTCTCAGGACAGGGGTCCAAAGTCTGTATCTTCTAATATAAATTTCTCTGTACCTGATGTTGGTAAAAATCCAGATGATGTGTCGTTGGTCTCGCTTATGTACCTTCTGCTCTCTGCCAAAAAATCAGCAACAGGAAACAACCCGTTCGGAACCTCGTGCTCCAATTTTGAGGTTAGGTTCGCAGTTTTCAGCTGTTTTCTCGGAAACGCAGGGTCAGAATTTTCCCAGTTTGATGTCACTGGATGCGTCTTCTCAGGCCTCACAATATGGTGTGATAATAAATTGGGGTAAAAGATCGTTCTTCAGAGTTATAGGTCTCCGAAGATTTCCTAAGTCCACAACTTTTGTGTTTTTCACTTTAAACTTTTCCCACGGAGTTTTCCGGCTCACTAGGTTTTCACAAGCACTTGCACGGCACTGAGATGATTCTTTTGGTATACTTCACGACCTTGTAGCGTTAAAAAATACTATTTAAATGATTTTTAAAGCGTGGAGTGGCTCTAAAAACGATCCGACCGCCACGAGAGCTGGGGGGGTACTGTGGTTAGGTTAGGTTAGGTTAAGTTAGGTTAGGTTAGGTTAGGTTAGGTTAGGTTAGGTTAGGTTAGGTTAGGTTAGGTTAGGTTAGGTTAGGTTAGGTTAGGTTAGGTTAGGTTAGGTTAGGTTAGGTTAGGTTTTTTTTTTTTTTTTTTTTTTTTTTTTTTTCGGCAGGAGTGGGAAATCCTCATGGACGCCCAGACTGCTTCACAAACGAACCAGTCTGGGCAGTGCCGGACTCTTACCGGCTAAAACCACACTCCTTCCTTACATTTCATCCACAGACTGAGCGTCCGTGCCTTTTTTTGCTGCCATACATTTTTGTCTCATGAGCTCCACGTACAAGTGGTGACTCCAGAGAACAACATTACTTTTATTAACTTATCAACTAAACTTATCAACTAGAGTGAGTCCATCACATATCTTGTATTTTTTTTTTTTTTTTTTTTTTTTTATTTTTTTTTTTTTTTTTTTTATTTTTTATTTTTTTTTTTTTTTTTTATTTATTTTTTTTTTTTTTTTTTTTTTTTGTTAGTATCCATGCACAGTTACTTATACTTTTTGTTCACTAATAAATATATAATAGAGTATAGCTCACACCCCTGGCGCCCGGCTGGCATCCTGAACCTGACTAGACTTCGCTCGAGAAGACTGACGTATGTATTGGCTCACTCCAATTGACCGTATTATAGGGAATGGAGCGGCCCAACACACACGCCACCGTCAACAAGTCCTTTCCAGTCCAAGACTGAGCCCGTCTTATCCCTGATGCCAGTCGTGTACCATCAACCCGTGATAATAATTATTTTACAATTATTGCTGTCCGTTTTGTCAACTGTGGGTTTCCCACCGCAAGACCGAGCACTGCGGCCTGGTGTTATAGCCTCGTCTTTTCAGTCGGTCCACAGGGGCCTGTTGCGTCAAAAGCATCGTCAGTTATGCTTTGGAAGGCGTATCAGAGCCTCAACGACTTCCATGTTCCGATGCTGCATGGCCATCTTTAAGTTGGCATTGACGATGTCCATGGTTGAGGCTTCCAGTGCTCGCCTCACAAATCGTCCAATAGTATCATCGGCGTTATCGGCGTAGTACACACAGCTGGCTGTGTGTCTGGATACGGCCACCACCGCATGAGGGACGCTGTTGTGAATCCTGGTGTTGTAGGACCTTGTCTTGATGATAATGACTGACTCGCTGGTGAGACCCTGAGCTTCGTGTATTGTTAACACGCTCGATCCAGTACCCACTCCATATCCCTGGTCAATAAGGGTCTTTTTCTCCTCCTGTGTGTGGACCAAGAACAGTGTGTTGGGGAGCGTAATGGGTATATTGGCGCCCGTGAACCTCCTCAGTTGCAGGGAGCGAACCTGGTTCCTTGACGCGTAGATAGTTGGGTATACTTCACCGAGGGCGTACGCGACATCCATTGGGTTCCGGTGCGTACAGGACAGCTCTTGGCTGATGGTCGCCACAGAGTTCGGGCGGGCGTAACTAAGAGGGAATAGGTTTTCCCTGTCGAGATAGGGCAGTTGGTTGACGTCCCCGATGAGAACCACTTCACTAGCACCTGACAACCGGACTAACATCACTATAGCCCCAAAATGGTTCATTAGAGCCTCGTCCACAAGAATGCGCTGGCATTTGTGAGACCCTGTGAACCCATTCGATAGTGTTGAGGCCATAGTGCGCACCTTGGTTTTGTTGTCTTTACCGATTTGGTGCGCTAGCTTTTGCCGCAGATCTTTTGCGGCCTCGGTTGTAGTGGTTACGATGACGTCGTTTTCCCTGTCGAAATTTTTTATAACCCAGGTCGTCTTGCCGCATCCCGGAACACCGTTCACCCAATGAATTTTTGGCAATGCCCAGCTTCCTCTTCGATCTATGGTCCTCGAGATTGCTTCCGCCTGTACGAGGATCTTGTCTACCAGCATGATTTTGGTACACCGGGCTATTACCACTATTGGGTCACTTTCGGGTGTCGCGAAGGTAATGCGGCCAGTCCGCGATGTTTCAGACTCATCCAGCGGTACGAAGCCGACCGTTGCATTGTATGCTGCCATATACTGGCCAGTCATTTCTCCCTTGATGACTTGGGAGGTGACATTATTGTATATGGCTGCTTCGGCTTCTTCGAGTCTCACCTTAAGCAAACCTTCAATCTCTAGTTGATATGACTGCATGATTTTCTGGCAGGTCATGAGATTGACGGCTTTTGTTGCCTTTGTTATTGCTTGGAACTCGAGAAAGGCATTCGCGACATGGTCTCCGGGCTCCGTTACCATCCTGAAGTTTGGCGGGCTGACCTGCCCTCTGTCGGCCCTCGTTGGAGATGGTCGCTGCTCCTTTGGTGGATTCGGAGTGACCCTCGTAAACTCCCGCACTGCGGCCGCCTGGCTGTTTTGATCGGGCTTATTACTGTTGACGCCTACTAGCCTACTGAAAAAGTTCGAAATGGCCTTAAATCTGTCCCTGGTCTTGACCTTCTCTTTCGAACTGCCGCTTTTTCCGTCTGAAGCGGCCTTCTCGGCGGCAAGCTTCTGCTGCAGTCGCTCTGAGCCGCAAGGCGTGGTCGGGGCCGAGATAGACGATACATGGTGATCGGACGATGTCCTTTCCGGTCCAGCAGCCTTACGGGAAGGTTTGAGGAAGCTTAGGTCTTCCCCCCTGTCCTCGTAAACCACCACTTCGTGGTCTTGTGCCGCCTCGATGCATCCGTTCCGATCGGCAACTTCTCCCCTCTCGTAGCCAATCGCCATTGCATCTACGCTGATTATCCGGGGGCAACTGCTCGCAGACTGGCCAGCCTTTCTGATTTCGGTAAGCAGGGAGCATGCTTGCGCAAACGGAGTTTCCCCATGCCACTCGAATAGTGCGATTGTCTTGTTTTGTGATCGCACTAGACGGTATCGGTGTTCGGCGAATTCCACTACGGGTAACGCGTTAAAGTAGGTGCGTTCTATGCTCGCTTTTGAGGTGCTCCCGTTAATAAGGGCTGCAAGGCCGGGTGATATGGCGACGATATTCCCCCTTTCTCCACGACAGAAGCTTACGCCGAGTCTCTCAGTATTCTTGTTCATAAAGAGGGCCACGCCTCGCAGTCTGATGCCCGGATGTCCGCTTTCCCCGCACGCCAGTAGCTGGCATAAAGCCGAGGTGCGTGGGATGGTCACCAGCAGGGGACTGCTGGCGACTGAAGTGTCCGTAGTGACGACTACTGTACCAATGCTCTGATATGTTGATGTTTGTGTGGGTGTAGGTGTGGTTGCAGAAGTGAGTGCGGGTGGGGTGAACATGGTTGAGCCATTGGCCCTCGCTACGATTTGCACGACTTTGCTCGCGAATGCCAAGAATGGTGTTCTGGTGGCCTTTTTCTCCATGATGGAGTGGAGCGTGGACTGTGTTAAAGATATCTGTATTTCAGTTTCCAGGTCCATTCTTTCACGGCCAAATCTTGGGCACTCAGTGAGCACGTGCCATACCGTCTCTTCACAGTTAGGATCGCAGACACACGCAGGACTGTCCTTAAGGTGGAAACGATGGAGATAAGATCCGAAACCTCCGTGTCCGGTAAAGACCTGCACATGGGTAGGTGATAGTGCCATGCCTTTGAGGACCTTCCTTGCCGCCTGGACGGTGGGGAAAAATACCTTGGTCACCGAGCCTGTGCTGGAGGATTCGTAGCGCTGCTGCCATTTGTTTACAGTTTCCTCACGTATCTGCCTCTTGACGAACGATATTGGTACCTTGTCGTAGTCCGGGGCTGTCTTCTTGGTGAGTGCCGTCTTGGTGAGTGCCGCTTTCTTTGCCAACTCATCCGCTCTTTCATTTCCAGGAGTACCCACGTGTGCTCTCAACCAGAACAGCCTCACATCTCTGTCCTCCTCTCGGATCTCGCGCACCAATCTCTTTATGCCGAGTGCTAAAGGGTGATTGACAGACGGGCTCCTCAACAAATCCAGCGAAGATCTTGAGTCGCTTAATATATTGACGGAGGCCATCCTAGATGTTCTCACCATTCTGACTGCTCGATATAGTGCGTACAATTCCGATTGAAAGACAGTGTTGTGGGGCTCCAAGCGAAAGGTTGAATATCTGGTCTCCCTGCCTTCGCTCCACCAGCTAAGGGCAGCTCCAACTTTTCCCTCTATTTTGCTGCCGTCTGTGTAAATTTGGGGTCCGGCTACCTGGTGGTCACTCAGGGTTTCAGGTTCCAGGTTCTCAAGGCACTCATAATCCGTTATTGTGAGTCGCGATGGATGGGGCATCCGTAACGGCCCCGCCTTGCGCTCAATCTCTCTTCCCGGTGGTAGGTACTCCTCGGAATGACCCTTCTTGATTTTAAAAATGGAGGCAGCCTCACTTACTCGGAGATCTAGGGGTAGTTGGCCTGACAGAATCAGAGCCGATGTCAGAGACACCGTGCGATATGCTTTACAGATCTTCTGCGTAAATCCTCTCTGCAGCGAGTCTAACTGGTTCCTCGTCATCAGTTTCTCTGCTGCCGGAGCCCACGCACTCGCTGCATACAGCACGATTGGCTCTATTACCGACACGTATATGGTCCTGATTATTTCACTGTTTAGACCCCATGTCACTCTTGCTGCACACGCTAGTTGTTTGTAGATATCTGCAGCCTTCCTACAGGTTGCAGTCACGTGCGCATTAAAGGTGAGTTTGTGGTCTATGACGAGTCCCAACAGCTTGATCTCTTCTACTAGATTCAGCCGAGTACCAGACATATGAATAACAGGGGTGTCGTACTTAAGCCGCTTCGTTATCACCATTGCGTTGGTTTTATGAGCGGCGAAGTGCAGCTTGTTTTGTGTACCCCATTCTGAAACTGTCTGCAACGTGCTGTCGGCTGTCTGCTGTAGGGAGCTGACTTCGTGGGACGAGAAAACAAGGACCACATCATCCGCGAACGCCTGACAGTATACTCCCATTGCTGTCATTTTCTCCAGGAGTGAGTCTAGGATAAGGTTCCAAAACGTCGGACCGGCTATTGAGCCTTGGACGCATCCTTTTGTGGTACCCTTTTCGCTAGACGCTCTGGCGTAATTGACCCTGATGTATCGGTCTTCCAGGTATGAGGCTACGAGAGTGTAGAGATTTTTTGGGCATTTTTTCCGTAGCATCTGCATTTTGAGGGCGGGCCACCACGCGTTGTCGAAGGCCCCCTCTATGTCCAAGGATACTAAAAGCACTATCTTTTTCGCCTTTATTTCAGCCCGTATGTGCTCCATTAAGACATAGAGGGCGTCCTCAGTTCCTTTCTGTGGCATGAAACCATATTGGTTTGTGTTAAGTGTGGGGAGGAAGTGGTACTGCAGTCTGCCGACTACGAGCTTCTCGATGATCTTGCCCAGGACCGAGAGCAGTCCTATTGGTCTGTATGATTTTGGGTGGGTGTAGTCGTCCTTGCCCGGCTTACGAAGTATGCACACGTGAGCTACTTTCCATTGCCTTGGGAAGTGTGATAGTGATAGGCACTTATTTACCAGTGCCAGGAACACCTCCCTGTTGCAATTAATCGCTGCTGTACAGATATCGGCCGTCAAACCATCGGGTCCAGGAGCTTTCTTTGGGTTTTGTCCCTGAAGGACCATTTCCAGCTCTGCGGGTGTAAATGGTGGATCGTCAGCCGACAAACCTTGTGTCTCAGCTGGGTTACACCCCTCCGTAAGTCTCCGGACCGACGCGTGATGTTGTTGTTCGGCATCCGCAGAGTCGTCAGGGTAGAACGTTTTGGCCAGAAGTTCCGCTGATTGTTCCGGGCTTAGCGTATTGCCCGCGGTATTCCTCAAGAGCGTGTCTTCCTGTCTTCTGGCAGTCTTCCTTAAGACTCTGTAGATGCCATCCCACATGCTCTCTCGGTCCTGTGTCGAACAGAACTGCTTCCAATTTTCTGTTGCTGCTTCCGCTGCTCTTGTCGTGTAATCTAGTTTGGCCTGTACGTACTCGCTAATGGTGAAATTTCTCCGACTCGGGGCCGCGTTCCGGATTCTTCGCTTCTTGGTCAGAACTTCTTTTTTTAATTGTTCTAGATAGGCCGACCACCACGGAGGCCTCGAGTCAGTCCTTTTTTTCCCCAACTTCGGTATAGATTTTTTGCATGAACTGTGGATCATGTCGACGTATGTTGAGACCAAAGCCTCCAGTGCCTCAGGGTTTGGGACCTCCGTTACTCTGTCGGCAGTGATGGTGTTTTCCGACAGTTTAGCTTTGAAGTGTGTGCTAAAATCTGACCACTTAGCCTTCCTGGTGTTGTATATGCGTGTCGAGATCGGTTTTAGTGGCTCTAACGCTTTTTCTAGGCGTAACGAAAACGTGATTGCGTTGTGGTCGGATGTTGTTATGTCCCTGTCCACACGCCATTCCTCGACTCGGCCCAGCAGCGACACACTGCACGCGGTAACGTCGACTACACTTTGGTATAGCCTGTCTCCCCTGTATACTTCGAAGGTCGGGGTTTGGCCCGTGTTGAGGATCTGAAGGTCTTGTTCGGAAAGGAAGGCGTTGTACGCTGCCCCGCGGTGGTCTTCATTGTTACTTCCCCACCACTGACTCCATGCGTTCACGTCTCCCCCCACCAGGATGTTAGACGTCTGAGATCCTGTAATTGCCTCTTTAGTTTTGACGAGGTAAGGGTCTAGATCTTGGTCACTCTCAAAGTAGACGGATATGACTCCAAACTTTAGCTGACCCACCTTCAGCAAGACGGCTGCAACGTTTTCGGTTACAATCTGGGGGTCGTGAATGACCTCCACATTGTCTCCGAAAACGACGATTGCCGCTTTTACTGGTTTTTGCCGGTTAAGGGTACACTGGATGATTTGTGTGCCGTGGTTTTGTTTCATTACACCTGTCCTTCCAACATATGGTTCCTGGACAAGTGCAATTGAGACTCCCATCTGTTCGGCGGCGTGGTGGAGTTCTGCTGTCGCGAGTTTGGAGCGCTGCAGGTTAGCTTGGATGAATTTCAGCCTGCCTGCTGATCCTCTTGCACTATGTGAGGTGACTGACTCATTATCCCCGTCGTTGCCCTTAGCAATAAGAAATGCGCGACCTGGCTATACTGTCCCATTTTTGTCTTTCTTGACACTCTGTGCTGAAGGCTGGGTGAACCAAGTCTTTTCCCGCCCTCCCGACCCTAATGCAGTTCACGCAGGCGGGCGACCCGGCAGATGCTCTTACTGGGCAGTCCCTCCCAGTGTGTACACCACCGCAATACCCACAGCTTTCCTTCTCTGCCTTGCAGAGGTTTCTTCCGTGTCCATAGCCGAGGCACTTAGTACACTGCACTAGGGGGGACTGGTCCTCTACCGGGCATCTTTGTATTCCCAGATGAACCTTTTCTGCCTCTGTAATCCGCTTCCAAAGCTCTGGGGAGAGTTCAAAGACCGGGTGGCATTCGTGGGGGTTCCGTGCGCGTTTACGGTACCTCAGTTTGATCGTTTGACCTGCTTGTTCAAGGTCTTTCCACAGATGTTTATTTTGAGCTTGGAGGAGGTCCAACATTTCTTCATTGGTATATATGGAGAGAACCCCTCTCACACAAACCAAGGGATTGTTGGGCATGGGTTCCTGGACTTTAAGCCCACTGTTGGATTGAACCTGGCCCTTGACAAGGGTAAGGTCCTCCTTGCTCGCGCAACTCACCACGATCTTTTGATTTCGTGCTTTCCTCATCCTGTCGACCTTTGCTCCTGTCTTTTTGAGGTCTAGAGCTAACCTCACTCTCTCGATCACATTATCTCCCGTGTGGTTTGGGTCTGTCGAGGAAATTATGAGGGTGTGGTTTGGACGTTTGGGTGTTTGTGCAACCTGGGCAAAGGTTTTTGGGCCTTGTTGCGCTTTCTCTGGCTTGTTCAAGTCAGAGACTCCCTTCTCTATGGAGGCAAGCGTTCTCTTTACCTCTTCTACCACAAACTCAGTGTCCAGGCTAGGTGCGATTGATGCCGTATACTGCGGCTCCTTATCTCGCAGTACTCTTATGTCAGATGAAACTATTTCCAACCTCTCTGACAGGGGCTGAAGGTGTTTACTCAGGTCCAATGGTGGTCTTTCAGGGGGGGTAGGGATTACTGGCTTATCCAGCATGGTTCTTATCATGTTTTGCGTTTTTTCGGTTTCTTCGGCCAGTTTGTCCAGCTTCGCTTCGGTTTGAGTCTCGGGGAACAGAAGAGGGGCAATGGTAGGCTCCGCCGGTGTTTGAAGCTCTTGTTTAATTTTATCCACTGCTTGGCGGAGCGTGTCCAGTTGGTTTGAAACACTGGCTATGTTAGTCCCCAACTTTGAGACACCCGCCGCCAACGTATCCCATTTTGGCTCACCGGAGGCAGGCGCATCCTCATTCCTGCTTCTCTCCTGCCATGAGTGAATAATTTGCGACAATGATTCGATCGCCCTCTTATTTTCAGCGATTTCCCTAAAGGGCTGCTCGGTTTCATACCCTAGCCAGTTCCTGATGTCTTTGGCCTCCTTTAGGGTTCCAGATATGTCTTTTCGAGCAAGGCTAAGCTCGGTTGTAAGGCTCTGTTGAATTTTATGGATTTCCTGAAGGTGAAACCTCTCCACTTTGACGAGTTCGTGGGCGTGTCGAGAGCGCTCCTTCTCCAGGTTATATTTATGCCTTGCTCGCGAGTCGGACAGAGACAAGACGATTTCGTATAGCCCTTGTAGGCTGTCGTGGCATGTCGTCCTGTACTCCTTCTTCATGTTCCCCGAGGACTCCAAAGCGTCCTTGCCGTTTTGTAGGAGCTTGTTGGCCTCCCTTGTCGCCATGTCCATTTCCACGCCAGTTCCTCTCCTCGGCGTGCTGTAGAGAAGACTGACCCTTTTACGTGCCTGGTGATCGGTGATAGATGAAGTCACCGAGCTTCCCTCGTCGGATAGAATTTGACTAGGGGGAGATATGCCGAGTTGCTGCCAGTCTATGACTTTTGACGCCACCATTTCTGCTGCCTCCGGTAGCTCTGGTAAGGAGCAATTGTCAACGGATGACGCCTGGCTTTCCTGATATGTTGGTTCTCCAGTAGGTGTTTCTGACAATGCCCTTGGCGCCTCAGGCTTTCCCCGTGGGGGCGAAGTTATTTGTTTCGTAAGTCGCTCGGATGTTGTGGATTTCGCAGCGTTTTTCAGGACTTTGGTCCGCAGTGATCGTGTTTTCGGTGCGACCTCCACAGCTGACTTACGCGTGGTAGGGACATTTGATAAAGACGACATTTTACAGAGGTTAATTATATTTGTATAAAGTTGTTGTTGTAATTAATTTTGATTAGTTGTTTATATATAAAATTTTTTTTTTTTTTTTTTTTTTTTTTTTTTTTTTTTTTTTTTATTGCCTATGTGATGGACTCACCTTCGATGTATGCTGACAGCTAACGATGATGTTGCACGATGTGATGCTGTCAACGTGTTGATTTGAACGCGATGTTTGCGTTCCGACGCTTGATGGACCGCGTCCGTGTTGTTCTGGATGTTGAACTGGTAGTCTGCGTCTGCTGTCCGGTGAGGAGCCCGATTACTGCTAGAGCTCGATGTTCTGAGCCCTGTGTGCGCGTTGGTGGTGGTCCTCAGTGGAATTTTGCAGGATAGCTGGATGGCTGTGTGTGTGGGGTGCCGAAATTCGGATTTCTGTTGGGGCCAAATTTAAGAGCGGTTTTTGCCCTTTCAAATGAGCCCAATCTCGGCTTTGTAGCTCCAACGGGTGCGAAGTTAGTCCGAGGGGGGGTGAGGTAGCCCTGAGGGGGTGAGGGGCGGGGGGGGGCTGTTTCGTGGGGAAACTTTTGCGGGGGGGTGAGGGAAGGGGTTGGGGGGAGGGGGTTTCGTGGGGTGACGATTGGGGGGGGTGAAATTTGGGAGGATACCCTTACTCAAGTCTATGGAAGGGGGTATAGTGTAAGGTGGTGGGAGAAAATGGATTGTGGGGGGGGTAAGGTGGTGGGAGGGGGTAAAGTGGGGGGGTGGGGGAGGGAGGAACCCTTGGTGGCTCTTGCAAGGTCCTGAGGTTCCGAGTCGGATGAGCCCAAACTCGGGGGGGGTGAGACTAAGGGTTGAGGAGTTCCCTCGGGGCTAACCTGGTGATAAGGTGTGGAGTCGTCACGCTGGTACGTGGTCTGCAGGCAGATTCCTCGGCCGGCTTCGGAGTCTCCAGTAAGGGCTGGGATGCTGTCCGTACGTCACGCCTCGTGTAGTAAAAACACGTGGAGCAAAAGTGAGGTTGTTTTTCTACTATAAAACCACGTGTTTTGGCGATTTTTGCACCTTAATAAATCCCAAACCCCTGCTCCAAATTTCCTGATTCTGGTGTCTCTGGATAGGTCTTTGCCGCGACTCTCACGATTCGTGTGGGTAGAATGACTCCACAAACCTAAACAAAGTTATTTACCGCTGAAGTCCCGGGGCTCCTGCTCCACAATCCGGGGAGATAGACACTTGCCCACACGTTTCCTGGTGACTTGTCACTGCACAATTACACTGATAACTTTTTTACGCTTGTAGCTCAACGCGTCTAATTTTAGCGAATTTTTTGCGCGGAGCTGATGTTGTTCGTGCGATGTTATATCGGTTACTGGTTAGGTTAGGTTAGGTTAGGTTAGGTTAGGTTAGGTTAGGTTAGGTTAGGTTAGGTTAGGTTAGGTTAGGTTAGGTTAGGTTAGGTTAGGTTAGGTTAGGTTAGGTTAGGTTAGGTTAGGTTAGGTTAGGTTAGGTTAGGTTAGGTTAGGTTAGGTTAGGTTAGGTTAGGTTAGGTTAGGTTAGGTTAGGTTAGGTTAGGTTAGGTTAGGTTAGGTTAGGTTAGGTTAGGTTAGGTTAGGTTAGGTTAGGTTAGGTTAGGTTAGGTTAGGTTAGGTTAGGTTAGGTTAGGTTAGGTTAGGTTAGGTTAGGTTAGGTTAGGTTAGGTTAGGTTAGGTTAGGTTAGGTTAGGTTAGGTTAGGTTAGGTTAGGTTAGGTTAGGTTAGGTTAGGTTAGGTTAGGTTAGGTTAGGTTAGGTTAGGTTAGGTTAGGTTAGGTTAGGTTAGGTTAGGTTAGGTTAGGTTAGGTTAGGTTAGGTTAGGTTAGGTTAGGTTAGGTTAGGTTAGGTTAGGTTAGGTTAGGTTAGGTTAGGTTAGGTTAGGTTAGGTTAGGTTAGGTTAGGTTAGGTTAGGTTAGGTTAGGTTAGGTTAGGTTAGGTTAGGTTAGGTTAGGTTAGGTTAGGTTAGGTTAGGTTAGGTTAGGTTAGGTTAGGTTAGGTTAGGTTAGGTTTTTTTTTTTTTTTTTTTTTTTTTTTTTTTTTTTAATTTGGCAGGAGTGGGAAATCCTCATGGACGCCCAGACTGCCTCACTAGTGACGCAGTCTGGGCAGTGCCGGACTCTTACCGGCTAAAACCCACTCCTGCCTTAACACGTGTCCCTCTGACATGATCAGAGACCTTCGAGTGGCAATATAATCTTATTAACATTTCTCATTGTTTACACACCGTTTCAAATACATTGTTTATCTACTCTCCAATTCATCCTAATGTCACAGTTAAATTCAACAGATACCACAGTTATACAGTTTTACACGTTCACATACAATTAGTTACATGCACAGCTATTACACACATTATTAGGTTTTTTATCTCTCTTTGGACATTTTCAACGTTTTATATTATGCTACTGTTTTATATTATAAACAAATATAAATCCTAAGCTTACCGTTTACTTGTTCATTCTAAAACTCCCAATAGTGTTGTTTCTATTTTATTTATTTCTGTGGATAACGCGTTTTGCAATATCCACAATATATTCTAAAAATATCTCCCTTTGTTTCCTGTTGGACATGAACTCTGGGAAGTTTTTGGCTAACATTTTTGTCTCCAGTTTGTTCTCAACCTCGAGCCTTTTTAGGGCGTGAACTGGGCAGTCAGTCAAAATATGCTCGACCGTTTCAGGAGTCCCGGGTTGGCAAATGCACGATGAGTTCTCTTTGCACTTGAAACGATTCAAGTACTCCGAAAACCCACCGTGCCCCGTTAGTATTTGGGTGGTTACGTTGGTTGGGGTAATTTTTCGAACAATTTTGTGGGAGGTTGTTACTTCAGGAAAGAATAATTTCGTTACGCCTGCTCTGGCACTATCTTTGTATCGCCGGTTCCATTCATCAATCGACCCCTTTCGGATCTGTCGTTTGATGAATGAAACCGGGCACAGGTCATAATCTGGCTTGGTTTTCATTTTTAAAGCTGCATCCTTCGCTAGCTCATCCGCCCTCTCGTTTCCCGCAAGGCCCGCGTGTGCCTTGATCCAGAACAAAGACACAGTTTTGTTCTGGGATTCAATGGCCCTTAGGTTCTTGCGGGTGTTCACTGCCAGGGGGTGTGTTGTGCTGGGGTTTGCTATGGTCTCCAAGGCTGACCTGGAGTCGCTATAGATTCCATAGCTTTCCTCGCTTCGTCGTTGGACTTCCTCTGTGGCTTTGCATATTGCGAGGAGTTCCGCCTGGTAAACCGTGCAGTATGGAGCAAGCTTGAGTTTAAGGGTCTTCATCTCTTTTGCACTATTCCATAGCGTAAGCGCTGCTCCGACCTTGCCCTCAATCCGGCTACCATCTGTAAATATCCGAGTAGCCTGGTTATTGTGTCTATCTAATTGCTCCTGGTCTACCAAGCTCACGAACTCAATCGCAGCATGTTTCCCCGGGTGAGGTGCACTGGCGTATTTAGCTCTTCGCTCGACCTCTCTGTCTGCCAGCTCCGGCCGGGATAACCCTCTCCTCGCTTCATACAGGGCAGCTGCCTCTTGTATGCGGAGGTCAAGTGGCAATATTCCAGCCAATACCAGTGCTGAATGAAGAGAGGCCGTGCGGTACGCCCCGCACAGTTTTTGAGCAAAACCCCTCTGGACAGCATTTAGATGTCGTTGGATTCCTAGTTTCTTTGATGCTGAGGACCAGGCGCCTGCCGCGTACGTGATTATGGGCTCTACCGTAGCGGTGTAGATGATACGGACTATTTCCGGGTTGAGTCCCCAACTGACCTTCGCAGCTCTAGATAGCTGGTTGTAGACGCCAAGTGCCTTTTTGCAGACGTTAGCCGTATGGCTATTAAAGGTCAACTTGGAGTCCACTGTGAGGCCTAAGATCTTCATCTCCGAGGTCATCCCAATGTCGATCCCTCCCATGGTCAGGTGTGGCGTGTCATGTTTAAGTTTTCTGGTGATTAACATGGCACAAGTTTTGTGTGGTGCGAACTTTAGCTTATTCATGACACCCCACCTCCGAACATGTTCAAGAGCGGCATTAGCCTGTAACTCGATTTCCAGGGCTGTCTCCCCCGAAAACACGAGCACCAAGTCATCGGCAAAGGCCTGGCAATAGTCGCCTCGCTGTGTGAGACTCTCCAGCAATGGGTTCAACAGAAGATTCCACAGGATGGGTCCGCCTATTGATCCCTGGACACATCCTTTGTTCGTGATTTTTGCGAACTCATGGCCAGCGTACCGTACCCGGACCTTGCGGTCGCTTAGGTAGCTGGCTATCATCCTCCTGAGATTCGCTGGGCACTTCTCCTCCGCCAGTCTGACCTTTATGGCCGGCCACCATGCACTGTCGAAGGCTCCCTCTATATCCAACGACACCATCGTGATGAGCTTCCTCTCTTGGAGTTTGCCCCTCACGTGGGCCATCAGGTCATAGAGGGAGTCTTCCGTGCTCCGCTGTGGCATGAAGCCATACTGGCGGGGACTTATTCGGGGCACCAGGTACCAAACCAGCCTTCTAACCATCATTTTCTCCAGTATCTTGCCCATCACCGGTAACAGTCCAATTGGCCTATAGGACTTTGGACTGGTGTAGTCGTCCTTCCCTGGTTTCCTCAGCACCACCACAGTGGCTTCTTTCCACGCTGTGGGGAAGTGCGTCAGTTGCCAGCACTTATTAAACATTTCCAGGTGCAGTTCCGTGTCCTGGGAAATTACCCGCTGGCAGATGTCGGCTGTGAAGCCGTCTACTCCGGGTGCCTTCTTCGGGTTGAAGCTCTCCGTCGCGAACCTGAGCTCCTCCGTCGTAAACTCCGGGTCATGGATTTCACAATGGCTCCAGTCATTTGCTCGGTCAGCAAGAGCTCTGATTCGACAATGGTCTGGGCTATCCTCATCCTCTCTATCCTCCGGGTAGAATGTCTCTGCCAATACTCTCGCGGAACCTTCTTGCCCTGCTTCCTTCCCATTATGAACTAGCGGCAGATCTTCTTGCCTTGTTGTCGTATTTTTTATAACTCTATATATGCCCTCCCAAACACCTTCCCTGTTTTGTTTCTGGCAAAATCCCTTCCAACTCTCTGTGGAGCATTTTTTGACCTCTGATTCATACTTCTCTTTTTCTTCCAGGTACAACGCGACCACACCTTCTCTACGCGACGGCGCAGCGCATCGGATTCTTCTCTTCCTGGTAGCGACGTCGTGCTTCATCGCTTCGAGTTCTTCGGACCACCACGGAATGTTAAGTTTTTGGTTTTCTTTTTTCTTCGGCATAGCTGCGTCGCATGCTTCAGTCATAACTACAGTGTACCTGCTAACTATTTCATCTAAATCTTCCTTTATATTTATCTGTTTAATTTCTTCTATATTAATTTTATTATCTATTTTTAATTGGGACATTTTTTCATTAAAAAGTTCCCAATTGGCTTTTTTTGTGTTGTATTTCCTGGTTGTTCTTTTAATATTAATGCCTTTTCCTTTTTTTAGTTTGATTTTAATTATTATTCCGTTGTGGTCCGAGCTCGTTAGGTCTTCAGCTACAGTCCATTCCTCTACCAGGTCGAGCAAGTCCTCTGTGCATAGAGTCACGTCGACGTGGCTAGTAATCCTTCGGCCTCCTCTGATGGTATCAAAGGTGGGTCTATTCCCGCAGTTGAGTACCTGCAGATCGAGCTCTCCAATCATTCCTGCTAGTTCCTCCCCTCTAGCATCAATAGCACTGCTGCCCCACCACACACTTTTGGCATTAGCGTCCCCTCCAATGATTGCTTTCTTGGGCTTAAGCTCCTTCATAGCAGCTGTTATGTGATCCAGGTATGGCGCAATGGGTTGGTCAGGCTCAAAGTAGTACGAGACGGCGAGAATGTCCCACGCGCACGTCCGCAGCTTCACCACCACGATGTTGTTGGTGGTAAATTTGGGGCACTGTATGACGTCGATATCATGGTTAAACACGACTATCGCCGCCTTTACAGTGCCTCCGCTGCCATCCGAGTTCTGGTAGACTCTAGCTCCCCCGTACGACTTCATTGCCTTTGTTTTTCCCACATAAGGCTCCTGGATCAGAGCGATGGCTATTTTGCGCTTTTTAGCTTCGAGCATGAGTTCGTTAGTTGCCAGTTGTTTACGTTGGAGGTTAGCTTGCGCTGTGATGCATATCTGAGTAGCTGTCGTCCGTGGAACCCCTGGGACCACCTTAGCAATACGCTATTGCGGCTCGCGCTATTGCATCCCATTTCTTACGCACCGGGCATTCCAGACTATACACTGTGTGGTCTGTGTTGTCATGCTTGTCTCTGGCGCAGTTCTTGCACGTCGGCTTGTCGCCCGTTGCCAGCCCTGTACATTCAGCCTTGTGATGTGGCCCCCCGCAATATGTGCACAGATCCACAGGCTCCGTGCACAGCTTTCGGCCATGCCCGTACGCCAAGCACTTTGTGCACTGTATAAGGGGCGTTTGATCTTGGACTCTGACGGACTGCAGGTCGATGAAGATTTTGCCAACCGCAGTAAGTTTCTGCCACAACTTCGGTGTCACCTGTAGGACGACATGGTTCTCTAGCGAGTTCCGTGCCCTCCTCCGGTATTTCACTGTGGCAGTCGCCTCCTCAGCCGTCAGGTCCTCAAACAAATGGGCGTTTTGGACCTTCAAAGCAGTCAGTATATCCTCGTCACTATTGTAGGACAAGAGGTCCTTAATTATCACAAGTGGGTCCCTATTTTTTGCTTCTTCCACTTTCAGGTGTTTATCCTTCTTGAGTTGGGCTGTTGTTTTTGCCATCTCCTCCCTGTTATTGAAGCTCAAGATAACCCTCTTGTCCCTGACTTTTCGGACCCTCTCGATCTGCAGGCCACTCTTCTTCGCGTCCAATGCCTCCTTGACCCTTCCCACCACTTCTGTACTGGTGTCCATTGTGATATCAGACGACACAATGACAGAGTGCTTTGGTTTTTGGCCCCAGGTGTTTTGGGGTGCGGTCAGGGCCTCTGCATAGGTTGGAGTTCTCTCCCTAATCTCGGAGATCATTTTTCCCATTTCCTTGGTGGTCTCCTCGAGTACCCGAATTCCCTTTAAAACATCACCATCACTGCGCCTTTCTCTGTCACGTGACTCTTGTGTCTCTCTCTGTC